>BSBK01006728.1:0-355000 GCA_027943335.1 Chamaecyparis obtusa | reverse complement strand
TGATGTCTTAATATTGAAATTGTGTTATAGATTATCATGTTCTCGAATGCCAATACTGTCGATGTGTAAAACCAATTCTCATTGTCATCAACCAGTCTAACCTGACAAAGCTTTGGAAACTTCATTTTTGGATACCTTTTACTAGTTCTACTACTCTTATCTATAATTCCATATGTCATTCTCTACTTGTGGGCATTCTGTCAAATAGTTTACATATACGAGCCCCTAATGTAGAGGTTACAACAAGAAAGTGGAGTGCCCTTCTACTACCTCCCACAACTCACCAACCAACCAAAAGGCTAAGGGTAATCCCAAACTCTTTTGATGGTATAACACAACCAAAAAAATGTATTTCTATCCCAATAAACTCCCTTTGCAAAGTTACACACTCAATCAAACTCAATGCCTTTTGGCTTTAGGGACACTAGGCCTAAAACTAACTTATTGATAGAACTCTTCACTAGTGGACTTCCTGACTACTCCCAAGCATTTAGATGGTCCTCTTATGACCTAAGGACTTTGAAATAACACTTGGTTTATTCCCACCAAAACCATACCATGACAAACTAGACCTGCATGCCAATTTCCTTGTAGCCTTCTCAATAGAGGTTTTCTACTCTAACTTTTGCACAATTGAGTATCTTGATACAATCAAGACATTTTCAAAACCCATTTGGAATTTATTTAAGATCCCAAAGCCTTGCCTTCCACTCCACTCTAGTGCCACCTAACACCCACCTTGGACACAGACCTAATTGGCCTAATTAAGCTTAGTTTACAAAGCAAGTATGAGGGATAGGTTCATGGAACTGGTGTAGTGCTTAAAATATTCTTCTCCAACCCCAAATGACTCAAAACTACCTTTACTTCACTCACTTATCTATTCTATGCACTTCTTTACAACTTTCTTCTACTTTCTAGACTGAATCCTCTCAAAAATTTAGACTAGGGCCTGATGCATGAAGGCCTTGCCCTTTGAGCCACTACATGAGCCTTTAGAATCCATCAATAAATAGACCTAACTTGCATTTTCCAAATTTTTAGGTTAAACCCACAACTAGAATGCAAGTTAGGCCTGCATTAGTGTTCAAGGCCCTAGAAAAGCTTGCTTCCTGGACTGTATTGAAAAGAATTGAAATAACTTTAAAAAATGAAACTAAAACTTCTTCAAATCAATTAAAATGTTCACTAACATGCAATACAGTATTCCCACTTCAAATCATGACCCTGTAAGTCCGTACACTCTCATACAACTCTAAGGAATGGCTCAAAATGGTTTGTATTCCTCCTTTATGTCATCAGTTTACAAAAATCAACTTCTTACGATTATGGTTCAAAGTGATGAGCATATATAACCTTCAAAATGAAGGTATAGCAATTGGGGAACCCATTTGACTCTTGGGTTTCCAATTCCAATCTCTCGAGAAATTTTAGAAAGTTGCAACAACAACTTTTATTGCATTTTTGCAATTTTGCAAAATATGCCATTTTATGAACTCGATAGAGTTTATGATTTATTTTTGAGATCAAAACCTATCAACATGATTTTTCAAGTGAAAATAATCTAAAATCAACCTTTAAGACTCCATAAGGCTAACCTAGCAAATTATCACTAACTAGGTGAACCCCATGACCTAAGGTATCTTAGGCTTATAACATTGCCAAAAGATCCTTGATCACACATTAGGGATTCCAAACCAAAATTAGGATGATCTATTTAGATCCATCCTATTTATTACAAACATAACAATGCAATTCAAATTCCTACTAGTGGATGGTGCCCTGCACCAGCCCCAGAAGATCGCTACCCAATCAGCTTAGTGCACCTTGGGGTCACTTGGGTCAAGCATGGTCATGAGCATTCCGGTGACTCTGTGGGTAGAAAGGGGTTGTCACTAGAATTTTCCCGGCCAACTGGAGCTAATGGAGTAGATGGTTTGATGCTAGGTTAGACAGTTCGAAAGATATGTGCTGAGCCACTTTAAACTGACCCTCACTACAAGTTTTGGCATCGACTGAGATTGCCTTGCCAAATGCAAATGAGTTGAATCACCCAAACTGAGAGAGGTTATTATATAACTCAAAAACATGATCCCATAGAACATGATATTTTTTCACTACCTCTCATGAAGTTTGAGATACGAGCCCCGGAAGATCGCTACCCAATCGTGCTTAGTGCACCTTGGGGTCACTTGGGTCAAGCGTGGTCGCGATCGTTCCGGTGATTCTATGTGTAGAATGGGGTTTTCATTAGTGTTTACCTAGCCAATCAAAGCTAATGGAGTAGACAATTTGATGCCAGGTCAGATGGTTTGAAAGATACATTGCTGAGCCACTTTCAACTGACCCTCACTGCAAGTTTTGGCATCGACTAAGATCGCCTTGCCAAATGCAAATGAAGTTGAATCACCCAAAACCAAGAGAGGTTATTGTAGAACTTGAAAACAAGATCCCATAGCACTTGAATATTTGTTGATACCTCTCACGAAGTCTGAGATACAAGCCCCAGAAGATCGCTGCTAAATCGTGCTTAGTGCACCTTGGGGTCACTTGGGTTGAGCATGGTTGCGAGTGTTTCGGTGACTCTGTGGGCAGAATGGGTTGTCATTGCAATTTACCTAGCCAACTAGAGCTGATGGAGTAGAACGGTTTGATACTAGGTCAGACGGTTTGAAAGATATGCTACTAAGCCACTTTCAACTGACCCTCATTGCAAGTTTTGGCATCAACTGAGATCACCTTGCCAAATGCAAATGAAGTCGAATCACCCAAAACCAAGAGAGATTATTGTAGACCTCAAAAACATGATCCATAGCACCTAAATTTTTTTGATACCTCTCACGAAGTCTGAGATACGAGCCCTGGAAGATCACTGCCCAATCCTGCTTAGTGCACCTTGGGGTCACTTGGGTCTAGTGTGGTCGCGAGTGTTCCAATGACTCTGTGAGAAAAATGGGGTTGTCACTGGTGTTTACTTGGCCAACCAAAGCTGATGGAGTAGATGGTTTGATGCCAAGTCAGACGGTTTGAAAGATACACTGCTGAGCCACTTTCAATTGACCCTCAATGCAAGTTTTGGCATCGACTAAGATCGCCTTGCCAAATGCAAACGAAGTCGAATCACCCAAAACTGATAGAGGTTATTGTAGACCTTGAAAACATGATCCTTTAGCACCTGACGATTTGTCAATACCTCTCAGGAAGTCTGAGATACGAGCCCTAGAAGATCACTGCCCAATCGTGCTTAGTGCATCTTGGGGTCACTTGGGTCGAGCATGGTCATGAGCGTTCTGGTGACTCTGTGGGAAGAACAAGGTTGTCACTAGCATTTACCTGGCCAACTAGAGCTGATGGAGTAGATGGTTTGATGCTAGGTCAGATGGTTTGAAAGATACGCTGCTGAGCCACTTTCAACTAACCCTCATTGCAAGTTTTTGCATCGACTGAGATCACCTTGCCAAATGCAAATGAAGTCGAATCACCCAAAACTGAGAGAGGTTATTGTAGATGTCAAAAATATGATCTTGTAGCACCTACATTTTGTCAATACCTCTCACTAAGTCTGAGATACGAGCCCTGAAAGATTGCTACCCAATCATGCTTAGTGCACCTTGGGGTCACTTGGGTCGAGCGTGGTCGCGAGTGTTCCGTTGACTCTGTGGGTAGAACAGAGTTGTCACTAGAATTTACCCAACCAACTAGAGCTGATGGAGAAAATGGTTCAATGCTAGGTCAGACGGTTTGAAAGATACACTGTTGAGCCACTTTCAATTGACCCTCGTTGCAAGTTTTGGCATCGACTGAGATCGCCTTGCCAAATGCAAATGAAGTTGAATCGTCCAAAACCAAGAGAGGTTATTATAGACCTCAAAAACAAGATCTTGTAGTAGCTAAATTTTTTTTGATACGTCTCACAAAGTCTGAGATACAAGCCCCAAAAGATCGCTTCCCAATCGTGCTTAGTGCACCTTGGGGTCACTTGGGTCGAGCGTGTTCGTGAGCATTCCAGTGACTCTGTGGGTAGAACAGGGTTGTCACTAGCATTTACCCAGCCAACCAAAGCCAATGGAGCAGACGGTTTGATGCCACATCAGACGGTTTGAAAGATACACTGCTGAGCCACTTTCAATTGACCCTCACTGCAAGTTTTGGCATCGACTGAGATCACCTTGCCAAATGCAAATGAAGTCAAATTGCCCAAAACCGAGAGAGGTTATTATAGACCTCAAAAAAATGATCCCATAGCACTTGAAAATTTGTCGATACCTCTCATGAAGTCTGAGATACAAGCCCTGGAAGATCGCTTCCGGTTTGAAAGATACGTTGCTGAGCCACTTTCAACTGACTATTAGTGGTATGTTTGAAATTTGAACTGTGAAATTAATCATGATTAAGCTTGTGAAATTTGAACTATGGAGCTTATTATGTTTGAGGTTTAACTTTTATAGATTATTTGAAATGCTAAAAAATAATATCCTTAAAGCATTAGAAACAACAATCAAACATGTAAGAATTCAAACCATGCAAATGACATAAGTATATGACATGTAAGATCCCTTCTTAGCACTATTGGCCACCCATACATGATTTTGGTCATAAGTCCTTATGAAGAGTTTTAGGACATTTAACTTTTAAATCAAATTGATTGTTACAAATTGCCATTATAGGCTTCAAAAGATCTCAATTAACCATTAAGGTTCCTTTTGTCCTTCTATCTCTGATTGGATCCATGGTGACCATAGGCATCTTCATAGGTGCTCCTGCACAAGTTACAATCCACATACAAAACCAAGTTTATTGACTCAAAATATAATCTAAGAAAGGTCAAATTAATGTATTGAAATTAAGCTTAATGAACTTAGAAAACAATGCACTAAGTTAACTTATTACCTAGTCAAGTGTTCATGAAGGGTCATCTCTTTGCTTCAGGGTCTCCAATAGTGCTTCATGATCAGTAGTCATAATAGTCCAAAGTTCTTTTGTCTTTGGTCTTCCTTGATGCTTTGACAACTTGACATTTGTTGCTATAACAAGGTGTGAATACACAAGAATAGTTTTGTGCTTCTCATAGTCTTCAAATGCGGGAACTCCATTCTTTCTAATCATGTATGTTCGCAGCCATGTTCCCACAACAACAACTAAACCAGTAGGATATGTGAGCCCATCACCATCTATCATTAGTTGTACAAGCTTTTGTTTACCTGGTACATAATGTGCTAACCAATAATTTGACCTCTCATCATTCCCTTGCGGTGTAACCAATGCAAAAACATTTCCTAGCTTCAGAAGATTTGAAAGATGGTCATAGTCAATTGAAGTGTCCATGTCATCATTTCTTATAGAGAGTGTCAAAGATAAAGGAGTCAGATACTGTGGAACCCATGTATCCACCCACTCACTTGACTCGCAATGATCCCAATCATACTGAAAACACATGGGGCAAAAACAAGCCAACTCTCATGTCCAAATGGTCCGTGTACTACTATTGGAGCTTCGGAATGAATGCATTTTTGAAGAGTCTTTCACTGTTTTACAATCCAATCTATCTCCTATAGTTCCCTCCTCAACCAACCAAAAGAATCTATGCACTATAGAATCAAGAGTCCCCCTTGTGACAATGCTAAAGTACACCAATCAACAATAGAATGAGCATCAAGAAGTACAACACCTGAAATCCTCAATTTCTCCTTCACTAGAGCTCTCTTCACACACGTACTTGCTTCATCATGCTCCCCTTTCCCATTCCCTGACTCAAAAAAACTCCAAATATGAGGTACACCTCTCTCCACATGCATTCTACACAACCAATAAAACATTCTGGCATTCTTAAATTGACCGGTGCAATTATCTAACCAAATGACATGCCTATCCATAGCAATACCATTTTCCTACAAGAAGTCAAAATAGTTCTGGAAATAATGTTGAACAAACTCATGAGAGTCAGACCTATCATTGCTCATATAAAAATGGTACTCTCTGATTATCTTTCACTCATCTTTTGTGCTTTCAGGGGAATGTCTATATGTGATGTGTACAAAAATAGCAACTTGAATGGAATTGTAATAATGAGCTTGAGTCTCATTTTTGGGCTGCAATGTATAGTTCTCTGCAAAGTCTACAACAAATATAATAGTTCCAATGGGGAAAGTGTCCTTACATGTCCTGAATTGTTGATCCAACCATTGAGACCTGTGACTATGCCTTGCATACTTGTAAAAAAGATTTGTCTTGAAATCTGAGATAAAATCAGCAACATTGTATTCTTTTGCAACTAACTCACATCTAGAGCCTTCACCTCCACTCTTCAATGTATATTTCACTGTTTCATATACCTTTTTTTGGATGAGTGTCTTTCCAAAATTGTGTTCCAAACCGTCATGAAAACATGTTCTAAACTTGGACAAGCCACCACATTCTGAGCACTTGGCATTTAAGCAATCTTTTTTATAAAATAAACAACCATCATCTCTATGACATAAAAATTGATCTAGCAAGTCTCTTGATGATTTGGGAAGACCACTTGCACCACAATCCTCTAGAATTTCATTAGCATGCAAAGTAGAACAAATGGACCGTAATAATTCATGATGCATTGAAAACTCAACATGATATTTGAAACAACATGTATTTCAAATCTTAAGGGGTACACAATAAAATGGTTTCACGGATTCAAAAGACCTTTGTGATATTTTCAATGTTGGATGTGTCTCACAAAATTTTGGTGACACTCTTGAGTTAGCATCCCAAAATTGTTGAATTTCATCCTTGACAACATATGTTAGCTTCTTATAGAAACATGGAAGTCTCCCACTATAAGCCCATGTATCAATTTGAAGCGGATCATCAAGTCTTTCTCTTCTTGCAAGTGCTCTACCCAAAGTTTTATGGTCTATATTAAAGTCAACACAAGTTTGTCTCATCAAACGAGCCTTTCTCAACTGATGACTTACTAAGGAGGTTGTAATAACCCTTCGAGAAACTCTCTTGTCTTCTTCTTTTCTAGTCTTCCCAATGCTATTGAGAGAATTGAAAAGATTCTTCACAACAATGGCATTTCTCTCCATTTTCTTGTTCACACGAATCTTCAATTTCACAAGCACAGGTCTCATGTTTTGCATCTTTAACAACTGCACAAAAATTTGACATTGCTCAACCAATGTCTTGTTTCAAAAAAATTGATCATAAAGTCTTGAAGCCCACAACCTAACGGTTCTATGTGACCTCTTTCCTTTCCAATTATTCATAATGTTCTCCTCAATTTCAATTAACCATTTAGGTGTTCTTGAAAGCCCCGAATGTGAAGATTGATTATCTTTATTGCAAGGGACTTCATTTCACATATAATTTGGAGATGTATAACATTCATGTGGTTCTTGTGCAACATTTTCGTTCCCAAAGTCTACATTTTCAATCTCCATCTGTGCATTTTCAAATTGAACATCCTCTTCACTTACAACTACATTTACGGGGTCACCTTGATTAATGTTTAACATACCTTCTCTCCTTCTTCAGTGTTTTTCCTTATCTTTTTCCCTATATCATTGAATTTCATCATCTGTCAACTTCCTCTTGCGTTTAGCCTTTCGATGACTACTGCTTCCCATGGTGAGACCACAAGTTGACAAAAATCAAACAATGGGTCCCAAATCACTTTTTTTTTTATGCAACACGTGAAAAAAGTATCAAATCCCATGATTGTCTGGTCTGTGGGGATAGGGAATATTTTGGTCAAATATTACCAAGCAAAAATTGGGTATTCGATTTCATATCGGGTACCCGATATTCTTAGGTTGATGAAAAAAGGGCGGGAGCAAATGAAAAAAATTTAACTTTTACATATATTGATGTATATAATAGATATAAATAAAAGATGCATATGATATATATAATGTATATTATATATATACTAATGTATTATATGTACTAATGTATTAAAATATACTAATGTATTATAATATACTAACATGTATACAATATATATATATATATATATATATATATATATATATATATATATATATATATATATATATATACACACACACACACACACACACAAATTTATACTAATATATTATATATAATATTACAAATTTTGGAGAATCTCTTGTAGAAATATGGAAATTATAATCTTCCTCCTAGAGCATACATTAATGAAGTTCTTCGTGCCTTAGCAGAGGAAGCCAACTGGATTGTTGAAGCTTACAGTACTTCATACAGAAATGCGATATGTATTTTTGGCCTAAATTTTTTTCTCATTTCTTTTAGGTCTTTAAAGGTGGTCAACTAAATCTTTGTATTAAATGTGCCTTTTACAGGCGTCGTAAATCCTAGCTATGCAGAAATGGAGGCTTTGAAGAATAGTTCACTGGAGGTGGAGAGAGAGACTTCCTAGGGGTCATGAGGACTCCCTAGGGGTCCTAATGCATGATAAGGAATACTAGGACCCCTAGGGAGTCCCCATGACCCCTTTTGACAAATTGGAATGCTTAAGTGTGTCTTAAGGAGTCTTACAACCTCTTAAGACACACTTGAGCATTCCAATGTGTCAAAAGGGGTCACAGGGACTCCCTAGGGGTTCTAACACATGATAAGGCATACTAGGACCCCTAGGGAATCCCTTTGACCCCTTTTGACACATTGGGATGCTCAAGTGTGTCTTAAGGGGTCTTAGGACCCCGTAGGACCACTTAAGACACACTTGAGAATTCTAATGTGTCAAAAGGGGTCATGGGGACTCCCTAGGGGTCCTAGTACACCTTATCATGTGTTAGGACCCCTAGGGAGTCCCCGTGACCCCTTTTGACACATTGGAATGCTCAAGTGTGTCTTAAGGGGTCTTAGGACCCCTTAAGACACACTTGAGTGTTCTAATGTGTCAAAAGGGGTCACAAGGACTCCCTAGGGGTCCTAACGCGTGATAAGGTGTACTACCCTAGACCCATTTTGACACATTAGAATGCTCAAGTGTGTCTTAAGGGGTCTTAGGACCCCTTAAGACACACTTGAGCATTCCAATGTGTCAAAAGGGGTCACGAGGACTCCCTAGGGGTCCTAATGCGTGATAAGGTGTACTACCCTAGACCCATTTTGACACATTGGAATGCTCAAGTGTGTCTTAAGGGGTCTTAGGACCCCTTAAGACACACTTCAACATTCCAATGTGTCAAAAGGGGTCACAGGGACTCCCTAGGGGTTCTAATGTGTGATAAGGTGTACTAGGACCCATAGGGAGTTCCCATGACCCATTTTGACACATTAGAATGCTCAAGTGTGTCTTAAGGGGTCCTAAGATCCCTTGAGACACACTTGAGCATTCCAATGTGTCAAAAGGGGTCACAAGGACTCCCTAGGGGTCCTAACATGTGATAAGGTGTACTAGGATCCCTAGGGAGTCCCCATGACCCCTTTTTACACATTGGAATGCTAAAGTGTGTCTTAAGGGGTCCTAAGATCCCTTGAGACACACTTGAGCATTCCAATATGTCAAAAGGGGTCACGGGGACTCCCTAGTGGTCCTAACATGTGATAAGGCGTACTAGGACCCCTAGGGAGTCCTCGTGACCCATTTTGACACATTAGAATGCCCAAGTGTGTCTTAAGGGGTCCTAAGACCCCTTAAGACACACTTGTGCATTCCAATCTATCAAAAGGGGTCATGGGGAGTCCCTAGGGGTCCTAACATGTGATAAGGCATACTAGGACCCCTAGGGAGTCCCCATGACCACTTCCGACACATTGGAATGCTCAAGTGTGTCTTAAGGGGTCCTAAGACCCCTTAAGACACACTTGAGTATTCCAATGTGTTAGAAGGGGTCACGGGGACTCCCTAGGGGTCCTAATGCATGATAAGGTGTACTAGGACCCCTAGGGAGTCCCCGTGACCCCTTTTGACACATTGGAATGCTCAAGTGTGTCTTAAGGGGTCCTAAGACCCCTTAAGACACACATGAGCATTCCAATGTGTCAAAAGGGATCTTAGGACCCCTTAAGACACACATGAGCATTCCAATGTTTCAAAAGGGGTCACGGGGACTCCCTAGGGGTCCTCGTATGCCTTATCATGCATTAGGACCCATAGGGAGTCCCCGTGACCCCTTTTGACACATTGGAATGCTCAAGTGTGTCTTAAGGGGTCTTAGGACCCCTTTAAGACCCCTTAAGATACACTTGAGTGTTCCAATGTGTTAAAAGGGGTGACGGGGACCCCCTAGGGGTCCTAGTACACCTTATCACATGTTAGGACCCCTAGGGAGTCCTTGTGAACCCTTTTGAGACATTGGAACATCCCCGTGACCCCTTTTGAGACATTGGAACATCCCCGTGACCCCTTTTGAGACATTGGAATGCTCAAGTGTGTCTTAAGGGGTCCTAAGACCCCTTAAGACACACTTGAGCATTCCAATGTCTCAAAAGGGGTCACGGGGACTCCCTAGGGGTCCTAGTACACCGTATCACACATTAGGACCCATAGGGAGTCCTCATCACACCTTTTCACACATTGGAATGCTCAAGTGTGTCTTAAGGGATCTTAGGACGTATTAAGACACACTTGAGCATTCCAATGTGTCAAAAGGGGTCACAGGGACTCCCTAGGGGTCCTCATACACCTTATCATGTGTTAGGACCCCTATGGAGTCCTCGTGACCCCTTTTGAGACATTGGAATGCTAAAGTGTGTATTAAGGGGTATTGGGACCCCTTAAGACACACTTGAGCATTCCAATGTGTCAAAAGGGGTCACAGGGACTCCATAGGGGTCCTAGTATGCCTTATCACATGTTAGAACCCCTAGGGAGTCCCCATGACCCCTTTTGACACATTAGAAGACTCAAGTGTATCTTAAGGGGTCTTAGGACCCCGTAGGACCCCTTAAGACACACTTGAGCATTCCAATGTGTCAAAAGGGGTCATAGGGACTCCCTAGGGGTCCTAGTATGCTTTATCACATGTTAGGACCCCTAGGGAGTCCCCATGACCCCTTTTGACACATTAGAATGCTCAAGTGTGTGTCAAGGGATCTTAGGACCCCATAAGAAACACTTGAGCATTCCAATGTGTCAAAAGGGGTAACAGGGACTCCCTACGGGTCCTAGTATGCCTTATCATGTGTTAGGACCCCTAGGGAGTCCCCATAACGCATTTTGACACATTGGAATACTCAAGTGTGTCTCAAGTGATCTTAGGACCCCTTAAACACACTTGATTGTTCCAATGTTTCAAAAGGGGTCACGGGGACTCCCTAGGGGTCCTAGTATGCCTTATCATGTGCTAGGACCCCTAGGGAGTCCCTGTGACCCCTTTTGACACATTGGAATGCTCAAGTGGATCTCAAGGGATCTTAGGACCCCTTAAGACCCACTTGAGCATTCCAATGTGTCAAAAGGGGTTACGGGAACTCCCTAGGGGTCCTAGTACACCTTATCATGCATTAGGACCCCTAGGGAGTCCCCATGACCCCTTTTGACACATTGGAATGCTCAAGTGTGTCTCGGGGGATCTTAGGACCCCTTAAGACACACTTGAGAATTTTAATGTGTCAAAAGGGGTCATGGGGACTCCCTAGGGGTCCTAGTACACCTTATCACATGTTAGGACCGATAGGGAGTCCCCGTGACCCCTTTTGACACATTGGAATACTTAGGTGTGTCTCAAGGGATCTTAGGACCCCTTAAGACACACTTGAGCATTTCAATGTGTCAAAAGGGGTCACGGGGATGCCCTAGGGGTCCTAGTACACCTTATCATGTGTTAGGACCCCTAGGGAGTCCCTGTGACCCCTTTTGACATATTGGAATGCTCAAGTGTGTCTTAAGGGGTCTTAGGACACCTTAAGACACTTGAGCATTCCAATATGTCAAAAGGGGTCACAGGGACTCCCTAGGGGTCCTAGTACACCTTATCACATTTTAGGATCCCTAGGGAGTCCCTGTGACCCCTTTTGACACATTGGAACACTCAAGTGTGTCTTAAGGGGTCCTAGGACCCCTAGGACCCCTTAAGATGCACTTGAGCATTCCAATGTGTCAAAGGGGTCACGGGTACTTCCTAAGGGTCCCAGTACACCTTATCACGCATTAGGATCCCTAGGGAGTTTCTGTGACCCCCTTTGATAGATTGGAACACTCAAGTGTTTCTTAAGGGGTCTCCGTAGGTGTCCTAACACATGATAAGGCATACTAACACATGATAAGGCATACTAGGACCCCTAGGGAGTCCTCGTGACCCCTTTTGAGACATTGGAACACTCAAGTGTGTCTTAAGGGGTATTAGGACCCCTTAAGACACACTTGAGTGTTCCAATGTCTCAAAAAGGGTCAGGACCCCTTAAGACACACTTGAGCATTCCAATGTCTCAAAAGGGGTCATGGGGACTCCCTAGGGGTCCTAGTATGCCTTATCACATGTTAGGACCCCTAGGGAGTCCCCGTGACCACTTTTGACACATTGGAATGCTCAAGTGTGTCTTAAGGGGTCTTAGGACCCCGTAGGACCCCTTACGACACACTTGAGAGTTCCAATCTATCAAAAGGGGTCATGGGGACTCCTTAGGGGTCCTAGTACATGTTATCACATGTTAGAACCCCTAGGGATTCCTCATGATTGCTTTTGACACATTAGAATGCTCAAGTGTGTCTTAAGGGGTCCTAAGACCCCTTAAGACACACTAGAGTCCCTGTTGTATGTGACTGAATGTGACCTCTAAATCAGACACAAACACAACATGGTCATTATTCACTTGATAGAATTTGAGAGAGAGTATGAAGAACTCAATCCAAATTCCATGGTGAGGCGACCTGTTGCCTCCTATGTGAATGGGGTGTTTGAATACTCTCAGAATGAGAGCCAACAGCCGGGAGACCAATTCAACAATGGAGGATTTGAAAGCAAATAAAGATGAGCAAGATGAAACTAAGCTAAGAATGAAGTGCAATTTAATCTAAAAATGAGGATGCAATTAATCTAAGAGCTTGAAAATAAAGATGAGATGCAACTTAATCTAAGAACTTGAAAGAAATATGATATTAAACTAAGAACAAATAAGCAAATTTAGTCTAAAATGTGAAATGCAATTACACTAATATGAGAAATTAAACTAGATAATGCAATAAAAGAGCTTTGAAAATAATGAGATATGAGACTAAAAAATGCTATAGTAAGGATGCTCTCAAAAATTGCTCCCCCTGAATGAGAAAAAGAGGTCAAATAAATAGAAGAACCAAGAGGAGGAGGAAGAGTTTCTTGATTCGAAACTCCTGACCCTTCATATCCCTTTTGGGACAAATAAGCATGAATTACTTTATTAAAAGAATGGAAAATGCCACATGAGGACCTTTCGAATATCTCAAATTATTAATTCAAGAAAAAGGTGTCCATTCAAGTAACAAGCAATTATTAATTCCTTTTTATGGGTAATTAGCTAAAGAGGGTGGTTTGATTTAATTTAATTTAAAGCGCATAGGACTTTACAATTAAATTAATGTATCATAGGGGTAATTTAGCCAATTAAGTCAAAGACTTTAGGAATTAATTTAGCATTTGATTATTGCAATTTATGGTCTTTGCAATTGACATCAAGTCAAATTAAGTCAGATAGGAGAGAGAAAATTGCCTAGGGAACTAGGACTTTGGTGATGTAAAATCGAGATAATGCACCAAAATTGATGAAATTAAATAGGTGCCAATTTTGGGGTATTACATTTGCCCCTCTTTGAATTGATGTGCGAACAGCGCGTTGATTCAAAGAATAGTCTGAAGTGACAGATGAAAGTAGATCAAAGCATGAATTTTTTGAAGTCTAAGTTAGATTGCGAAGACAACGATCTTAGAAGAGAACCGGAATTGGGGTTAGATTGCCCCAATACCAATTGATGAAGATGCAGATTTAGGACTATCTCTGAATTAGGGTTAGATTGCCCCAATATGAAGCTTAGTCCTCCGAGACCCAGGTTAGATTTCCCAGATAACGGTCTTAAAGAGATTTTGAGAGTCATCTCCAGAACGAAGCTTGACTCCCAGGAATTAGGGTTAGATTTCCCCAATACCCAAAAGATTTCAAGAACCATCTCCAGAATGAAGAATGATCCTCGAGGATCTGAGTTAGATTGCTCAGATACCTAAGAGATAGATTTCTAGATAACAAGATGCGAGGCGTGAAGATGCCCCTAGCAATGAGGACTGATGATTCAAATCAGACTGATTCAAGAATAGATCTGACAAGATTCAAATGATGTAATCATCCTGCCCCCTCGGGAGTGAAATCAAAAGATGACATGTCAGAAGGATGATAAACAACAAGAGATTGCAGAGCAAAAGCAATTAGACTAGATTCGCGAAGCTATAGAAGTGAAACGGAGCAAAGCAGAGGTCCTGTTGACCAAGTTTGACCATAGTTGACTAAATTTGACTTGAGTTGACTTTTATGAAAAGAGAAAAGATCTCAAGAACATGATGTAAAGATGAGGATCTGGCAAGAAAATGATGCCAGAAGGCTGACTACACAAGCATTTGATCCAGAAGGCATCCAATATTTAAAATGTGATTTCAAGCTATCTAGAGATGTCAGATTTCAATTTCGATCCCGAAAAAGGATGCAGCCAAGATGAGACTGGGACAAAAGATGAGAACCTTTGATGAGCAGATCCAAAAGAAAGCAATCAAGAGAGCAACAAGAAAGCACTCCAAATGCAAGCCTAGAATGAAAGATGCAAATCTAAATGCAGGCCTAGGATGAAAAAATGCAATCCTCCGGACTTGGCTGTTGGACTCATCGTATTTATCATCATTGAGTTCTTTTAAGCATGGGACAATCACAAGATGCCATACAATTCTCCCCAACATGAGAATATGAATATGACATACGTCTTAAATTTGTCGGAATAAGGTGTAAGCATTAAGGCACAAGAAGCCAGAATGACCTGAACACCTATTCCTTTTAATCTAGCAAGTTAACATAAGCATTAGAGCATAAATGCTAGAATGACCTGAATGTCTCTTGTGAACAAACACAAAAAACACGCAGGAGTTCCTTCTTTTGCCAAAGATTGCTCGCAGTGACCCTTACGTTCACTTAACAGGACGAGCGTTTACAATTTCATTAGTAGCAGAAAGAAGTCACTCAAAAGACAAGGAGAAGAACCAACCTCACCAAAACATCCATATAAAAGGAGTCGAGGTACGCATGGCCATCCAATACGAGATAGAGGCTCTTACAGACAGACACCCCTCTTAAATGAATTCTTTGGATCATTGGAACTAAACCAACAAGCAGAAAGCAAAGAAAGAAAACAAACAAACACTCAAAGAAAACAAAGCTCAGCAAGCCTCAAAGGAACACACATTTAGTTTAAGTTTCAGTTCAAATTCATGTTCAAGCGGATTGAAGTCGATTCGGAAAGATAACGTTTGAAGTCTCAATGAGATAATGACAGAAGGTAGACACAGTGGAAAACCACTAGTGACCATCGCGAGAGACAAAGTCTCAAGAAGATATCAAAGCACGAACCAAGTATCAGTAGGCGGACATAGTGAGAGCCACTGGTGATTGATATAAGGGAGAAATCCCAAAGAAGAGAAATCGAATGAAAGCTAGGTATCTGCAGGTAGGCATAGTGAGAACCACTGGCGACCAATGCTCAAAAGAGTTTTCGAAAGCGATAGGACAATGCCCCCTAGACTAGGTAGGTGCCCCCAAGTGTGAACCAGTTCCAATCCATGAAGAGTCTAGTAAAATCTCGAAGACACTGAAAGCAAGGCATGAGCTAGCAAACCAAAGCAGGAAACAAACTAAAGCAGGAAAGCGGGAAAACAAACTAAAGCAAGAAAGGAAGGAAACTAAAGCAGGAAACTAAGAGCCAAGCGACGCTGAGATGAGATGTTACTTTAGGAAAACAAGAGGCACCTGTTTACCAGGTTTTCACCATCTTGGCAGAGATTCTATTTTTGCTACCATGACGCCTGTTTATCAGGTTTTCATCAATGGCACATTTTTCTCTTTTTCAATTTTTTTTGTACTTTTCTCTCTTTTTTTTATTTTTTTTGAATATTTCATTTTTTTTGTATTTTTGATCTTTTCATTTTTTTTGTATTTTTGAAATTTTTCATTTTTTTTGGTATTATCAAGGTGCCTGTTTACTAGGTTTTCACCAGGATAATAGATACATCAAAGCGCTTGTTTGCCAGGTTTTCACTAAGATGATCATTTTTTCAGGACATTTTGTAATTTTTAGAGATTTTTGCAATATATCAATTTTTAGGATTTTTTCAGGATCAATAAATATGTACATGAGCATACTGAAAATGTCAGCTATAGAACTTCTTAGATGAAGAGCGTTGATGGGCTCTTTGAGTTTCTCTCCTTTAGTAGGAATCTCTGAGAACATAGTCTTTTGTAGTAGTAGCCAGCTGAGAAGTTGCAAAATCAGAACCAGATGTTGTAGCAGTAACAGGAGAGCCAACCAGTAGTGTCCAACCATCAAGAGATCCATAGTCAAGGAAAGATCACTTAAGTGAGACTCACAAATATCCTCATGGACACACCTTAACTCTTTGTCAGATTTCCCACGCTCTAAATGCTTAGGAGGAGTACATTCTGGATTTCTCTTAATCATGTCATTAGTAATAAGGAGATACTGATATG
This sequence comes from Chamaecyparis obtusa, assembly GCA_027943335.1. Taxonomy (NCBI): domain Eukaryota; kingdom Viridiplantae; phylum Streptophyta; class Pinopsida; order Cupressales; family Cupressaceae; genus Chamaecyparis; species Chamaecyparis obtusa. The sequence continues at coordinate 338,362 of BSBK01006728.1, read as the reverse complement.
CACTTTGGGACAAGGCAAGATGGAGTGAAGAGGGTAAAGTATGAGAGGCAACGGTGATGGAATGGAGGGAAGCATGAGAATTTTGGAAGCTCGAATGACAACTTTGATTTTTCCTTTCTTTGGAATCCACATAGCTTTTGAATTTTTTCTTCTTTACTTTGAGGTGCTTTTGATGACAATGCCTATATAATGGATTTCGAGATCCATTTTTTATTTTATTTTCTGGCTTTTGATTGTCTTCTTCTTTTTGAGGACCTTTGCGGTCTTTTGAACACCTTTGTTTCTTTCCTTTCTTCATAGTCACATGTCGATTAGATGGGACATGGTGACCTTGAGATATAAGTGGATTCTCATTATTTTTGCTTTTGTGTTGCACATCCAAGTTACTTCCAAAAGACTCAGGAATGATGGATGAAAGAGGCTTATATGACTGGTTCAGGTGGAGAGGTGGAGATGGAAGTGGATGAGCCACTTTTTTAGGAGATGAAGGGGGAAGAAAAGTCAATGGGATGGGCTCAAGTGCAAATATATCAATATCATCCTCATCATTCATGGATGCATCAAGTAGATCAAGAAAGTAATCTTCCATAGAGCGTTGTCGATTGTGAGTCATGTTAGAAGAGTCAGATAAGTTTGGAGGAATATTATGTGAGCCTAACCAAGATGGTCTATTCTAAGAGTCAGGTCCCCTTTCAGGTGGTAAGAGTGCACGAATAGGAACCATTTCAATTCTAGATCTACCAATATTCCATGAAGTTGTAACAGAATGGGGTCTTACATACCCATGATTTGCTGGAGCAGTAGGAGTATAGCTTGGAGTAGATGGCCTAGGAGCCATATGAATGATCTCCACAAGAGGGTGGAAAGGATCATCATCAATAGCTTGATCTGGAGGATCATAACTTTCTCCTCTTTCTAAATTGTTAAGACTAGCATATAGGTGCATAGCATCAACTGGTATTTCTGTAGTAGCATCTGATATGGAGTCCCATTCAGCTAGAGACATAGTCGGAGGCAGACTTTCTTCATTGCTGTCATCTAACATAGGAAGTGTTTCTTTAACAGTAGGATCTTGTTCAGTAGTAGAAGTAGCAGAGTAATCTGGAATAGGCATATCTTGAGGCATACCCAAGAGAAGAGAAGCATCCAATAGTTTCTCCCAATCAGTATGTGTGCCATTGGCCTTGGCAATAGTAGGAGTCTGTTCAATAGCAGAAGTGGTGGAACAATCTAGAGTAGGCATACCCCAGGGCATACCCAAGATAAGGGAAGCATCCAACAGTTTCTCCCAATCAGTATATGTATCATTGGAATCGGCAGTAGTAAGATTTTGTTCAACAGTAGAAGTGGTAGAACAATCTAGAATAGGCATACCTTGAGGCATACCAAAGATAAGGGAAGCATCCAACAGTTGCTCCCAATCAGTATGTGTGCCATTAGAGGCGGTGACATATTCAGTAGTAGCTGCAGTAGTAGAAATCTGTTCAGTAGAGTGTATAAAATCTTCCTGATGAGGACCAAAATCATGTTCCTGAAGCACTTGAGAAGGTAGATAAGACTCTTTTTGGTAGTCTGAATCAGAATTTTGAACATTCAAAGATCTTTCATGTGTCATAGGTTGAATCTGTGTTTCTTCATTATCTGAATCCTTGCATGAGTGAAAGCTATAGCTAGGTTGGTCAAGCTCATAGCTCTGATAGCCAATACCAAATCTATCTTCAGAGGGTTCCTCATAGGAATGTGGAGATGGAGGGAGAGATGTCAAAGATAAGATAGATTCAATCTGATATTCCCCCATGCCAATATCTTTGATCTTCAAGGTCTTTTCTATTTCTTTTAGCTTGGCCTCATAGAACTCAGTGGATTCTCTATTGGTGGGAACAAAACTATCTGTCACTTTGGTAAGCATCTTAGCAGAGCAAGTATTTTGGCTAGCACTATTGTCAACAAGGATGCGAGGGATACTCTTGGGGCCTGTCATAACTTCAGTGTACAGGGGAGCATCATGCAGATGGCTTAAGGAATGATCATCTTCTTTGGAAAATGATAAATAATGAGGCGAGGTCAAATGACCCACCATAGATTGGAACTGATTGAGATCGAGATCTTTGGGGACATTTTCCTTAGTGAGGGCTTTATCCATAGATAGTTTTGGTCTGGATGTCGAAGGTTCAGGACCTTTGAGAACAATCTTTGCATGAGATCGAGGGATAGCATTCGCACAAGCTGGAGACTGTGTGGATTTATAAGAGGGAGACGCAGGGCCTCGCAAGACAAAGGGAGTTTTGGGTTTAGGAGTATCCTCACTCCCTGGAGCAATGATCATGTCACAATGAGAGATCCAAGGTTTGTTTCTAGCAAATCTGGAAGGTGTTTGAGCTTCTGTCGTAGCCTTCTTAGTGGCATTGACTATTTGTATGTTAGAGCTGAGATTAAAGATAGGCTTTGAGGGTTTTGGCATGTTAGAGCTGAGATTGAAAACCAACTTTGAAGGTTTTGGCATGTTAGAGCTGAGATTGAAAACCAACTTTGAAGGTTTTGGATCTCCCATCTTGTTGGTAGTATTATGAGAGATCGTGAAAGAGTTGATAGGTTCAAAAGGATCAATAGGTTTAATTTTAGAAAGTGACCCTTCAGATTCTTGCTGGTCTTCAAACAATGGGTTATAATATTCTTGAAATAGTAAGTCAGACTGTATCTGAAACAATGGATTGTAATAATCTCGGAATGACGAAGAATGTGAGGATTCCTCACGAAGTTCAGATTTTGCAACAGATTCAGAATGATCTATGTCTTGATTATGAGGTTTACTTTGATCTTGATCAGCGTTTTGAATGGGATAAGTCTTACCACTTTGAGTCATGATAGTCATAAACGAAGATGTAACGAGCAAAGATTCGGGATAAAGCTAGACTCTGTCTCAAAGATAACGAAAAGGAGATAAATGGCTAGAACAGCCAAGATGCAAGATGAACCTGGTATGAATTGTCAAAAAGAGATGGCTAGAACAGCCGAGATAAGACAATCGCAACGCAAGGTACAAGAGCACAATGAGATAAGGTAGACTAATGAGAGACAATATGAGTCAAAGCAAAGATCGATCGAATCCTAACTCAAGACAACTAGTTTCTGACGGTGAACGATAGGAAAATAGAAAAACAAATCATGGACAAAAAGGCAGATCAGATTTATGTCATTGATCAAGCACATAAGACAGCAATCAAGGAGTTCAAGCAAACAGTCTTCAAGCAATGGGCAAGGGACAAAGCAACCTTGCGCATGAACATGAATAGTGACTTAGTATTTCTACTCTCTAAGGACTCTACTTGTGTATGTTCTTGAGAATGTTTTAGCAGACACTTAAAACACAACAACATCCTAGCAAGTTGTCTACAAGGATATACATGGCTTTTCTAAAAGGAGTCCTCGATATACGCAAGGTACGTGAGGCACAAATCCGTAGATGAGAAGAATCCGAAATCACACAGCCGGGGGGAGACGGTAACCCAAATCTCCTCCTTCACTTCTCAAAGGTATAAAGTTCTTTGAGGCTTAGCCAAGAGTGAAATCTAACTCATTCCCAAGAGAGGTGTCTTTGGATTCACCTCCCGATATTTATACTCCGCCGGAACAGAGGAGTTAAGGTCATCCCTTGAGGTGATGAAATCCCCAAGCAGGCCTTCTAAAAATAAAAAAGTAAGTAATTCTCTATCAAAAGTATTGAAAAGCACTAAAGGTGGAACATTTAACCCTTCAAGTAAATGTGAGGTGAGTCCACAAAGTGGTGCATTTAACTCCTCACACAAACTCAAAGTGAGTCCACATCCTAGAAAACAAGTGAGTTCCAAAAAGCACAAAAGGGTTGCCAAGTGGAACAATTAACTCTTCTTTCCTATAGACCCCTCCCCTTTAATGTGGCGCTGGGATTGCAACCACAGGGCAGAAATGAGGGGCCGACGGATTAGCGAGTCCAATAACCCAAGATAGAAATCTAGATCAATCACAAGTAATCTAAGACTGCTAATCAATACTACTCATAAGTGCAAGAGGGTTTGAATCATGGAATATTTAACTTTCCAAGTAAACATGAAGTGAGTCCACAAAGTGGTGCATTTAACTCTTCATGTAAACTAGGAATGAATCCATGCCCTAGATTACTCAATGAGATGTTTTGATATTTGAAACCAAGAATTACTTAATGTTTAAAAGACAAGCATGCACTTAAACACAAACTTGTATGAAAGAAAATCTATGTTCATTCATTTCCCATTAAGAGCATCAATTGAAATGTGTTCTATGAAAGCATGTAAACACTCAAGCCAAACACATGAAAGATTAATTTTAATCCCAAAGTCCAAATGTTTTAGAGATTTTAAGAACTCACCTTAGGTCCAAAGATCTACAATCCAGCATTTAGCACACATTCGAAAGTATAGAATCAAGACAAATCAATGACAAACCGTAAGATATGTAACATTGCTGTCTTCAAGACAGTCTTTAAAGATTGATTTATTTGACCCATAAAATCACAATATTAAAATTTTTGGAAAGAATGAAGTTTTTAGCTAACATCAAGAACTATCATTTCCCAAAGTTACAAGGTCTTATGATTTCATTTGGTTCCTCAACCAATAATGTTTTCAGACTGCAATTTTTCTGTCATAAATCAGATTTAAAACACCAAACCCTGCCTAGGGAATCACATATCTTTCTCAAAAAGAACAAAAATGAAACCAAACTAATTTAATATTAACTATTAGTGAATCTAGTTTCCAAATATGTAATCCATTTATTTTTCCCATTCATAAATCATTTCCTATGAATAAATCATTGCCTGCAACTCCAATGCAGATTGTTAAAAACCAGTTTTCACTCAAATGCCCATAACTTTCACAAATCTGCATAAAAATAACTCAAACGAAAATTAAATGAAAGATGATTCATGTATCTTTCCAATTCATGTTATTAGAGATCCTGATTGTTCATAATTTGTCCGCACCAGACATTTCAATCTGACTGTATTCAGAGAATCTCAAATCTGTAAATACCCAATTTCACCAAAATGATCATAACTTATTCATTTCTCAATAAAAATCAACCAAACCAAAAGCATGAGAAAGAGGATTCATTATTCTATCCATCCATTACTATATTAAAAGTTTTTAAAGCTGTAAATGGCCGTACAAGGCATGAAACCAACATTAAAATTGAAAAACCAATAAAGAATGAGGCCAGAAATTGATTTTTTCTACCCCACGGTGGGCGCCAAAATGTATGTGACTGAATGTGACCTATAAATCAGACACAAACACAACATGGTCATTATTCACTTGATAGAATTTGAGAGAGAGTATGAAGAACTCAATCCAAATTCCATGGTGAGGCGACCTGTTGCCTCCTATGTGAATGGGGTGTTTGAATACTCTCAGAACGAGAGCCAACAGCCGGGAGACCAATTCAACAATGGAGGATTTGAAAGCAAATAAAGATGAGCAAGATGAAACTAAGCTAAGAATGAAGTGCAATTTAATCTAAAAATGAGGATGCAATTAATCTAAGAGCTTGAAAATAAAGATGAGATGCAACTTAATCTAAGAACTTGAAAGAAATATGATATTAAACTAAGAACAAATAAGAAAATTTAGTCTAAAATGTGAAATGCAATTACACTAATATGAGAAATTAAACTAGATAATGCAATAAAAGAGCTTTGAAAATAATGAGATATGAGACTAAAAAATGCTATAGTAAGGATGCTCTCAAAAATTGCTCCCCCTGAATGAGAAAAAGAGGTCAAATAAATAGAAGAGCCAAGAGGAGGAGGAAGAGTTTCTTGATTCGAAACTCCTGACCCTTCATATCCCTTTTGGGACAAATAAGCATGAATTACTTTATTAAAAGAATGGAAAATGCCACATGAGGACCTTTCGAATATCTCAAATTATTAATTCAAGAAAAAGGTGTCCATTCAAATAACAAGCAATTATTAATTCCTTTTTATGGGTAATTAGCTAAAGAGGGTGGTTTGATTTAATTTAATTTAAAGCGCATAGGACTTTACAATTAAATTAATGTATCATAGGGGTAATTTAGCCAATTAAGTCAAAGACTTTAGGAATTAATTTAGCATTTGATTATTGCAATTTATGGTCTTTGCAATTGACATCAAGTCAAATTAAGTCAGATAGGAGAGAGAAAATTGCCTAGGGAACTAGGACTTTGGTGATGTAAAATCGAGATAATGCACCAAAATTGATGAAATTAAATAGGTGCCAATTTTGGGGTATTACACCTGTGACCCCTTTTGACACATTGGAATGCTCAAGTGTGTGTTAAGGGATCCTAAGACCCCTTAAGACACACTTGAGCATTCCAATGTGTCAAAAGGGGTCACGTGGACTCCCTAGGGGTCCTAGTATGCCTTATCACATGTTAGGACACTTAGGGAGTCCCGGTGACCCCTTTTGACACATTGGAATGCTCAAGTGTGTCTTAAAGGGTCTTTGAGAATTCCAATGTGTCAAAAGGGGTCACGAGGACTCCCTAGGGGTCCTAGTATGCCTTATCATGTGTTAGGACCCCTAGGGAGTCCCCGTGACCCCTTTTGACACATTGGAATGCTCAAGTGTGTCTTAAGGGGTCCTAAGACCCCTTAAGACACACTTGAGCATTCCAATGTGTCAAAAGGGTTCACGGGGACTCCCTAGGGGTCAAAAGGGGTCATGGGGACTCCCTAGGGGTCCTAACATGTGATAAGGCATACTAGGACCCCTAGGGAGTCGCCTAGACCCCTTTTGACACATTGGAATGCTCAAGTGTGTTTAAAGGGGTCCTAAGACTGCTTAAGACACACTTGAGTGTTCCAATGTGTCAAAAGGGGTCACGGGGACTTTGTAGGGGTCCTAACGCATGATAAGGCATACTAGGACCCCTAAGGAGTCCCCGTGACCCCTTTTGACACATTGGAATGGTCATGTGTGTCTTAAGGGGTCCTAAGACCCCTTTTGACACATTAGAATGCTCATGTGTGTCTTAAGGGTTCCTAAGACCCCTTAAGACACACATGAGCATTCTAATGCATCAAAAGGGGTCATGGGGACTCCCTAATGGTCCTAGTATGCCTTATCACATGTTAGGATGCCTAGGGAGTCCTCGTGACCCCTTTTGACATATTGGAATGCTCAAGTGTGTCTTAAGGGGTCCTAAGACCCTTTAAGATAGACTTGAGCATTCCAATGTGTCAAAATGGGTCACAGGGACTCCCTAGGGGTCAAAAGGGGTCATGGGGACTCCCTAAGGGTCCTAACACGTGATAAGGCATACTAGGACCCATAGGGAGTCCCCGTGAGCCCTTTTGACACATTGAAATGCTCAAGTGTGTCTTAAGGGGTCCTACGATCAGTTAAGACACACTTGAGTATTGCAATGTGTCAAAATGGGTCATGGGGCCTCCCTAGGGGTCCTAATGTGTGATAAGGTGTACTAGGACCCCTAGGGAGTCCCCATGACCCCTTTTGACACACTGGAACACTCAAGTGTGTCTTAAGGGGTCCTAAGACCCCTTAAGACACACTTGAGTGTTCCAATGTGTCAAAAGGGATCATGGGGACTTCCTAGAGGTCCTAACGCATGATAAGGCATACCAGGATCCCTAGGGAGTCACCATGACCCAGATGAGATGTTAGTGAATGACTTCTTGCTAATACTACTCTTCCACCAGATCTAGATTTCAACCCTTTTGTGGATCTACAGGCTCAGTTGCGAGCCCACAGAATTGGCCAAGAGAAAAATGTGATTGTATATCAACTGATTACAAAATGTTCAGTTGGGGAGAAAATATTGCAACGATCAAGAAGAAAATTGGCTATGGAAAATCTAGTTATGAATTCTATTAAGAATGAAACTATTAAGGAATTGCATGAATCAGAAACCATGAAAATAACCTTCTACAACAAAGAACATTCAAGCTATAGAATTTATTAACTCTGAATTTAAATGTCTTATCAGCATTCATGGAAGAGATTTAATTAGCATCCATGGAAGAAATTTCATTAAAACTTTAGACAAAATCATCTAAAAAAATTCATTAACTTCAGGCGAAATAATTTAAGACGGACAAAAACAAAATTGTATTACTCAGAAATGGTAGGGAAAGAAAATGAGATAAACCTAATTTATCAAATTCTTGCAATCCGCAGCTTCTCTCCGAGCGTAAAATGACAATCCATGGATCCAAAATTATGGTAAAAATTAAATTCTTCAAGTAAGTTGTTCAGAAACACATAGAATACTATAACGCATGATGATTTATAGAGAATTTATGATGGAGTATGCTATGAAAAAGCCCAGAATCCCTACCATATCTCAAAATACTGATGTGAAGCAATGGCGAAAGTCTGAGATAGAGGCGGCGTCGGCATTGAAGTGGGAAGACATTCTTCATAATATCGGGCCAGCGCCATCAAAATAGCAAGGCTTTCCTCATAATGTCACATTGCCGCTAATCTCTTCTTTAAATTTATTACTATGGTTAGTTCTATGGCGCCTGCATAATTTCCAGTACAACTACTCATTTTACCAAACCCTTCCCCACTCTCCATAATCTTCGGCCGGTTCAAAGATCTGTCCGATTGTTCTTGTTTAACCTCCCAATGACTTTGTTGAGTTGTCGGATTATCAATAGGCATGGTACAATTGTCCGGTGACTAGAATCTAGTTCGAGAACCTTTGCAATTTAGCATTCTAGTTGGAAAAGTAGGGAAAGATACCATTTCACAGCCACAGTTGGTGGAAACAGAGTGATTCTCTTGCCCTCTGCTTCTATAATCCACCTCCAGTGAACTATTCTTCAAAGCCTCCATTTTTGCGTAGCTAGGGTTTTCGACGCATGTAAAAGGCACAACTATGCCCCTGTAGGGACTCATGCTCGTGCTCAGAATCATATTAAATAATATTTAAAATGTAAAATGTATATTATATAATATTTAATATATAATATTATATATAATATATAATCTAATATATAGTTTTTGATATTAATATAAAATTAAATAATATTTAATGTAACATGTATATTATATAATATTTAATATATATAATATATAATCTAATATATAGTTTTTAATATTAATATATATTAAATAATATTTAATGTAAAATATATATTATATAACATTTAATATATAATTGATATTATATAATATTTAATATATCTAATATATATCTAATATATAACTAATATATAGTTTATGAAGGATGGAGAAATGGGAGGGAGAAAGTGGAGGCAAAGTTAAAATTCAAAATTCTGCCGTCATATTCAGGTACCTGAAAATATAGGGCACCCGATTAGGCTCGATATTGCCTTGTGCACCAAACCTACATGGTCAAATATTGGAATGTCTCAAATACGTGTTTTTCACCTGTTTCTCTGAGTTCCAGACTTTGACAATGTAGCTGACAAATTTTTTTTCACCCAAATTTGATAAAACGAAAAGGGTATCTTAAGGAGATTATCAGCTTTCTATCGATATAATTGCTGTCAAATTTTGAATTCGGTAAGTAATTATTAGTTATTTTCTAATTTAGCTACCTCTAAAGTGCTGATTTATATACTGATTCAAAAATGACTATAACTTTCAAACGGTATAACATTTTTGAAATCCGAAAAATGCGTCACATTCTATGCTTCGCCTACTATAAGAATTTTTATTTTTATTTTGAATTTTGTAAAGTTTTGAATGAGTTAAGGTGGTTAGACATGGGAGTTTTTTTATTCTGAAAAAGTTGTAGCAGAAAATTCATAATTAATTATTTTTTTGGAATAAAATTACAAAAAAATGTGTCACATCCGGGCATGAGTCTACTACTTATATATATTATGAAAACGTTGTAGCAGAAAATTCATAATTAATTATTTTTTTGGAATAAAATTACAAAAAAAATATGTGTCACATCCGGGCATGAGTCTACTACTTATATATAAAATCTTATAATAAAATACTATCATTTGAATATGATTAAGGTGGTCAGACATACACCTACTTCTTTTTTTTTTCCTAAAATTTTTGAACTGCTGCATTGAAATCTATACTTTTCACCAATCATACTAAATTTTTCTCAAAAAAGGCCTAGTAGTTTAGAAAGTAAATTCAATTTTCTACATATTCTATTGTTACAACTTTTTGATATTAGGTTCATAGCTAGTTGAAATTTTCACGTCAAGTTGACTAACCCTGATTTGCTGATTTTTCATTGCCACTTAAGGGCATAGTTTGGCCCCTCATGATCTTGCACATACCCAGAAGAGACTTTGAAATATTTTTGTCTCCGGTATAGCTTAGCCCATGTAATACTCTTTAACTAGCTTTTTGTAACTACTGGACATATAACTCCAGTGTAAAGTTTTGACAGCCAATCATATTCTAGTTGTAAATATCAGTTGTACTTAGTTGACTCTATATTTTTAATAGAAAAAAAATGCTTTCTTTTCACTGTTGAGTATATTAATATGCAATGTAAAATGTAATGATAGATGGTGGATGAATAAATGTAATGTATTATCTTCTTTATGTCTTTGATGGATGCACATGTATGTATGCAATGAATATGTGAAATGTTTATGATGTGATATTTAAATGCAGCGATACACATAATGGATTTTTGTAGGTATATGAAGAGTTCAAGTGCTTAGTCATTGTCAAAATGGATGTGTAACCTAGAACAACAACTACTTGCTAATTCCTCTAAGGGACCTTCACGTGGCATGCAGTCCTTGAGATGTGTTTTTACTATAATTTTGGACAATACCAAACAACATGCTTCATTTAGATCATGAGAAAGATGAAACCATGCAGAATACAAATGCAAATGTAATGCAAGACCTAGGACTTAGTCACTGATCATATGTCAATTTTTATCATCATGGAATATTTTTAGGTAACATTGAAGATTCGATACAATGTCCACTAGTTAGGCAACAATGAACATATGAATATTGACAATTAGTTTGAAATGTCAGATTTAGATATAAGCATCAAGGCACAAAAGCTAGGATGACCTGAATGTCATGTCCATTTTGATTTAGCAATTTGTATCAGCATCATAACATAAATGTTGTGATGACCTGAATACACCTTGTGTACAAACACACCAAGCAGTTGGGAGATCGTCGTTGTTCAAATGTGAATTACCCACATTGACCCTTTATTGTTCACATCCTTGGGTAGTATCATGTTTCATAGTAGGAGTAAGAAATCACTCAAAAAGCCAAAGTTATATCCAACTTCCCTAAAGCATTTGGGTATTAATGGTTGAGGTACATGTGGCCATCCAATCATGATGGAGGAACTTATAGTGGAAACCAATTCAATCTAGAATTTCCAAAGTTATTAGATTTTTACTTACAAATAGAAGACAAAATAAAAGATTATGCCCCCAGTCACCACTCTCTAAATCTTGTAAAGGAAATAATCAAGGAGCTCAAAGGGACAATGTTAGGAATGAATGGAAAGTGTTTTGGCAGTCATTCTATAGTAGTTGTTGTTGCATTCATGACTTGGATTGTCATTGATGTCAACACAGTGATATTCTGGATATTAGCAGGAAAGTAGGTACAGTTTTGTTTTGCACACATGTTGTATTATAGATTGGATTTTGTGCAGTTGATGGTATATTCTTTGGTGTGTTATTAACCTATGGTTAACAATGCAAAAATAAATTCATTCATTTGTAAGAGTTATGAGCATTTTGGTGAAAGTAGTGTTTAGACAGTGTTTCTATGTAGCGATGTTCAGAAATCAAAGGATATCTCTTAGCTAGGATGGAATCTAATTTTGCACAGTTAAAGGGATGTTGGAGACTCATTAATGATGATGTGGTTCATAGTGCAAACTTTGAGGATATGTTTGGAGAAAGTCATAGTAATTGGAAGCCGATAGTTTTATGTGAATTCTGTGTGTAGCGTGTAGAATTTATTATTTTGTAATTGAGGACCGACTCATTTGTAATTATTTGAGTTTGGTATATAAGAAGGAATTTTTTCCTTATTGTAATATGTACTATGAAGATTGTGATGTGAATATATGCATGAAGTGAAGAAAAGAGCTAATTCAGTGATGAAGGAAGACTTGTGAGTACAGAGATCTAGATTTGTGATCTTGTGTAGCAGAGAGTGCAGTTTTGGCACAGTGTGAAGGAGGTAATATATTTCATATTATTCTATTGAATAATTCTAAGATCTTTTGGAGAGTGGGTTCAAAGATCTTGCCTTGAAGCTGTTTGGGTAGTGGGTCCTTCTGTCTTCCATAAACTCTTAACCGGGTTAGAATCTTTTAACAGGGATTCAAAATCTCCTAACAGGGATTTATATGTACTGAATGTATTTCATAAGACTCCTAATAGGGTCCATCCTCTAACAAGGAAATTTCATATTAGTGCATCATTTTGTGGGGATCATTCCCACCGGGGTTTACTCTTTTCAAGAGGTTCCCTAGTTAACATATCTTGTGTTATTGTGCAATTATTTATGATTATCTTTCTATGGTTGATCAGTACATTGATTATATTGTTTAAAGTTGTTGAATGGATAAATTATCTGATAACTGATTCACCCCCCCCTCTCAGTTATCTTGGGGATCTTTACTTTCTAACAATTGGTATCAGAGCGACAGGTCCTTGAAAGAAAAGTTTAACAACTTAAGGAGATCCATGGTGAATTTCAGAAAAGAAAGCCCTAAGTTTGATGGAGTAAATTTTGACAGCTGGAAAGAAAAGATGAAGACACATTTATTGTGTTTAGGACCAAGTTATTGGTTGATTACAAAGAATGAGAAGACTATCATTGAGTAAGACAATCTAGAGGCAGGAACTAAAGATGAACTAGATCTATTCATGTGTAACATACTTGCAAGAGAAGCACTTTTATTAGCACTACCAGAGAATGAATATAGTTAGGTAAGATGTTTGAAAACATCTCATGCAATTTGGAAAGCTTTACATTCTACTTTTGAAAGTGATGAACATGCAAAGAAGGCTAGATTACATAATTGGATTTGTGCATTTGAAGATATCAGAATGATGGAAGATGAATCTATTAGAAGCTATATTGGTAGGATGTCTGAGATTGTGATAGGAATAAAGTCTTGTGGAGGTGATAAGACAGAGAATGAAGTGATATGGAAAATTTTGAGAAATTTGACACCAGTATTCAAGCAGACAACACAAATGATTGAACAAGTGATACCTTGTACATCGAACTTTTCAAGAGAGACTCTTCTTGGAAGATTAGAAACAATAGAGATGAACTTGAGATTATCAGGAGAGCTACCTAGAATGGAAACAACATTCAGTGCTCTTAGCATTAGACCTACAAGAAGTACTAGTGTGAATGGAGATTATGCCAGCAGTAGCAGATCTAAGGAAGATAAGAAGATTGAAGAAGGTATTGCATTACTTGTAAAAAGAGAACCAGATGGTAAGAAAATCTTTAAATGTTGGACTTGTCAAGAATATGGTCATTTTGCATCTAAGTGTCCTAAAAGAGTTAAGAAGTATAGAAGCAACTTTAAACCTAGGAGATCTAAAGAATGTTATTATGCAAATGATGAAGATTTTGAAGCAGGAATTGAAAAACATTTAAGTGACAGTGATAATGATAACTTTGAGGAAATAGGATTTGTAGCAATTAAAGAAGAAAGTTTTGAATTTGATAAAAGAGAAGAAAAAGCATTAGTTTCACAAGTTGAAAAGAAATCTGATTGGATTATAGACAATGGTTGTTCACATCATATGACTAGAGATAAAAGAAAGTTTGTTAAGTTAGATAATTATGATGGAGGAATTGTTAGGGTTGGTAACAATGCACCTTGTTTGATTAAGGGTATAGGATCTATTACTCTTGATTGAAAGACTAACACTGATGATGTTTACTTTGTTGATGGACTAAGACATAATTTACTAAGCATTAGACAATTGGCTAATAAGGGTTATCAAGTTTGGTTTTCTGAGAAAACTTATGTGATAAAAGGTAAAGATGGAAATCTGATTGGAAAAGGATCCAGAACCAGAGGTAATGTATTTCAGTTGAATCCTACTGAGATGACATGTTTGATAACTAGGATTGATGATAGTTGGTTATGGCATAAAAAGTTTTGTCATATAAAATTTGATAATATTGTCAAGGTGAGCACTACACTTGCGGTAAGAGATTTACCTAGAATTATGAAACCTACTAACATGATTTACAAAGAATGTATGATGGAAAAGTAGAAAAGGAGTTCATTTCCCAATAAGAAGTTCACATCGGCAGAGAAGTTGGAGATTGTTCATACAGACTTGAGTGGTCCTACTAGGACTAGAGGATTCTATGGTGAAAGGTATTTTATGATTCTTGTTGATGATTTTACAAGAATGATGTGGATTGCATTTTTGAAAGAAAAATTTGAAGCATTTGATAAATTTAAGATCATGAAAAGCAAAATTGAGAATGAATCTGGAATGAAGATTAAGTGTCTAAGATCTGATAGAGGTGGTGCATTTACATCTAGAGAGTTTAACACTTTTTGTGAAATGAATGGTATTAAGAGACAACTTTCAGCCCCTAGAACACCAGAACAGAATGGTATTGCAGAAAGAAGGAATAGGTCAATAACTAAAGCAACAAGAGCTATGTTGTTTGAAAATGATTTGGATAAAATTTTTTGGAGAGAAGCAGTGAACATAGCAGTATACACTATGAACAGAGTACAAATCAGAGTAGATACAAACAAGACACCTTATGAATTATGGTTTGGACATACACCCTCAGTTAAGTATTTTATAATTTTTGGAAGTAAATGTTATATTAAGAGAGATGATGATATAGGAAAGTTTGATCCTAGAAGTGATGAAGGAATATTTCTTAGATATTCTTTAAAAAGCAAAGCATATTGATGTTATAACAAAAGAACTAAGACTATTGTTGAAAGTGCAAATGTAAAAGTTGATGAGAAGTTTAAAATTTAGGAAAGAATGCTTGATTATGAATCTGATGGAGAAGCACAACCTCAGCATAACATTGAAAATATAGAATTATTTTTTGAAACTAATAGTGATTTGCTGAATGAAAGTCATACCGAAGAAAATAGAGAAGAAAACATAGAAGAAAGCAGAGAAGAATCTACAGTCGGAACAAGATCAGTAACTATGACACCTAATAGGTATACTTCAAGACATCACCCTATTGAGCAAGTTATTGGAAGTTTAGATAGAGGAGTTTTGACTTGGAATAAGGTACATTTATGTTTGATTTCTCAAATTGAACCTAAGACTACTAATGAAGCTTGTGAAGATGAACATTGGATCAATGCTATGAAAGAAGAACTAGCGCAGATTAAAAAAAACAAGACATGGGAATTGGTCCCTAGACCTAAAGACAAGATTGTGATTGGAACCAAGTGGGTATTCAGAAAAAAGATGAATGAACAAGCAGAAGTGATAAGAAACAAAGCAAGATTGGTATGTAAAGGATATTCACAACAAGAAGGAATTGACTATGAAGAAACTTTTGCACCTGTGGCCAGACTTGAAGCAGTGAGAATGTTTCTAGCGTATGCAACTTACAAGAAATTCAGAGTGTATCAGATGGATGTGAAGTCAACATTTTTGAATGGTGAATTGGAAGAAGAAGTCTACATTGAGTAGCCTGAAGGTTTTCCTTTGACACAAGAAGGAGATATGGTATGTAAGTTAAAGAAAGCTTTATATGGATTAAAACAAGCACCTATAACCTGGTATACAAGATTGGATAAGTATATATTGAAATTGAGATTTATAAAAGGAACAACAGATAGTAACTTATACACAAAAGAAATTGAGAATGGTTTGTTGGTTATGGTTATATTTGTTGATGATATTATCTTTGGAGGAGAAGATGAGTCTAGTGACAAATTTGCAGATAAAATGAAGACTGAATTTGAGATGAGCATGATTGGAGAAATGAAATATTTTTTGGGATTACAGATAACATAAAGCAAGGAAGGTATATTTGTAAGTCAGACTAAGTATTTGAATGACTTATTGAAAAGATTTGGAATGGAAGATTCTAAACCTGTTGGAACACCTATGGTAACTGGACATAAGTTATCTAGCAAAGATGAGATACCAGTAGCTGAGCAGAAAAAGTACAAATCTATGATTGGAGGATTGTAGTACTTGACACATACAAGACCTGATATAGCACATTCAGTGGGGATTGTGGCAAGTTTTCAAGCAGAACCTAGAGAATCACATTATGCAGCAATAAAGAGGATACTAAGATATTTGAAAGGAACAATGGATTATGGATTATGGTATGAGAATTATGATGATTTTACTTTATGTGCCTATACTGATGCAGATTGGGGAGGCAGCGTTGATGACAAGAAAAGCACCAGTGGTGGAGCCTTTTTTCTTGGAGGTAAATTGGTCTCTTGGCTAAGTAAGAAGTAGAATTGTACTTCACAAAGCACAACAGAAGCAGAATATGTTGCAGCAGCAAATAATTGTAATCAAATTATTTGGATGAAGCAGATGTTGAAATATATTGGAATAAAGTTTGATGATCCTATTGTTATACATTGTGATAACACCAGTACAATGAGTATGTCAAAACATCCTGTTTTACATTCTAAGACTAAACATATTGAGATCAAGTATCATTTTGTAAGAGAGAAAGTTGCAGAAAAAGAAGTAAGATTGGAGTACATAAGTACAAAGGAGCAGATAGCAGATATATTTACAAAGCCTTTACCTAAGGATACATTTTTGTATCTGAGAGGTATGCTTGGGGTTATGCCCCAACCTATTTTTGAGAATTGATGTAGATGATTGCATCTATCCAGTGGTATATGAGCCCTATCTTTCTTCTGGATTGGATGTTGGAACTTCCTCTATGGGGGAGTTTATGAGCTGAGTCATGAGGACTCTTGTTATTGTATTTTTCTGAAAAGTGTCTTTTGACATTAAGTTGTTGTTGACTTAGTGATGGAATTTCTATCATTGATGTCAATGGGGGAGAGATATACATGAAAAACATTGTGGATTGTATGAGAGAACTGAATAGGAAAATGAAGCAAGATTTGATTTGATATTTTGCAATGATGATGCAGTATTGGATTTTTGGAACATTGGATGTTTTTCATCTATGTTTCCATTAATGCCAATGGGGGATATTTTTAGGAATGAATGAAAAGTGTTTTGGCAGTCATTCTGTAGGATTTGTTGTTGCATTCATGACTTGGATTGTCATTGATGTCAACATGGTGATACTCTGGATATTAGCAGGAAAATAGGTATAGTTTTGTTTTGCGCAAATGTTGTATTGAAAATTGGATTTTGTGTAGTTGATGATATGTTCTTTGGTGTGTTATTAACCTATGGTTAACAACGCAAAAAGAAATTCATTCATTTGTAAGAGTTATGAGCATTTTGGTGAAAGTATTGTTTAGACAGTGTTTTTGTGTAGCGATGTTCAGAAATCGGAGGATATCTCTTAGCTAGGATGGAATCTGATTTTGCGTAGTTAAAGGGATGTTGGAGACTCATTAATGATGATGTGGTTCATAGCACAAACTTTGAGGATATGTTTGGAGAAAGTTACAGTAACTGGAAGCCGACAGTTTTATGTGAATTCTATGTGTAGCGTGTAGAATTTATTATTTTGTAATTGAGGACCGACTCATTTGTAATTATTTGAGTTTGGTATATAAGAAGGAATTTTTTCCTTATTTTAATATGTAATATGAAGATTGCAATGCGAATATATGCATGAAGTGAAGAAAAGAGATAATTCAGTGATGAAGGAAAACTTGTGAGTACAGAGATCTGGAATTGTGATCTTGTGTAGCAGAGATTGCAGTTTTGGCACAGTGTGAAGGAGGTAATATATTTCATATTATTTTGTTGAATAATTCTAAGATCTTTTGGACAGTGGGTTTAGAGATCTTGCCTTGAAGCTGTTTGGGCAGTGGGTCCTTCTGTCTTCCATAAACTCTTAACCAGGTTAGAATCTTTTAACATGGATTCAAAATCTCCTAATAGGGATTTATATGTACTAAATGTACTTCATAAGACTCCTAATAGGGTCCATCCTCTAACAAGGAACTTTCATATTAGTGCATCATTTTGTGGGCATCATTCTCACCGGGGTTTACTCTTTTCAAGAGGTTCCCTAGTTAATATATCTTGTGTTATTGTGCAATTGTGTATGATTATATTTCTAATGTTGATCAGTACATTGATTATATTGTTTAAAGCTGTTGAATGGATAAATTATCTGATAACTGATTCACCCCCCCCCCCTCTCAGTTATCTTGGGGATCTTTACTTTCTAACATACAACATATGTAGAAATCTCAATGTGAATCAATTAGCATACAAGAATATTAAAGAATTTGTCCAAAGATTATTTTGTTTATTGTTGTAGTTCGTTTGATGTCTTTGTTGGTTGCAAAATCCTTTTCTGGTAGGGAGATAGAATTTCTGACTCGATTATAGCTTTGAAGAACTTTAACTGGGTATGACTCATCTGAGGTATACTGAGGACCGTAGGATATGAAATTGTTTGCCCCCAAGTTTGAAACATTGATAGGATACAAATGCTTTTGTTGTTTTGTGCAAGAGACCCACTTTATTGAAAATAGGATGCGAAAGCAAACAAGGAGATATGTACAAACTAAAACAGTGGTGAAAGCTGGGAAATACCAAGATTGCGCTGATAGATGGAGCGATTTGATACAAGTGGCACCCATTTACTGAGTTTTAACCATCTTGAAAGAGATTCTATTTTTGCTATCAAGGTGCTTGTTTACCAAGTTTTCACCAAGGCACTTTTTCTTTTTCCTTCTTTTTTTGTATTTTTCATCTTTTCAATTTTTTTTGTATTTTTCCATCTTTTCAATTTTTTTTGTATTTTTCATGATTTCAATTTATTTTGTATTTTTCATTTTTGATTTGTTTGTGAACCATTGAGGTTCCTATTGCTAGGTTTTCACTAGGATGATCATTTTTTTAGGACTTTTTCTAATTTTTATACTTTTTTCAAGACATTTTTGTAGACTAAATGTCTTAGGTGCAGAATTTCTTTAGATGAAGAATGTTGATTGGTTCTCAGAGTTATTCTCCTTCAGTTGTTTAGAGTTGATAGGCTCCAAAGCTAAAATTAGTAGTGATAACAAACGGACTCAGCTAGTTGGGTTCAAACTTCCCCATGCGTTCTCGATGGGATTGATTTTTAGTATTCTCTCTCAAGACTAGAGCACCAACCTAAAATTCTCTGTGTCTAACTTTCTTGTTGTAGCCTCTAGACATTCATTTTTGATATACTCTGAGATGATCATATATAGCTTTCCTGAACTCATCTAGTAGTTCAAACTCTTGTAACCTAGACACTTTGTAATCATCATCAGTTATGATACCATGCATTCTGATTCTTAGTGATGGGATTTCAACCTCGATAGGTAGTACCACTTTAGTCCCATATACTAAAGCAAAAGGAGAAGCCCCAATGGGCATTCTGATACTTGTTCTGTAGGGCCAAAGATCTGGATTTATCATCAGGTGCCAGTCTCTTCCTATTTTGTTGACTATACGATGTAGGATTTTCAATAAGTTCTTGTTAGATGCTTCATCTTGTCTATTCCCTTGTGTATAGTAAATGGACGACCAATGCTGAGTGATCTTGAATTTGGAGCATAAGGAATCTAGGTCCTTGTTCTTGAATTGGCCTCCATTGTCTATGATGATGGAGTGTGGTAACCATATCTACAAATAATGTAATTTAGTATGAACATAGAGATTTGTTTGCCAGTGGCTTGTGTCAAAGGAACTGCTTCTACCTATTTTGTAAAGTAATTTGTAGTTGTTATGATATGGGTATGACCATTTGATGAATGTGGATAAATAGACCCTATGAGATCAAATACCCATTTTTGAAAAGGCCATTGTGTTGTAAAGCAAATCAAATCTCTCCCAGGTGCATGAATCAAGTTTCCATGGACTTGACATTTCTGACAACTCTTAGCATATTTTATGAACTCTTTTTCCTTGTCTAACCAATAGTATGCAGCCATAATGAGTTTTTGAGCTAGTGTAAAACCATTGGACTTTGATCCACAAATACCTTCATGGACTTCCTCTAATATGCATTGTGACTCATCTCATTCTAAACACCTAAGAAGTGTACCATCCAGACTTTGTTTATATAGATCATTACCAATGATGACATACCATGATGTGTTTTGGATAAAGTAACATTTTTCATGATGATTAAAGGTATCAGGAATGATTTGGCCTCAAAGGTAGTAGTATATGTTTTTTTAGAGGGAGGAATCATGACCAACAATGTTGCAGATCATGAGGGTTTCTAGACAATCATAGGCAGGGAATGATAGTGATTCCACCATAAACTCATAGCATACCTCATGTTTAGGCTTTTGTAGTAAAGATGATAGAGTTGCCATAGCATTAGTAGCCTTGTTCTACATTCTAGGAATCTATTCAAATATGATGGTAATGAAATATTTCTTTAAATCATCTACCATGTGCTTGTATGGAACAAGTTTCTCATCATTTATTTGATACAAATCATTGACTTGGTGTTTGACTAGTTGCAAGTCTCCATGAATGTGTAGTTATGTTACTCTCCATTCGATTGCTATTTTCATACCATTTAGTAAAGCTTCATATTCCGCTATGTTGTTAGTACAAGGGAACTTGATTTTGAATACTTTTGGAATGGAGTAACCTTGTGGTGTTATGAACAATATGCCAACTCTAGATCTATTATGTGTGTAGGATCCATCAAAGAATAAGCGCCATGTTCTAGAAGATATGTGCATGATAGAGGAATCTAGGAATTCCATTTGCATTGGTTGGTCATCAAACATTGGTTATTTAGCTAACTAATCTGCAATGACTTGTCCTTTTATAGCTTTTCTTTCAACATACTCAATGTTGAATTCTCTTAGTAGCATTACCCATTTGGCTAGTCTACCTATGAGGGAAGCCTTGCTCAATTAGTACTTCAATGGATCGATCTTTACTATTAATTGTGTAGTATGAGCTAACATGTAGTGTCTTAGCTTCTGTGATGCAAAGATAACAACTAGACATGCTTTTTCTATCATGGAATAGTTATTTTCATAAGCTACTAGTGTTCTTATGATGTAGTAGATAGCTCTTTCTTTCTTATTCTCATCATGTTACACTAGTAATACCTCCAATGAAGTATCTATAGTAGAGACATACAATATTAAATGCTTTCCCTAAAAAAGAGGCATGAGAATTGGTGGATTTGACAGATATTTTTTGATATGATTGAAGTTCTTCTTACATTCTTTGTTCCATGTGAAGGTCACACCTTTATGAAATGTCTTTGTGAAAGGTTGTGATATGTCTACTAGCTGAGATATGAAGTGTCTGATTGATTGTACCCTTCCTTGTAGGGTCCTCATTTGACTGATGTTCTAATTAGGAGGTTGCATCTCCATGATCTCTTTGACTTTTGCTAGGTCCACTTCAATACCTTTCTTTGAAACAATGTACCCTAGAAGTTTTCATGAAGTGAAACCAAAGGCACATTTCTTAGGATTTAGTCTGAGACTAAATTTCTCCATTCTATCCAGTATTGTACCCAAGTCAGCTAGGTGTTTAGATCTTTTCATTGATTTAGCCAAAGTGTCATCAACATAATCTTCCATGTTTTTATGCATCATATTGTGAAATATAGATGTCATAGCTCTCTAATATGTAGCCCCAACATTCTTAAGACCAAATGGCATGACGTTCCAGCATAAAGTACCCCATGCACAAGTAAAAGCCATCTTCTCTTGATCTTCTAGAGCTATCTTAATTTGGTTGTATCTGGAGAAACCATCCATTAAAGAATACATTTCAAAGCATGTAATCATGTCCACTGTTATATCGATGTTTGGTAATGGAAAATGAACCTTAGGGAATGATTTGTTTACATCTTTGAAATATATGCATACTCTGAATGATTTATTTAGTTTTGATACTGAAATGATGTTTCAGATCCACTCTGTATAATCAATGACTTGGATAAATCCATCTATTAGCAGTTTCTCTAACTCAACTTTGACAAGGAGTGTCACATGAGGATGCATTTTACGAAACTTTTTCTTGATTGGTTTAACTCCTGGAGTAATAGAGAGGTGATGCATGATGAGATTAGGATCTAATCCAAGCATATCTAAATATTTCCATGCAAATTTGATTTTCTTTTCTGTTAAGAATTTTTTGAATGCTTTTTTTTCTTCTTCTGACAAGGATTGTGCTACATGAATCAACTAAGGTTCCTCTGTTGGGCCCAAATTGATAGACTAAGTTGGTTCTATCAATATTGGAGATCTATCCTATAAATGACTTGGAAGGATACCAAATATCTTATGCTTGATGCCTCAGAGAGGTTTTCACCTTCAGATGAGTCTTTTGTTTTTACTATTTTAGGTTCTGAGACTGCCATATAGTGGTTTTCACCCTCAGAACTCTTTTTCTTTTTTATTTTATTCTTTTGACTGAGATATTTGATATCCAACTCTGTCATGTTGAAGCTACATTCACTGATGGAAGTCATCATGGATTCTATTGCATGTAGGTGGCATGCGAGAACATAGTATGTTTGAAAGATATGGATGTCTTAGCTTGGATCACTGAGTGTTTGGTTAATAAGCTCAGGATGTTGGATAGTAAGCATGGGGAAGGATTGGGTAATGTTGTTTATGCATACAGTGTTTTCATCATTGCCTCTAATTTGACTCTCAAATTCAAGGATGATATTACTACTGAGAATGTTCAGTTTGTTAAGTGTCTCAACGTCATCGTTGGATCCTACATTAATGATAAGTGAATCAGACTCATGAGGTTTTTCATTTCATTCTAGACTCATTTCAAATGTAGGTATGTATTGGTGAATGAAATTTATGTATTTTTTTATTATAAGCTCATCTTCTTCTGGAATAATTCCCCATTCACAGTCATTTGATTCTTCATCTGGATCCCTGGGAAAATCAAGGATATGTGTGAAATTAGGACAGATTCTCCAAGCAGGATTACCTTTAGAGACTGATCAGAATTCATATTCATGGGAGTCTATCTCAGAATCACTATTGTTTCCCAAATGCTCAACTATTGTGATAGATTCACCTCCTTCTTGCTTGTTTTTAGGATCGGTCGGTTCTTGTGTGGTGACTATCTCTTGTTCAGTAGTAGGTTCTTGTGTATCTACTATGTTGATTCTTTTAGGTTCATTTTCATTTTCAAGAAGATCTAAGATATGTTGAGGTATACGTTCATAGGCAAAAACATCAGTTGAATCTGAATCATCATTGTTTGAGCATTGTGTTTCTTCCTTTTGCTGAATATCTATCTTTGGTTTAATCTATTCTAGGACATGTGTAGATCTTCCACCGAGATGGAAAGGTTTCTTGTGATAACCTATACCTATAGTATCCTTGGTTGTTTTCCCATAGTGTTCAATGGGTCTAATGATGCCTTTGCCTCTTATTCCTAGAGGCCCTTTTCCTATGTATACCATTTTAGAATTAGCTTGTGACCCGGTCCATATGATTTTGGAAGAATCTTAGGTATTTTAGAGTCACATTTTTGAACTATCTATGATTGAGACTCATCTTTGTATAGACAGGGTAATATAGCCTCTTCTTGATTTGATTCTTGTTTGGAAACTTGTTCTGTGATGAAACTCCCATCGAAGATAACTTGAGGTTCTTTGGTTGTAGGTCATACTTTGTTTGAAGGTTGTCCATAAGACTTAGGTGAAAGTGGGAGAGATGTGAGAGACAAGACTAGTTCCATTATGTATTCTCCCATGCCTGTGTCTTTGATCTTGATGCAAGGGCATTCTAGGGTACTCAAAAAATCTACATGGTGGTGTGTTGAATTGGTTATGTGTTACTTAGTTGCAACTTTAACCGATGGTCTTGGTTATTGAAGGAAGCTCGGTCGCTGAAGGAACTCGGTGAAACCTCTAGCACTCGGTGGAACTTGAACTCGATGATGCCTATGGTGCTCAATCAATGTACTTTTAGGGTGATGCCTGTGTTGCATAGTGTTGCTTAGCGTGCTCGGTTATTTCATTGGTGCTCGATTATTTCTTTGATGCTCAGTAGTTCTAGTTTAACAACTGAAGTTCTTTTAGATTTGGTTGGCTCACTTGGTGCATTTATTTTTGGTTGCTTTTTTTGTATTCTCCTATGTAGATCTAGAGGTCGACATGGAGAATTAATTATTTGTGGGGCTATTTGAGAGCCAACTGTTGTTGAATTTAATATTTGTTTGTAATAGAAGCTGACTTGGCTTAGGAGTTAATTATTTCTTCCAGCCGACTTGTGTTGAGGAATTATATTTAAGGAGTGTTGGGTAGATTTTTAGGAAGTCAGTGAGTGGGGCAGATTGAGAAGGATAGCATTTGGATCCTGCAAGATCTTGAAGATCAAATTGTTTATCTGATAGTTGTAATAGCAGAGCTAGTGGTTGCATGCTTGGAGACAAGGAGATTTCTTGGAGGCTTGTGATCTCAAGTTTAGATCTACTTTAGGGTTTCCATCAGTTGCTAATTTGTTTCAGAGTTGGACTAGCTAGGAGATTGCATAAATATTTTGTGATTATATTTGGCTCTAACCCATAAGGCCTGATAGTTGGGAATGTTAATGAAAATTCTGTTGAAATATTATCTTGTTGTGTTATTCAATATTGTTGGTGTTTGGCTACAAATTTGGATAGTCCTTAATTGGATCCTCCTTATTTGTACTACATCAAATGGTATCAGAGCTTGAAGTTCTTGAGTGTGTAAAATGATCTCTGAGTTGAGGCTATTTTCACTAGGACCTTGGTTGGTGATTTATTGCTTTGGGTTTTCAAAGATCTTGAAGGATGCCTCCGAGAAGATTGGACCCTAGAGTGATTGCAGATCTCTGTGATGTTGTGGAATCAAAGATTACAATGAAGGTTAAAGTTGATTTCAGATTTGAGATGGAATTGATGAAGAATGACATGATCACTGAGGTCATGAGAGTTATTATTGGTATGCCGAGGAATCTTGTTACCAAATATGGTTATGAGGAAGCTGCTGGATCTAGTGGAGATGACCAGAGATAAATTTTTTGAGGACATAAATGGTTAGTTGCATAGATCTGGAGCTCAGTTAAGTACTAGTTACCGAATGGAAGTTTCTACTTTCTCTGGTACTTTGAGACCTAAGGATTTGATTGATTGGATTGGTGAATTAGAAGAATTCTTTGAGCTTGAAGAAATTTAAGATCCTCTTAGAGTAAGATTGGCATAGACTAAGTTGAAAGGACATGTTGCTCTTTGGTGGAAATAATTACAAATAGATAGAGAAGATGAAGGTGAAATGAAGATCAATTGGTGGAGGTTGATAGTGACTAAATTCAAAGCTAAGTTCATACCTGTTGACTATGAGCTTAACTTTCTTAAGAAGTTGCAGAATCTGAAGCAAAAAGATTCAACTATGGAGGACTATACCGAGGAGTTCTATAAGTTGACTATTTGGTCTGGACACATAGAACTTGGTAAAGAAAAAGTAGCCTGATATGTGAATGGTTTGAGATTCAATATTCAAGATGAGCTTGGTATGTTGAAGATTGATTTAGTTGAAGATGATTATCAGTATGCTTTGAACGTAGAAGATAAGTTGAAAAGGAGACAACATAGTAATTATCGAGGGAAGGAAAATATTAATTATTGAGGGAAGGAAAATATTGATCACTCGGTGAAAGATCAACCGACTGTTGAAGATGAACTGAAATATTGATCACTCAGTGAAAGATCAACCGACTACTTTTCCATCATTACCATATACCGAAGGCAAGTACCTACTATAGTCCCTATGAAACATAGCCAACTTGGCCTTTATTTGGTTAGACTTTCCTTTGAAAAACTTTGATATAGCACTCACCAAACCAATTTTCTCAAATACCTCTGTTACTATCTTAGGAATGTCAGGCCTACTTTCCTGCAAAGCATCCAATTTATCAAACAACAAGCTTCTTCCTGACCACACACTATACAATGGCTCCAAAGTGATTAATGATTCATTCACCTTTTCATTAGCCTTGTTCAAATAACTAATAGATTGATGGACTACTTCCATCTTCTCCTTTATTTTTCTTTGCCTATACTACACAATATTTTCCACAGTATCTAGGGATGCATCCAACCTTACTTTCTCCAAGTCCTCAATAGGCTTGTCAGCAATTTCTGTATCTATTTGAGGAGGGGCCTCAATTTGCAAAGAAGGGATAGGAACTACTTTTGAGGCTTCTTCAAGTTTCCCCTTTAAGTCTTCAACCTCATCCTCCAATTTCTTGACCATCATAAGTTGTAGATCCCTATCCTTTGCTACCTTCATTGAATTTTAAAACAATTTGTCATATCTCTCTGATAGCTAGATAGTCTTAGCTTCATTAAGGTGGGCAATGTGCATGACTGCCTTTGACACCTCAAGATCAGTAGTATTTTGCATGGTCTAGATTATCTCCCTCCATCTTGTCTTCTATGCTTACTAAAGATGGCTTTTGAGTTCTTGGAGCTAGAGACCATAAAGCAATTGCTCGAGACTTAGGGTCATAGCCACTCCCCCTGATCACAACATCAATTTGTACCTTGTATGACAAGCCTCCTCAAGGATACTTCCTTATTTGATCTATGAGGAAGGCAGATGTCAAATCCCATCTAGGAGTCAAGAGCATACCACTTGACTTGACCATTTCTCTATCCTCCTCAATAGTAATGTTTTCAATACTAGGGTCATATGATGTTAAAGCTCTCATTGTTTCTTCACTTGGTTACATACCCTCAGGCAAAGACTTCTTCACCTCTTCATGTTTCCTCCAAATGAAGAAATCCCTAAATTCTTTACTTTTCATGAACTACTCATCATTAAGAAACTCTTCCTGATAGAGTTCTCTTTCATCCTTTCCTAGCAACAAGGACAAATCCCCCTCCTCTTTTGTTACAAGTTTCTTGCCATCCCTAATGGCCTTTTTTATCTGATGGTGATAAGCCCTATCACCAAGCACCACAGATGAAGCAATATCAATTACCTTCTTTTGTTTTTTCTTCTTTGAAGGTTCACCAACCTCAAGTTTCTATTTTTTCAAAGGTGGCTTAGAAGTAGCTACTTCCTCTTGTTGACCTTGAGTCCAATCAATTACTGGTACAGATTCTCCTTGAGGTGGAATACTACCCTCTTGTGACTCATCAGTGTACTCTTCAAGTTCAGAGGCTGAATACTCCCTAGGGATCTCCAACTTTTCTTCAATCTGGTCTTCTAACTAATTGGACAGAATACTATACATTTCTATCATCTTCTCCATTATTTATAGAAATTGGAGCTCAGGGAAATAACCACCAAAAGGAATACCAGCTAACTTTAACCTTTTCTCAATATTAAGAAACTCAAAATACTTGTTCCATCTTTGCTTGGCTTCATCAAAATCTAAGATGTTACTAATCACATCTTCTTCATCTAATCCCTCATGCTCCTTAATTGACCCAATGTTTGGAATCAAAGTCATTTTGGCTGTCCTAATGAAACCCTCAGAATCCACATACCTGCAAGTGGCTGAACACATCTTGAAATGATTTAACCAAATGCTGACTTTATCCAAAGCCCTCTTGCTAATTAAGAAAATGCCTATTCTGAATTGCCTTGGTCTAAATGTCCCCTTTCTATGAGGTGCAAGATGTTCTCTGTTAGTCCACATCAATTTCCATATAAAATCCATCATGGCAACTCTAGGAGGCACATATCTAGGTAACAAATGTGGGGGTTGAGGGAAACCATAAACCGTAATAATTGTGTAACTATCCCCAAGGTAGAAATCACCCCAGTTGTGATCTCCTGTCCACTTATCCTCAAACTGCAATGGCCTTAGCAACCTCAAAACATTAGTCAACAATCTTCTAACATTTGTACCCAACATCCCAAGAACTAGATGAACAAAGTAATTATGAAAGATGGAAAAATTACACTCATTGGAAGTGTAATTCCAAACCCTCAACCAATACTGCAATGGGTTTGGCTAGTTGTTAAAAGTTCTCAATTTCAACATCTTAGCATCAAGGGAGTCAACATGGTAGAATAAGATCAAGTGCATGAGAAGGGAATACTGCATAAACCTGATAGGTATTTTATTTTCTTTGATAGATATGAAACCCTAATGGATCCTATCAATCACTTATTGGATGTAATCATAGTCAGTGTTTGAGAGAGAATTCTGAATATCTAAAATTATCATTACTAGGTTAACATGCAACTTTTCCTCATCTCCATCAATTCCTAAAACCCTACACAACCCATGACACTAGAATTTCATGTAACCACTCAAGGTTGAAAATAGATAAGGAGCATTCATACTCGCAGGAAGATGGGCAATGTAATTACCATGCTTGGGCATGTGTCTAGCAATTTGATTTTTAACAGACATGATATTACTGGCATACTTATCTCTCTCTTTTTTTAGGTCAATCTTAGTAGAAGAGGAAGCATAAAAGTCAAAAGCCCTCATGAAGGACCCCCTATCTAAGGAAAGGAAAACAAACTAGTCTTCTCACCTAATAGTTCTTGAAAAGGGGTCATAAAGCCTTGCTAACACAATAATGAGGTCAACATCAAGGAAAACATCAGGCACAATCAACTTGGCCATCCCTAAAGTCCAAGCATTACAGACTGGAATTTCTTTATGCCTATTATTGTAAAAATATGAGAAGATGGTGAAACCTGATCTTGAAGGCATGATAGGATCTTTGCATTTGTCCATAAGGTCTTCAAAGGCTATGTCAATAGCATTCTTGTTCTGGATTGAATCTGGTAGTAGCTTGATAAATTCATCAGAGTAATTCATCTTCCCCCTGTCTTCTCTGCTCTGTTCTTTCACACCTCCACTAGAAGACACAACACCCACCTCTAGAGGACTCATTATGTCAAAAAAGAAGAATTTACAGCTCTGCAACTTCACTCCTACAACCTCAGCACCAACAATTGAAAATCAACTTAAGAAAAACCTTGAGCATGGAAAGCAATGAGGTCGTGACTATAGACTTCAAGAATCTGCGTGTGTATGATTGCCAAATTCTAATGAATCTAGCCTGAGTCACTTTTGCATTTAATTCCACACACTACCAACCTTCAAATCATAGCTAGCCATGGTGTAGAAGCTAACAGGATGATTTAAAAAATAAAAAACAAGGCATGAGAGTAGCAATCATGGCTTTTTGCATTAAAAACCCTTAATTAATGACAAAATCCATCGTTAAAACCTGATTGGATGACTTTCTACTTTTCTCCAACTTGGCATGGTACCCTCATCCACATTGCAATGGCTCAAAAAGAACTAAGAGCATTGAGAACTTAACCAGACATAGCTTGGAGATCCAGTGAACAAAGGAAACTTGTGATCTCAAAAGGAAATGCCAAGCCATGATTAAGTTTGGAGATCCAGTGACCAAGCCATTCATAAAATATCAGTATGACTTCTTAACTCAAGGCTTTGCATCAAGAACTCATGACCACCATTGATTTTAGAAATGATCAATGGTTCAAGGGAAATCCTATAAAACTCACGCTAAGCCTCCACCCAACTTAGAGATTCAGCAACCAAAGACTTCGCTAATTCTTAGAGTTCTTTTCTTAACTCAACGTTCATCTAGAGAACTAGTGAACAAAAGGATCTCCTATTCTCAGAAAGCCAAACTTAACTCCAGCTTCTCCTAGTGATTCAATGAACAAGGCCATCTCGCATTCTCAGAAAGAAATTCTTTACCATGGTTAGACTTCAAGAATGATTGAATAACGTCTACCTCTAATTTGCTAAGTACTTTTCATACCACAAGTTACCTTTTGAGATTACGTGCTAGCCATTGATCTTTAACACAATGAGCGACTGTCACTGAATCACTTAAAAAATTTAACTGTCATCCTTTTTCATGATAATCAATGACCACTAAAAACACACTTTACTTTTCTTTGTTCGCCAAGTCGCTGAACACTTTGGAACTTCAGTAACTAATTCTGACATCCCATGAACACTACACACGCTAAGTTGCTAAATGATTTAGGACTCCGCTATCTATTCTTGAGATTAAGTGACAAGAGAAAACTTCTCTCCTTGGCTAAAATTCTTCATCAAAGCCGCCAAACTAAGAGATTATGAGAATAAGACACATTCACCAGATCGCTAGATAAATTTATGTAGGACCCAATCTTCACGAGACTAAATCATGACCACTGGATGTAAAGACAATCAATGAAATTTTTTGGATCCCTAGAAAGTCATGAAGTTAGCCACTTGATCTAGAGAACAAGAGATAACTACCTCGCTGAGTCACCAAAAGATCTTGAGAAACCACCAGGTATCAAGTGAAAAGGAGAATACATAGTCACTGAATCGCTTAAAGAAAACTTAACCATGATATGAACTAGGAGATTCAGCGACTGAAGAAAGCTTAGTCGGAGGACCCAGCATAATCGCTAAATCGCTAAAAGACTTACGGATAGGGAAATACATTGCATGATTTGGTGAAGACTAGGGAAAATGACCACTTGTAGAAAAGAATGCTTAAGTGACCCAAAAAGTAACAATGAAACATAAGAATCAGGGAAAACTTAAGGGTTTATATGAAGAAACAAGATCTTCTCAAGGACAAAACCTAGGAAAAGGGTTTTCAAACTTGGTTATGGCAAATTTGATGAATTTTGAAAACCTAAACCATAGGATTAACTTGCAAAAGGTATAAACCAGGATTTGGAATGACAAACCTCATAACCCTAGAAATATATCCAATAATGGCTCTATCTGAGGATGCTTGAATGCAAGTTCATAGCAAGAAACCATGAATCTCTGGGAGGCAGACCACAAAACCCTAACCTAAAATAGGAAAGAACACACAATAGAAACAAACACACCTATACATATATACATACCTATTGTGTATGGAAAAGGTGAAAGAGCTAATTGAAGAAGAACTTAAGGAACTATCCATGCATTGGCAATTCTTGTTCTTCACCATCCAAATTTTGCAAAAAATATGAATCCTTGCCATGAGTTTGATGAACGATAAAAGGTCCTATCCACAAAGACTCAATTTTTTTGTGTTTCCCTTTGTCTTTAGCCCTAGCATTCCATTGAAGAACCATGTCGCTAGGCTAGAACTTTCTCTGAGTTGCTCTTTTATCAAAAAGATATTTCATTTTTTGTTGCAACTTCACATTTTCCTTTTGTCCTTCCCTTCTAATCTCATCCAGTTCAACCAACTGAATCATTCTGTCTTGCAATGGATCATTGATTACCATACCTTCTTCTTGCATGAATTT
Organism: Chamaecyparis obtusa; assembly: GCA_027943335.1. Classification (NCBI taxonomy): domain Eukaryota; kingdom Viridiplantae; phylum Streptophyta; class Pinopsida; order Cupressales; family Cupressaceae; genus Chamaecyparis; species Chamaecyparis obtusa. The sequence goes on along the minus strand of BSBK01006728.1, from coordinate 306,975 downwards.
GTATAATGGTAAGAAGTTGTTTATTGGCAATCTTGATTTTACACCATACACCATCTCAAAAGGGGATTTCCCTATAGCCCTTTTTTCAACAATCCTATCAACGCACAATGCTAGTTTCAATTTTACATGCCAGCTCCTCTTATTCTTTTCTAGAGTTTTCTTCAAAATTTGCAGGATACTCTTATTACTCGATTCAACTTGCCCATTTACTTGTGGGTGATAAGGGGATGAATAAGAAAAAATTATTCCCATTTCTAAACAAAAATCAGTAATCTCTTGAGATCTAAAACTTGTGGCATTATCTACAACCAATTTGATCGGAACACCAAATCTAGTGATTAAATTGTTCATCAAGAATTCAATTACAACAGTACTGGTTTCCTTTTTAGTCAGAATTGCTTTAATCCATTTAGTGAAATAATCAGTAGCAACCAAAATCCAACTATGCCTCCCACTAGATTTCTTAGAAAATTCCCCAATAAAGTCCATACCCCCACATTGCAAAAGGAGCTTCTGCAACAATAGGGATCAACAATAATGCACCTGAGAATTTTAGTTTCTTAGAAAATCTTTGACATGGCTAACACTTTCTAACAAAAGAATTAGTATCTTTTAACAACATAGGCCAATAGTATCCTACCCTCAAAATCTTATGAGTTGTGGACCGAGCAAAATGATGTCCTCCACACAATTCAGAGTGCATTTCTTTCAATACCTTTGCTGATTGGTGTTTGTCTAAACAAAACAATAGAATTCCATCATTATCTTTCTAATACAAATCACCTTGGATTAATACATACCTTTGGGCTTGCAACCTCAAACTTCTCCTTTGATTATCATTCAGTTCCTATGGACATTTAGCATTTTTGATAAAATAAACAATACCTTTGTACCATGGTTGCATTTCTATACTAGTGATTGTATCTTCATTGATAGTAACACTATTCACTTGTATGAGATCCATGTTTTCTTCTGTCATGAGCTTAGCAAGCCCCATACCTCTCACAAGCTTGGTTATGTGGAGTTCAATGTCAAATTCTTGAATCCTATTGAACCACTTGCACCTCTTCCCAGTAACTTCGCTCTGACTCAAAATGTCTTTTACTGCTGCATGGGGAACATATGCATTTACTATTGCACATACCAAATAAGGTCTAAATGCCTTAACTACCTTTACTAGTGCATATGCCTACTTTTCCATCAACTCATAATTAAGCTCAGCAGATTGTAATGACTTGCTTAAAAAGGCAATAGGATGCTCAAACCCTTCTTCATCCTTTTGTAACAGAATAGCTACAATAGTATGGAAAGATGGAAAGGAAAATAGAGAAAATGGTTTTGAATAATCAGGTGACACCAAAATAGGGGCTTCTTGGATTGCTTGTTTAATTTTCTCAAAAGCTTTTTGAGCCTCATAGTTCCAATCATTCTTCACATCTTTTTTCAGAAGTTTGACTATAGGCTTCGCCAATTCCGCAAAATTAGCAATAAATCTCCTGACAAAATTAATCTTCCCTAAGAAAGATTGTACACCCTTTATATTTTTTGTTGGAGGAACCTTCTTGATTGCCTCCACTCTTTCAGGATCAATCCTGACTCCTTCTTTTGACACTATATGTCCAAGAAACTTCCCCTCTATCACAACAAATTGACATTTTTTTGGATTTAAGGAAATACCAAATTCTAGGGCCTTGACAATGACCTTTTCCATGTGACAAAAATGGTCCTCAACCCTTTTAGAATAAGCAGTAAGATCATCCTGATACACAACCATAAGGACTTTGATCAACTCTTTAAAAGCAACATCCATTGCCCTTTGAAAAGTTGCTCCAACATTTTTTAAACCAAAAGGCATGGGGAACATATACATATGTTCCCCATGGGGTTGTGAATGCTATCTTAAATTGTTTAGATTCTTTGACCTACACTTGATTATAACCTGAAAAACCATCCATCATTGACAAGAGCTCACAACCAGTTACCCTATGCAACATGGCTTCCATGTTAGGCAATCAATAATTGTCCTTAAGTGATGCCACATTTAAATTCCTAAAGTCAACATAGAGTCTAATGTCACCATTATTTTTCCTCACTAGTAAAAGGTTAAAAACCCAGGAAGAATGTCTAATAGGCTCAATGATACCAACATCTCTTAATTTTGTCAATTCGGCCTGCATCTTTGTTGCTAACAAAGGGTTGATAGATCTCTATTTCTGTCTGAATGGTTTGGTTTCTTCCTTTAGAGGGATTTCATGTTGAAATAAATCAGCTCTATATGCTTTGAGGTCATCATAAGACCAAGAAAATACATGCTTATATTTCTTCAATAGCCTTATCAAATTTCCTCCGACCTCTCTACTCAATCTTTTCCCAATATACACCATTTGAGGGGAAGTTTAAGATCCTAGGTTTATTTCTTCTAGGTCTTCTATTTTAGTGTTAGATTTTTGAGACAAGTAACCATCATTTATTTTGAACATTCCTTCTAACTCCATTAACCCCTTTGGTATGTGATTTGAAGGCAGTTGCACTATCTCATTTCCCATAATACAATCTTTTCCCTCAACACATTGTTGTGCTTCATTAAAATCTATTTGTTGTCCATCATATTGATCTAGACCTTGAAGAAACCTAATGATGTCAAAATCATCCTCGAAAACTTGCTAGTTGTAAACATTATTAGGCACTACAGGTCTACTCTTGATTTCTAACATAGACAGACCAGTAAGGGTGACATCATTATTTTTAAGGGCAACATTGGCAAGAAAATCTGCCATGATATTATTGGATCTTTCTACCCAAATGAGATTGAAAGCCTCAAAGAATTATAGTCTATCCCAGACAACATGTTTGTACAATTTCAATCTGTCATCCTTGGTAGCATACTTAGATCTTACTTGAGCTATAATTAATTGGGAATCACCATGGACCTTTAAACATTTGATACCATGCTTTATAGCAACATCTAATCCTAGTATTAGAGCCTCATATTCAACAATATTATTAGTACATTCAAAAGTCAACAAGAATGAGTACTTAAATGTAATACCTAATAAGGAAATGAAAACAACACCAACCCCTAATCCTTCCTTGGAGCATCCACCATCAAAGAACATTTTCCAAACTCCATTCTGCTACAATGCTAACTCATCCACTATTGGATCTGTGTTCTTCATCTGAGGCATGACCTCTTCAATCATGAAGTTACTCATGTCAATGTCCACAAAGCAATTCAAGTCTTCTGGTGCAACCTTTTCAACCATGACTGAAGAATGGGGTTCTCTATATAGTTTTACTTTAGTCCCATTAACTGGGATAATAGCATATGATAGATCCAGTTGCAACTTTCCACTGACTGTTGCAAGCCATTGTCTTGATAGCATCATGCCATAATGAGGCTTTGTATAAACCACCACCACATCCATTATGTATGTGGCCTCTGGGAATGCAACAATTTTCACTTCAATTCCCACTAGGGTTCCTACAATAGGCACTACCCTGTATACCATAGAACAGCATCTACCATTACAGGTATCAACTTTTAGTCCTAGCTCTTTCATTAAATTATAGGGCATTACAATTGTAGCAGCACCAGAATCAATCACATAATTTTTTAGTAAGAAATTATTCACTATCAATGTAACATAGAACGGGTCAATAGATGAAGGCTCTTGTGTCACAATATTTCCAACACATACATCAGAGATGTTATCGATTGTAATAGACCCTTCTACTAAATTCCCCTTCTAATGCATGACAGTAGTTACCCCTTTCTCACTTATAAGAGCCAAGGCTGTTGTCTTATGTTCTTCAATTTTTAGCATGTCAATTAAAGGGATGGAAACTTTCATTTGGGATATGGCATGTCTCATATCAAAGGTAGGGGGATCTACAGAAACATCAAAGTAATCTTTAGGCCTACCAATTTTCCTTTTACCCTTGTAACAACAACCTCCTCATTCATTTTATTTTTAGTTACAAGCTCTTCCTTATTATTTATAATATTAGGTTTTGGGGAATCCTTATTTTGAAGGTTATCCTTAACAAATATTGATCTAGGGACTCCTTGATTGGCATCCACCCTCCTATTCCTTAAATTGTATGAGGACTTAGCTTGTGTTATATCAGCCATAGTTAAAGTTCTGATTTCCTCTTCATTGGGCTTTCTTCATTGTTTCTCATCTGACCCTAACTCTACCATATTTGCTTTGTGTGTGTCACTATCAAATTCTTCATGGTCAAAGTGAGTAAATACTTGTTGTTCATAACCAGGGAAAAAATTCCTTTTATGATCAACATCTGGGTAGATCTCTTCATGATCTGAAGATAAGAGATTCCCCATTATTTCAGTAGTAAACATGTTAACAATAGGCTTTTCAGATTCTTCATAATCTCTTGCATATGAATCATTTGGCTCTTCTCCCAGGGCCTGAGCCATAGCACATTGGAAAGGTGAATGAGGCATATTACAAGCCAGACACCAAGGGTATTCTCCACATTATGTGCTATGTTTTTCTTCAAAGGATCTAGTGTATCTCTTCCCTTTTGGGGTTCACTGTTATCAGGGACAGGCCTCCCATCTTTCCAATTTGTTTTATAGGGCATATCTTGTAAATTGGGGAGTCTATCCTGCCTTTGATAAGGTGGTCTTGCATCTTGAAGATTTCTACCACCTCTTTCAAACTTTGTTGGGAAGTCTCTAGTAATACCAATTCCCTTGTCCATTTTATCATCATCTTTGGATGGCCTTGTAGGTTGTGGCTTTTCTTCCTTCCACAGTCTACCCTCATCCCTCTTATATAACTGACTAGATGCCTTTTGGTTACTTTCAATGTTTATGGCTAATTTGAAGGCATCCCTTAGGGTACAAGGATTTTTATCTCTCAGAAGATAAGACATTTTCCCATCCATAGAATTGAAATAAATAGTCAGGCAAACTGCATCATCCAACCTCAATACTTGAAACAACTTGTACATGGCCTTTTGGAACCTGCCATTAAACTCTGACATGCTCTCAGTGTAATGTTTTTTGATATTATTAAACTCATTGAGTATGCAACTAGAATTTACATGTTCTTCATATTATTCTTTGAAACATCGGAGAAACTCATCCCATGATGTAACACTATTCTCAAGTAAACCCCTATACCAATCCTTGGCATCTTCAATTAATGACTGAACAAAAAGCTTCATTATAACATCTTCATGCTCGATCTCATAATCATTAATTTTATCTGTGAAGCATTTCAGATGTTCTTCACAAGTAATTACATTATTTCTAGTGAATAATGGGATCTTCTTTTTGATCTCATTAGGGATTGCATTAGGTTGGCCAGGGATGCCATCAAAGAATAAAGACCTATACCTATCAAGATGAACTGGTCTTCTTTGGAAATTTGGTTGGACTAGAGGGGTTGCTCCAAAAATCTAACAAGATACATTCCCCATTGTACCACCAATCATAAGGGGAATTTGATTAGTGTTCAAATTTGACCCAGGTACATTCTATCAGGATGAGAGACTTGAGGATTTGGAAGTGAACTGCAAGGTTGACTTGGTTGGATTATCCTTGAATTACTAGGGGCTGAACTACTAGCTGATGTATTTATATTGGTGTGCAAGAAAGCAATCTTCCTCTTCATTTCATCTGTAGTAGCTTCAAGTTCTAATTTCTCAAGTTGGAGGGCCAAATCCTCTTTAGCTTTTCTAGCCTTTTCTAAATATAGGCTTTCTTGGGAGGGTACACTAGAAGTAATAATAGTTTTCTTAGGCTCATTAATGTTCACACCAACCACCTTTTGTTTTCCCTTATCAGGGATCTCTTTTGTGGTATTTCTAACATCCTCATTCCTCTAGACCTTAGACAGGTGTAATTGCCTAAGAACATAGCCTTTTCCTTCAAACTCATCTTGTTAGGTTTACTACCTTCAACCCGACCCCTTAGAATCTCCATGTCTCCAAACAATTCCTTATCCAAACCCTAAACATCTTGACTTAGATCCCTAGCTTGGATTTCATTCTTCTTGGTTTATCTGATAAGTTCTTGCCTTTCCATCAACAATTCATATATTTGTTGTTCTCTTGCTTTCCTTTTACTAGCAATTTCTAACATTTGTTCACACTCTCTTTTTCTTCAAGCAATCACTTCCTCTCTTAATTTTTTTGAATCATATGAGGCTGTTTCTATAGCAAAATTTTCTCTTGGTTGTTCTAAGGTTTCCCTCGTAGGGAAAAACCCTACTTATGTGACCTCTTCCTCATGCATGGGAAAATGAACATTAGGCATGACTTTCTTAACATGTTCTGGGTCATCAGATGAAGAAGAAGCCTCATGGGGAAGTGGTGTGTGAATTCTCTCTCTAGAATATCCTTGGGGATTAGTAGTAACATGACCCCTTCTAAACCATTGTTTTCTACTAGGTGTATGGAGCTCATCACCCATATTACTCTTTGTGTGATCCTTGATATATGACCTAGTGAATCTCGGCTGACTCGTGGCATATCACAACAAGTTTGAACAAAATTTTAGAAATACTTGTAACTGGTAAACACAGATTTCATAGTCACCACCCACAAGCAAGTGGGAATCAAAATATTATGCTGGTCTACAATAAATACAATAGACAGTACTTGCACTTATCTACTGTACATTGTCATTTCAAGTCCCCAGTAGAGTCACCATTTTTGTTAGTGCTCAAATCTGCAGATGATTTAAGATTCATAAAATCTTGAAAATTATAACTCCAATAATCCCAATAGATGCATCTAACAAAATGCAAGCACTAAGGTATTTAAGGTTGTAAAACCTTCTTCACTTTGAGTATAATACTCAGGTGGGTTTACCTTCTTAAAAGCTTCTTCAAAGCATCAGAATAGACATTTATGCACTTGACATAAATGTATCAACTCAAAGACATACAATAAAAGTAAATGGAGATAGATTCTTTGATAAAATAATGGTGAACAAATGTAAACCAAACCAAAACCAGTGCCTTATTCATTGGGCTAGAGTCAAAACTAAACATCTACAGAATCCTATTAACACAAAGATACTAAAATTCAAGTAAATTTCCTAACAATTTATTCTCCCAATTCCCAACCCTGTCATCAAATTCATACATGGAATTTCAAATCCCAGAGACCTCCTTGAAGATTTTTTCTCTCCTTGAGAGAAACTTGAGTTTAACCCCTATATTCACCTTGTGAACAATACATTAATAAGCCTTACTGATTAATGCATAAGAAATTCAAAAGCATCCATACATGAAGACAACCAGAGATAGCAATGGAACTCCAATATATTTGTATTAATTCTCCACTATATCCATTACAATTTTCACAAAATTTCAAAGAAGTTCGGTTCTATATTTAGTTTCCTTTTACAAAAGTCCCCATTTGAAAAAAGAGAAAATTTTTGCTATAAATACCAACAACCATCTTGGAATCCTCAAAAGGATGCAACAAGCTTTGAATGCCTGGGAAAACAACTTGCACAAAAGACAAAAAGGACAAACCAAAGATAGTGATTATAGTAATAGAAAGTAGTTCACCACTACTAACATTTTCATAGGTGGCACCTTTGTCTGAAGATATTTTAGAGTAGTTACTTGATTTGTTACATGAATGATGACCACCATTACAGGCTAACTTACATCATCCTATGTTTGAAACATGCTCTCCCTCAAATTGTGGATCAGGTTCCATGTGTGGTCTATTCATCTTCTTCTTCTACCATGAGGACAATTGGCTTCTTCTTTCTTCTCTTTGTTATCTTGTCCCAGGCTGCCACATCATCATCATAAGGCCAACTATAAGCCAGTAGTTCCTATAGTGATTTGATTTGTGGTCCCACATAGAATCAGTTATACTTTTAGCCTCTACTACAAACTCTATGCAGTCAACCTCAACTTTAAACAAAATATCAATTATATCATTACACCCTTCCAAGTCTAGGATATTATCACCATTAAGGAAAGCATCATGTTTGATTACCAACTAATCCATTGATGCCTTCCACTCATCTATACTGACTACTTTTCCATAATTACCATATACTAAAGGCAAGTACCTACTGTAGTCCCTATCAAACATAGCCAACTTAGCCTTTATTTGGTTAGAATTTCCTTTGAAAAACTTTGATATAGCACTCACCAAACCAATTTTCTCAAATACCTTTGTTGCTATCTCAAGAATATCAGGCCTACTTTCCTGCAAAGCATCCAATTTATCAAACAACAAGCTTCTTCCTGACCACACACTATACAATGGCTCTAAAGTGATTAATGATTTATTCACCTTTTCATTAGCCTTGTTCAAATGACTAACAGATTGATGGACTACTTCCATCTTCTCCTTTATTTTTCTTTGCCTATACTGCACAATCTTTGCCATAGTAACTAGGGATGCATCCAACCTTACTTTCTCCAAGTCCTCAATAGGCTTGTAAGCAACTTCTATATCTATTTGAGGAGGGGCCTCAATTTGCAAAGAAGGGATAGGAACTACTTTTGAGGATTCTTCAAGTTTCACCTTTAAGTCTTCAACCTCATCCTCCAATTTCTTGACCGTCATAGGTTGTAGATCCCTTTCCTTTGCTACCTTCATTGAATTTTCAAAAAATTTGTCATATCTCTCTGACAGTTGGATAGTCTTAGCTTCATTAAGGTGGGAAAGGTGCATGACTGCCTTTGACACCTCAAGATTAGTAGTATTTTTCACAGTACAGATTATCTTATCTCCCTCCATCTTGTCTTCTATGCTTACTAAAGATGGCTTCTGAGTTCTTGGAGCTAGAGACCATAAATCAATTGCCTGAGACTTAGGGTCATAGCCACTTCCCTTGATCACATCATCAATCTATACCTAATATGACAAGCTTCCTTGAGGCTGCTTCCTAATTTGATCTATGAGGAAGGCCGATGTCAAATTCCATCCAGGAGTCAAGAGCATACCACTTGAGTTGACCATTTCTCTAGCCTCCTCAATAGTAATGTTTTCAATATTGGGGTCATATGATGTTAAAGCTCTCATTGTTTCTTCACTTGGTTGAATACCCTCAAGAAGAGACTTCTTCACCTCTTCATGTTTCCTCCAAATGAGGAAATCCCTAAATTCTTTACTTTTCATGAACTGCTCATCATTAAGAAACTCTTCCTAATAGAGTTCTCTTTCATCCTTTCCTAGCAACAAGGACATATCCCCCTCCTCTTTTGTTACAAGTTTCTTGCCATCCCCGATGGCCTTTCTTATCTAATGGTGATAAACCCTATCACTGAGCACCGAATTTGAAGCAATATCAATTACCTTCTTTTGTTTTTTCTTCTTTGAAGGTTCACCAACCTTAAGTTTCTATTCTTTCAAAGGTGGCTCAGAAGGAGCCACTTCATCTTGTTGACCTTGAGTCAAATCAATTACTGGTACATCTTCTCCTTGAGGTGAACTATTTCCCTCTTGTGACTCATCAGTGTACTCTTCAAGTTCAGAGGCTGAATACTCCCTAGGGATCTCCAACTTTTCTTCAATCTGGTCTTCTAACTGATTGGACAGAATACTATACATTTCTATCATCTTCTCCATTCTTTGTAGAAATGGGAGCTCATGGAAATAACCACCAAAAGGAATACCAGCTAACTTTAACCTTTTCTCAATATTAAGCAACTCAAAATACTTGTTCCATCTTAAATACTTGTTCCATCTTTGCTTGGCTTCATCAAAATCTAAGATGTTTCTAATCACATTCTCTTCATCTAATCCCTCATGCTCCTTAATTGACCCAATGTTTGGAATTAGAGTCATTTTGGTTGTCCTTTTGAAACCCTTGGAATCGACATACCTACAAGTGGCTGAACACATCTTGAAATGATTTAACCAAATGCTAACTTTATCAAAAGCCCTCTTGCCAATTAAGAAACTGCCTATTCTGAATTGTCTTGGTGTAAATGTCCCCTTTCTATAAGGTGCAAGATTTTCTCTGTCAATCCACATCAATTGCCATATAAAATCCATCATGGAAACTCTAGGAGGCACATATCTAGGTAACAAATGTGGGGGTTGAGGGCAACCATAAACCCTAATAATTGAGTAATGATCCCCAAGGTAGAAATCACCCTAGTTGTGATCTCCTGTCCACTTATCCTCAAACTGCAATGGCCTTAGCAACCTCAAAACATTAGTCGATAATCTTCTAACATTTGTACCCAACATCCCAAGAACCGGATGAACAAAGTAATTCTAAAAGATGGAAAAATTACACTCATTGGAAGTGTAATTCCAAACCCTCAACCAGTACTGCAATGGGTTTGGTTGGTTGTTAAAAGTTCTCCTCAATTTCAACATCTTAGCATCAAGGGAGTCAACATGGTAGAATAGGATCAACTGCATGAGAAGGGAATAATACATAAAACTGATAGCTATTTTATTTTCTTTGATAGATATGAAACCCTCACGAATCCTATTAATCACATACTGGATGTAATCATAGTCAGTGTTTGAGAGAGAATTCTGAATATCTAAAATTATCATTAATAGGTTGGCAGACAGCTTTTCCTCATCTCCATCAATTCCTAAACCCCTACACAACCCATGACACTAGAATTTCATGTAACCACTTAGGGATGAAAATAGATAAGGAGCATTCATAATCATAGGAAGAGGGGCAATGTAATTACCATGCTTGGGCATGTGTCTAGTAGTTTGACTTTTAACAGACACAATATTACTGGCATACTTATCTCTCTCTTTTTTTAGGTCAATCTCAATAGAAGGGGAAGCATAAAAGTCAAAAGCCCTCATGAAGGACCTCCTATCTAAGGAAAGGAAAATAGACTGGTCTTCTTACCTAATAGTTCAGTAAATGGGGTCATAAAGCCTTGCTAACACAATAATCAGGTCAACATCAAGGAAAACATCAGGCACAATCAAAGGTTGTGTCAATAGCCTTCTTGTTCTGGTTTGAACCTGGTAGTAGCTTGATAAATTCATCAAAGTAATTTGGATTCCCCCTATCTTCTCCACTCTATTCTTTCACACCTCCACTAGAAGATGCATTACCCACCTCTGGATGACTCATTCTGTCAAGAAAGAAGGAATTACAGCTCTGCAACTTCACTCCTACAACATCGGCACCAACAATTCAAAATCAACTTTAGAAAAACCTTGAGGACGAAAACTAATGAGGTCCTGACTATATACTTCAATAATCTACATGTGTATTATTGCCAAATTATAATGAATCTAGCTTGAATCACTTCTGCATTTAATTCCACAGACTACCAACCTTCAAATCACAACTAGCCATGGTGTAGAAGCTGACAGGATGATTTAAAAAATCAAAAACAAGGTGCAAGAGCAGTAATCATGGCCTTTTGCATTAAAAGCCCTTAATTAATGATAAAATCCATTGTTAAAACCTGATTGGATGGCTTTCTAATTTTCTCCAACTTGGCACGGTACCCTCATCCATGTTGCAATGGCTCAAAAAGAACTGAGAGCATTGAGAACTTAAGTAGACACGGCTTGGAGATCCAGCGAACAAAGGAAACTCGTGATCTCAAAAAGAAATGTCAACCCGTGATTAAGTTTGGAGATCCAACGACCAAGCCATTCGCAGAATCTTAGTATGACTTCTTAACTCAAGGCTTTGTATTGAGAACTCGCAACCATCATTGATTTTAGAAATGATCAACGGTTCAAGGGAAATCTTATAAAAATCATGCTAAGCCTCCACCCAACTTAGAGATTCAGTGACCAAAGACTTCGCCAATTCTTAGAATTCTTTTCTCAACTCAATGTTCATCTAGAGAACTTGTGAACACAAGGATCTCCTATTCTCAGAAAGCCAAACTTAACTCTGGCTTCTCCTCGTGATTCAGCGAACGAGGCCATCTCGTATTTTTGAAAAGAAATTCTTAACCATAGTTAGACTTTGAGAATGAGTGAATAACGTCTACCTCTAATTCGCTAACTACTTTTCACACCATAGGTTACCTTTTGAGATTACGTGCTAGCCATTGATCTTGAACACAATCAGCGACTGTCACTGAATCTTTTAAAAACTTTAACCGTCATCCTTTTTCATGAGAATCAATGACCACTGAAAACACACTTTACTCTGCTTTGTTTGCCAAGTCGCTGAACACTTTGGAACTTCAGTAACTAATTCTGAGATCCCGCAAAGACTGCACTCGCTAAGTCACTAAATGATTTAGGACTCTACCATCTATTCTTGAGATTAAGCGACAAGAGAAAACTTCTCTGCTTGGCTAAAATTCTTCATCAAAGCCGCCAAACTAAGAGATTATGAGAATAAGTCACATTCGCCAAATCGCCAGATAAATTTATGTAGGACCCAATTTTCACAAGATTAAAGCATGACCACTAGATGTAAAGACAATCAACGACATTCACTAGATTGCTGGAAAGTCATGAAGTTAGCCGCTCAATGCAGACAACAAGAGATAATTGCCTCGCTGAGTCACCAAAAGAGCTTGAGAAACCGCCAGGTATCAAGTGAAAAGGAGAATACATAGTCACTGAATCACTTAAAGAAAACTTAATCGTGATATGAACTGGGAGATTCAGTGACTGAAGAAAGCTTAGCCAAGGGTCCCACCACAATCGCTAAATTACTAAAAGACTTATAGATAGGGAAATACATTGCGTGATTCGACGAAGACTAGGGAAAATGACCACTTGCAGAAAAGAAAGCTTAAGTGACCCGAAAAGTAACAATGAAACATAAGAATCAGGGCAAACTTAAGGGTTTATATGAAGAAACAAGATCTTCTCAAGGACAAAACCTAGGACAAGGGTTTTCAAAATTTGTTATGGAAAATTTGATGAATTTTGAAAACCTAAACCATAGGATTAACTTGCAAAAGGTATAAACCAGGATTTGGAATGGAAAACCTCATAACCCTAGAAATACATCCAACACAGTCGATGTGCTTTCTCGATGATGCCTATGTTTCTTGGCATTTCTTAGCGTGCTCAGTTGTTTCACTGGTGCTTAGTTGTTTCTCTAATACTCGGTAGTTCTATTTTATTGACTGGAGTTCTTGAAGATTTGGTTGGCGGACTTAGTGCATTTATTGTTGGTAGCTTTTGTTGTATTCTCCTATGTAGATCTAGAGGCTGACATGGAGAATTAATTGTTTGTAAGACTATTTGAGAGCCGACTGTTGTTGCATTTAATATTTGTTTGTAATAGAATCTGCCTTGGCTTAGGAGTTAATTATTTGTTCTGGTCAACTTGTGGTTGAGGAAATGTATTTAAGGAGTGTTTGGGTAGATGTTTAGGAAGTTAGTGAGTGGGGCAGATTGAGAAGGATAGCATTTGGATCTTGCAAGATCTTGAAGATCAGATTGTTTATCTGATAGTTGTAATAGCAGAGCTAGTGGTTGCATGCTTGGAGACAAGGAGATTGCTTGGAGGCTTGCGAGCTCAAGCTTAGATCTACCTTATGGTTTCCACCAGCTAATTGTTGATTTTTTCAAAGCTAGAATAGCTAGGAGATTGCAGAAATAATTTGTGATTGTATTTTGCCCTAACCTAGAAGGCCTTACATCTGGGCATGTTAATGAAAATTCAATTAAAACTATTACCTGTAGTGGTTTCTGTTGCACCAAAAGATCAACCTATTAATACCTGATACAACCACTAGACTTATAGAGGACACATGAGGCGGTTAAGCCATGTCACGAATCCTGAGGGGAGTGTTGAACATTTTTCCAACAATGTCCTCCTGAGCATTACCTGAGGGGATTTGAACCTGTGACCAAGCTCTGATACCACTTGTTACAAGTAGTGGTTGTCATTGCACCAAAAGATCAACCCGTTAATGCATGATACAACCACTAGACTTATAGAAGACATAGGAGGTGGTGAAGCCATGTCACAAATCTTGAGTGGAATGCTAACCATTTTTCCAACAAAAATATTATCTTGTTGTGTTATTCCGCATTGTTGGTGTTTGGCTGCAAGTTTGGATAGTCCTTAATTGGATCCTCCTTATTTGTATTGCATCAAATCTTGACTCCTTTTGATAGGTGTTCCATTTTAGATGTAGATGCTATGTCTATTTGTTTGGTGGAAGAATCTTTGTTATGTGGAACAAGTTTATCTACACTTTCCTTTGAAGCATTGCAAGATGCTGAAGTGTCTGTAGGTATAGTGACCTCTACTCCATCATACAAAAATTTGATATCATTGCTACTTTTGGCTCTGGTGCCTATCAACTCTCAATGACTGAAGGAGAACAGCTCCGAGAACCAATCAACGTTCTCCATCTGAAGAAATTCTATGCCTAAGGCATTCAGTCTATGGTAAAATGTCCTGCAAAAATCTTTAAAATTGGAAAAAGTCCTGAAAAAATGAACATCTTGGTGAAAACCTAGCAATAGGCGCCTTGATGATTCACAAAAAAATTTTGAAAATATCAAAAGTACAAAAAAATTTAAAAAAATGAAAAAAAGAAAAAGTGCCTTGGTGAAAACCTGGAAACAGGCACCTTGGTAGCAAAAATAGAATCTCTACCAAGATGGTGAAAACCCGGCAAATGGGTGCCACTTGTTTCAAAATGCTCCATCTATAATCGCAATCTTGGTCTTTCCCAGCTTTCAGTCTTGCTTTAGTTTGTACATATCTCCCAGTTTGTTTCTGCATTTCTAGTTTTCAATAAGTCGATCTGTACACCACTCAGTTCAAGCATCTGTATCCTATCAATGCTTAACACTTGGGGGCAATCAATGTTATATCCCATGGCCTCTAGTATATCTTAGATGTATGATATCCAGTCAAAGTCCTTTGAAGCTTCATTTAAGTCAGTCAAGTCTGTCTTGTCTCCAGAAAGGATTTTGCATCTACAACAACAATCAAACACAAACTGAAAATAATCTATACTTTTTACATGCTTTTATCTCCTTGTATGCTTATTGATTCGCATTAAGATTTTTGCATATTGTGTCCCTTTGAGCTCTTCGATGATGTCCTTTACAGGATCTAGAGAGTGATGACTAGGGGCATAATCTTTTCTTTGTCTTCTTCTTTTATGTGAAAATCTAACATCTTTGGAAATTTTGGATTGAAATGGTGTCCAACTGTAAGAGCCTCTATCTCGAATTGGATGGCCATGCGTACCTCGACCATTGATACTTGAAAAATTCAAGGAAGTTTGATCTCACTATTATCTTTTTGAGTAAGTTCTTTCTCCTACTATGAAACGCGATCTTACCTAAGGATGTGAACGATAAAGGGTCACTATGGGTAATTCACATTGGATTTAGAATGATCTCTTGACTGTTTGATGTGTATGTTAAATGCAAATTTCTATATCAAAATGGACATGATACTCAGGTCATCTTGGTGCTTGTGCCTTGGTGCTTGTATCTAATTTGACATTCTAAAAATAAAACCAATATTCATATGTCCATGGTTGTTTGACCAGTGGGTGTTGTATTGGTTCTTGAGTGTTACAAATCAATATTCATATGTCTATGGTTTCATGGCTAGTAGGCATTGTATTGATTTATCTAGTTACCTAAAAGTTCAATGATGATAACAAATTGACACGTGATCAATGAGTAGGTCCTAGGTCCTAGGGTTGCATTATCATCCTGCATGTTTCTTTGCATTTTTTCACTTTACATGATCTCACAAATTTCTTGAACACTTAAAAGATTCTTCAATCACCTCTTCCAATCTAACAAGAGCTAAATCCCACATGAAGGTTCCTCCAATGAAATAGCAAGTAGAATCCTTTTTCGGGATCAAAATCAAAATCTAAAATCATTCATATTATTAACTACTTGCATAATCAACCTTCAGTCATCACAGAAATCTAGTATTCAACTTAACTGATTACCTAACATCAAACTATCAAAATTTCAAACTTTTAACTATGGTCAACTCATGGTCAAACATAGTCTACTTGGTCTCTAGGACCTCCAAATGATGCAAAACACGTTCTCGAACGTGTATAACAACTTCTCAAATCACTTAACATGCTTCTAAACCATTCAACACTGACTTTTCTTGTCAGATTTTGATTTTAATCCCGAAGGGGGCATGGTATTGCACATCATTCAAAGTCTATAAATCAAATTCTATCAATATCTTTCATCAGTAATCAAGACAACAACCATGTCTAGTTGCTGATTCATCAAAAGTCCTCATCGCTCGGGGCAAATCTATCATCACTTGGGGCATATCAAATTCATCAAGATCCATATCAATTTGGTATTCTCCTAATCTTGTAAACTGTATCAGTTTTTGCAACCATCGGATCATAGTGTTCTTTCCTTGGTTCTTTGGCAACTGAAGGGTTCGGATGTGATACCTACTAGTTCTGCTAAGACAATCGAGTCTAGAACTGGTCACTCACTTCTTCGCAATCATAAGGTTCAGAATCAGGCATTTTGACACTTTTTTTTGCAATCCTCAGTTCATCGCTGCTATAGTGAACATTATCTTTGGTCATTCAGGACCTAATATCTTCAAACCTAGCATCATCATATCTTTCAATCGGTTTCTAACTTGGAATCGGTTAATCTTTCGAATCAGTTTCATATCTGTATCATACACAGACTATCTTTGAACCACTGTGCTTCACACAGTAATTAAAAGAGGGGCAAAATGTAATACCCCAAAAATGGGCTATATGTTCATTAACCTCATGTATCAACACATCGAACGAAATCAACATCAAAGTCCTAACCTAAGGCACATTTGCGCATCATCGAATCTAATTGATTATCTTAAATTCTGCATCGAGGAATATTCCTTGAATATTCTTAATTATCTTAGTTATCTTTAATTTAATGATTATTTGGTGATAAATCACATTTATCCTAAGTTTGATTAATTGAATATTTTCATATTTAATTAATTCGATTTAATATTTGCCACTTAATTGTTTAATTAAATTTAATTCTATCTATTATTAATTATATTATTTAAATTTTGACAATAAATCCAAAATCTTATGAATAATTGATTAAATTCTTATTTAATTAATTAAAACAAGTTCTCATTATTTAATAATATAGTTTTTAATAAAAGTTTGATTAAATGATTGATTAACCCATAAATCAATTGTTTTAATTTCAAAAATCAGTTAAGTTGAGAATAAATCACTTTATTTATTTATTAATTCATAATTATCCATGTGCACAATTAAAGAGTAGTTAAACTTCAAATCAGAAAATCAATGCAAGTTATTGACTTTTTGGAACTCAACATCATTTTTGAGTTTTAAAGTTGATCTAAACTTCTAATTTGAGTTAAACTCTGCTTTTGCATGTTTTTGTGAGTTAATTATCTTTATTTAAAAATAACTCAAAAATCAACCTGAGATATTTGAGTGATTTATGGCTTTCTTCCATGCATCCCCAAAGCCCTAAATTTCTATAAAAACAAGGCTCAACTCTTCATAATTCATCTCTCAAATCCACAAGAATCTCATAATTTGTGAACTCATGCTGGTGAATTGCTATCTAGAGAATCGGAGCTTCTTTGCGAATCAACCACGTTTTGTGAGATCACTTTTGTTTTCATATTATTGTTAGATCAATTTCATATAGATTAGATTTCATATCAAGTTTTTATCATTTATATTGCATAGAAAATCCAAAAAAATAGCTTAATTGCATTCAATTCATATCTAGATCAATTGCATTCAAATCCTTCATTTAGGTGTCATCAAGGTCACTAATCTCGATAAAAATATGAGAACATCATACTCACACCTATTTGAAGGCAGTAAATCACCTGGTTAGTTTAGCTTTCAATTCATTGCACAATTTCGATTTCAACTAACCTCTAATGTTTTACTGAAGTGTTGTGTCTACAGATCAGGTACAAAATTCACACACACACATCTAGTTTCCCATGCTTCTTTAGGAAATGTTCTTTGTACTCTTTAGTCCTTGTCTTTTTATAGACCCTTGTGTCTGACACACTGCCAGCTCCGGTGACTGTAGCAGGAGGTAATTACAACTCTTCCACATCTCTGATCACTTCATGAAGAGTTTGATCCATATCTTGCTATGGTCCTCTATAATGGACTGAGTCTACAATGTTGAAGATAGGAGACAGTCCATTATCTTCCAGCAGCTCAACTTTGAATGCATTATCCCCATACTTAGCTAAGCTAGGATAGGGACCTATCCTCCTCATCTGCAACTTGTGAGGGACTCCCTTTTGTAGTCTTGACTTATTAAGATGCACCATTACCAAGTCACCAACATTAAACTCAATTGTCCTTCTACTTTCATCCACCTTGGCTTTGTGTTTCATGGTGTTCTCTGTCAAGGTCTTCCTCATTGTATCATGTATCTCCTACATAACATATGTGAAATCATCAGCATATCCACTTCCCTTCACTCCATCCTTCAAATCTCTCAACTCATAAACACATCTAGGATGTAGTCCATACACTATTTCAAATGGAATTTTCCTATTGATCTATTGATAGTGTCATTGTAGGCATATTTAGCTTGCCCAATCAACTGATCCCATTATTGACCATACTCCTTGGTCAAGCACCTTAGCAAATTTCCAAGGCTTCTATTGACAACCTCAATATGACCATTAGTTTGAGGATGGTAGGCCGATCCAAAGGACAAGTTAGTGCCTAAACTTTGCCAAAGAGTCTTTCAAAAATGACTCATGAATTTAGTGTCTCTGTCTGACATAATGTTGACAGGTAACCCATGGATTCTCACTATTTCTTTGAAGAAAAGAGAGGCTATTTGACTAGCATCATTAGTGGTCTTGCATGGCACAAAGTGAGCCATCTTGTTGAATCTATCCACAACCACATAAACACTATCCATAACTTATCTTGTCTTGGGTAACCCAACTGTAAAATCCATACTCAAGCATTCCCATGGCCTAGTAGGAATAGGTAGTGGTTGATAAAGGCCTACATTTGTAGAAGTGCCCTTGGCCTTTTGACATACCACACAACTTTCCACATACCTCCTAACATCAAGATTCATCCTTGGCCAATAATAGAACCTTTGAACAAGTTCTTGAGTCTTAGTGATCCCAAAATAACCACTCAAAGCACCATTATGCTTTTCTTGAATCAAATTCTCTCTAATAGAGCCTCTAGGAACACATAGTTGATTCCCCTTAAATAAAATATCACTTTGCAAAGTATACTCAACATACCTACTATGAAAATGATTCTTGTATCCAACACATACCTTATAAATATCTAAAAAATCTTCATCATCACCATATAGATCCTTGAAATGATCTATTTCCATGCTCTTCAACTAAATTTCCTAAATTTTGAGAGCTCTTGTTGACAATTCATCTGCCACCTTATTGAGGACATGTTTCTTGTGCTTGATATTGAAGGTGTAAGCTTTTAGGTACTCAACCCACTTCATGTGCTTGTGACTCAACTTCTCTTGTGAATTCAGGAAACTAAGTGCTTGATTGTCTAAATACACAATGAACTCCTTGGGAAGCAAGTAGTGCCTCCACTTCCTTAGAGCTTGGACCAATGCATACATCTCAAGGTCATATGAAGAGTATTTCCTCTTGGCCTCACTCAACTTCTTTGAATGGAAAGCCACCGGTCTACCTTCTTGGTTTAGAACAGCCCCAATTGTCACATTGCTAGCATCACACTCAATGGTGAAAATCTTCTCAAAGCTTGGCAACACCAAAATAGGTTGGGTAGATATCTTCTCCTTCAACAACTCAAATATTTTTTTATCATTCTCATTCCATATAAACTTGGTTTTCATTCCTCCCTTGATAGTATCTAACATAGGAGCACAAATTGCACTAAACTGGCTTATGAATTTCCTATAATATTGTGCAAGGCCATGAAAAATTCTTACCTCTGTTGCTATCCTTGGAGTAGGCCAATTCATGATAGCCTCCACTTTAATTTTGTACATTTTTAGATTGACATGTGATTTTACAAATCCAAGGTACACTAGCTCTATTTTGATGAACTCACACTTCTCTAATTTGATCATCAACTTCTCCTCATGTTGCTTCTTGAAAACAATATCAAGATGTTCTAGGTGCTCACTCTTTGTCTTACTAAAAATTAGTATATCATCTAGATATAATACTATAAACTTTCCTATGTAGTCTTTGAGAACTTCATTCATGAGCCTCATGAATGTGGAGGGGGCATTGGATAATCCAAATGGCATGACAAGCCATTCATACAGCCCTTCATTGGTCTTGAAGGCTTTTTTCCACTCATCTCCTTCACATATTCTTATTTGGTGATAGCCACTCTTCAAGGCTATCTTGCTATAGTACTTAGCTTCACCTAGAAAATCTATTAAGTCTTCAATCCTAGGGATATGGAACCTATACCTTATAGTTATCCTATTTATAGCCCTTGAATGAGTACAAAGCCTCCAACTTCCTCCTTTCTTAGGTGCAAGTATAGTGGGTATGACACATGGACTAATGCTCTTCCTAATGAAACCTTGGTTTAGGAGTTCTTGTATTTGCCTAGCAATTTCCTCATTTTGTTGAGGGGTCATCTTGTAAGCTGCTTTATTGGGAAGGGTAGCTCCTAGAATAAGGTCTATCCTATGACTTATGGCTCTTTTAGGGGGTAATTCTGATAGTTGTCCATCACTCACTATACCTTGGTAAGTCTGTAGCATACCTTGTATATCTTTTGGTAATTCTATCTTCTTAGCCTCCTTGCCTTCATCTCCTTCTCTTGGTCTTAACACCAATGCATAGCCAACTCCTTCACTCTCTTCCATAGCTTGTGAGAACTCCTTTTCACCCACCATAAGTACATTTGGACCTGTTGTCTTCACTTCAACATCCTCCAATAATGATTGTATTTTGAAGGTTACATTGTCCTTCTTGAAAGAATAAGAATTCTTTCCTCCATCATGTATGGCTTGGCGGTCAAATTTCCATGGTCTACCTAGGAGAAAATGACATGCATCCATAAGAAACACATCACCCAAAAATTTGTGTTTATACCTTCCAATGGAGAACTCCGCCCATGCTTGTTCATTCACTAACACATGTTGGCCTTTATTGAGCCAAGTGACCTTGTAAGGATTGGTGTGGGGTATCCTTGTCAACTTTAGCTTGCTGACTACTTCCTCTGACACAATGTTGTCAGTAGAGCTTGATTCAATGATCACCCTACATACTTTCCCCATCATCTTGCACTTTATCCTAAACAAAAACCTCCTTTGGCTTGTCTCTTCCTTCACCGACTCCTTTATCAAAGTTCTCCTCATCATTAGATTTTCTCCTTCCTCTGAATTTAATGGTACTTTAGCATGCTTGTCTACTACATTAGACTCATCTTGAACTAGGTTGGATCTCTTGTCACCTCCTTGAGATGAACCACCTTTCTCTGGACACCTATAGGCAGGGTGCCCCATTTGATTGCAATGGTAGCACTTCATATTGGCAAAGTAGTTTCCTCTTCCTCCTTGTCCACCATTTCTTCCTCTAGAGCTAGAGTTTCTTCCTCTACCACCTCTACTTGAGCTTCCTTCTTGCTGCTCACTAAATTTCATATCTCCTTGAGTCCTTGATTCATAACTTCTTCCACCATAGCCACCTCTTTGTCCTCTACTATCTTTTCCTTTACCTTTACCTTTAGAGGTTTGGTCTTGCTTTCTCTTTCTTTTCTCTTCTATCTTCAAGGCCATTTGATAGAATTGGCAGATGGTTTTGAAGTTCACTAAACTCATCTCTTCTTGAACAGACCATTTGAGGCCATTCAAGTACCTTGCAAGCTTGATGCTTTAATCTTCAACCACCTTATATCTCAAACATAGCTTTTGAAACTCCTCAGTGTATGCTTGGACATCTAGATCTTTTTGTCTAAGATTGTGTCTCCTCCTATGAAGCTGAACTTCATAATCATTAGGAAGGTAGGTTTGCGTCACTTTGGTCACCATGCCCTTCCATGTCACTATAGGACCTTTTCCACCCTTTTCCCTCTTGGTTTGCACAAAATTCCACCAAGTTAGAGTTGAACCTCTTAGTCTAGACTTGGACACCACAACTTTTTGTACTTCAGAGATACCATCACATTCAAAATGGTTCTCAATGTTGTGTATCCAATCCACAACTGAATTTGGATCCATTTGTCCACTAAATAGTGGCACACCTTCCAAAGCTTTTCCACTCAATGCCTTTAGTACTTTTACAAATGGCTCTTCAGGAAGAATAGGGTTAGGTTGTTGGGACTAAAAATCGCAACATGGGTTTTGAGTACCATGTTAAGGTTTCATAGTTTGAAGCCCTTTAAATGCTTTTCATGCATATGTACTTGGCTATCATTTTGAAGCCTATGAGGTGTTCCAGGTGTTTAACACACTCTATTCAATATGTGCATGCATTCTGTCATGTTATTTTATCATCTCAAATCATTCAATGAAGTCCCATTTTGAGTAAGTGTCAAATAGAGTACAGTAGCCCAGTTCGCCTTTGAATATCTTGCATCCAGAAATGTTTCATGACCCACCACTTTGAGGATGTTTGTTATGCATATCAAATAACCTATGTTCCAATTTTCAAGTCTTTTCAAATCAGTTTGATTAGGTTTTGAACCCCTCAAAGTTGGTTGTTTGTTGTTGTCATGCACTTGTGTAATTGTTCAAAATTCTGGAAGGGCCTGTTTGACCAGTCATATCTTTGACCCAGTTGACCCTATTGAGAAAATTCATTTTGCATCATATTCCAGGGGTCAAATAATTCCTATTTTTTAATTTTGAGGTCATTACGAATCCGTTTGCTCAGTTTGCAAATGCAATTCCAAATACAACTTCTGTTGTTTTACAGGTTGTGAAATGTGCAGATTGATCTGTACCCCTATTCATGATGTTGTAACTTTTGATCCTTGATTGATGAGCCTAAATGGGTTGTACCACTATGTTCTACTTTGAAAGTACTACAAGTATGCCAAGTTAGAAGTCTTGATGAATCTTTTAGCATACTTTCCCAGGGTCATTCCGTATGCACAAATCACTATTTTACTATGTTTCCCAGTTTGCAATTCTGAGAACCTATCTTTGCCTGATTTCCAAATGCACCCTGTTATTTGTCGTGAGCCCTAATTGTGGAATTATACTCTCTGTATGACAAAGAAAAAATGCCCCTATTTTCAGATCTTGACGTCATGTTTAGGCAAGTTTTCAGAGCTGATTCCAAACTTAGTTTCTATGTTTTTCACCGTTCTAAATTCTGAATTTATCTAACGGGATGACTTTGACATTTTGTTGTGACTAGCGTTGTGAATTTCTAAGGAATCTTTCTGGGGATTCATATTCCTTGAATGAATGAGACTTAGTGTTCAGGATGTTGGGTCTCAAAAGTTTCAGTGGGTCAGTTTTTAGAGCCAATTCTAGAGCTGACTTGTGTAATTCTGATTTGCAGAGCACCAATGTTTTTCACTATTGTGATTGGAATTCTGATGGATCATTGTCCAATTTCACAAAGGGTTACCATTTTTAGGTGGATGGAAGTAGCCTCACATTTGAGGTTCAAAGGGGAATTCATTCAAGAAATCTATGATGTCAATTAATGATATGTTGAACGAGACTAGAGGAAAGTCTTCTAGTTTTGTGGATTATTTTCCATGGGACACTATTGGTAATGTTGACATATCAGGATTGTCAAGTCCTACTATTGTGCTTCCATGATTAAGCTATTGAGGGACAACTTGGATGAAGGAGTTTTTGAAGTTGGGTATCTAGATTTTGAAAATTCTAAGCATGTAGCAGTAAGCTTAAAATGAAATATATTGGGATTAGTAGCTCAAAAGATGAACAATGTGATAATATGCATGAGGATGGACTAAGTGCCCATGCATTGTGCTAGATTCTTGAATCGGCATTTGCTACTTTGCACCCTATTGATTAAAAAATTCTATGGCCATGGAGGCACTGCAAATTTTCTTGATTCACTAGTCCGTGTGTGGGGGCTTTCTTGTTATCTGTTACACTAATTCTAAGATTTGGAGAAATCCTTCCTTAGGTTGTTTGTTCTTGCTACGGCCTAGCAATTGGAGTAGCAATAATATCAATTGCTCATGTGTTGCTATTGGCATTCTTACCCATTGTGTACCAAATTAGTGGGCTATTGGACTTGGTGTTTGTGAAAGACTATGTTGTTCTTTAACACAGAATTGAGTTGAAAAATTTTGTGGATGTGGTGAAATGAGAAATTAGGTAACAATGGTTCAAAATATGACAAAATGATGCAAGATCAAGGTTCTCACAGTGTTGAACAAACAATGGATGATATTGTTGGAAAACTAGTGTCATTTTTTGGCATCCATGTGAAGGAAATAGCACCACACACTCAAATTGGTGGCCAGCGTAAATAATTGGGAGTGCTAGCGCTAACAGACTAGTCTCAAGTGTTGAGAGTGGGTCTTGTGCAATTTGAATGGAGTTTTTATAAGAGGGCAAGGAGGACATGTGTGAATTTGCGATGGAGGATGCTAGGTCACACAAAGGATGTGGTATTGCAAGTGTTGAAGGATGCTTGTGATTAGTTTTTGGAGGCCCCCATTTATTAAGTCATAGTGGGATGCCTCACATACCAAACAGGGGTGTTCACGTATTGCAAAAGGGAGACCAAGGTGCATGGGATGAGGATGGCAACCGCTAGTGAAAGGGGGCATTACAGATATATTGGATATTGGAAGCATGGGCGAGTGCATGGATGTGGAGTGTACGAAGTTAAATCATTGTCTAGTATGGATTCTACTTTAGTGGTGAGATGAAATCTGATCATGAAGAATACACGTTGAGATATCAGCTATGCATGCATCTTTAAGCTAAGGTAGCTACCGGCCAATCAAAAAAAGGGAGTGCTCATGTGTTGGGAGCACCAACATAAGCTAGGAAATGTTAGAGGAAGGCAACAAAAAATATACAGTGGGCGGCCAGTTTGTAGTGGAGGCTTGCCCAGGTTGGAGCCTCACATAAGAGTGATGAGGGGGCTGTGAACCCAAACATGGGTGAGTAGCCAAAATAAGCTGGCGCTTTGTATAAGATTTAGAAGAGGGGCTTGCGTATGAGATGGTCCCTTATGTAAAACTAGTAGGGGAAGACTCGCATAAGGATGCCAGGATATGCGTGAGCTATTTTGGCATAGCACATTGCCAGTCCAACACCAGTGTGTGAGCTTTCATGCTAGCAAGGACTATGCACATGTATGAGCTTGATGTAAGTTTGCAAAGACAATACATAGCAGAATATTGACTTGGGATTAGCGTGTGTTTGGTTTTGAAAATTCATGCATTTGGGAGAAGCTGCCTTTCATGAGAGCCTAAAGGAGGGGGGTTGTGAATACAAACAGAGGTAAGTTGCTAGTGTCTGGGCTCTCATGCAACATACCTTGCATATGGTAGAGACAAAACATGCACATGTTCTTGGAGCTAAAGGAGGGAGCATTACATAAGTGCAATGGCTTTGAACTTCAAGGTATGATGTTGCCTGGATACACAGACACACATTCAAATTGGGGTTGCCTTGCGTGGATAAGAAAGAGGCCAGCATAAGAACAAAATGGAGTCAATGCATGAGACAAAAGAGGTAATACTAGTGTGAATGGCCTACCTTCACGTGCTTGGTAAGGGGGCATATTGTGTTTCAAAGAGGGTTGAGTGCCTGGTGTGAATGAAGTAACAGAGGTCCCATGCAAACAAATCATCACTAGCGCATGAAACAGTATGGAGGCAGGCGCAAAAGTTTTGTAGATGCACAATACTGATATCCCACATTGGTTGGGCTAAGATTCATTGTTTAGTTTAAATACACCAACACTCATAGTGTCTTGTAAATAGAAAGCCAAGGGCTCTCAGCGGGCCCCTTGTCTGGAGAATGCAATGCGTGGTGGGCGCAGTATTTTGGAGGGAAGTGCTGAGAAGGTTTTAAAAACCTCAAAACCAATATCCCACATTCATGCCGTAATGGAAATTTGGAGTGTTTAAATACAACCGCCCAAACATATGAGGTAGATCAAACAAAGGAGGCTCTACTCATGCGACAGCCTGTGTTGGCACCTCAATTTTCATGATTGTGCCCAGGAAGAGGTTATTTTGTAGGAATGTGATGGAGCTGATGAGGTGGACAAGCTGACATGTGGTAGATGCTAGTTAAGTCATGGAATGGAATTGGTGGTTAGGAGATGACCGCACGACTCAGTGGGTGGTTAGCTAACTGCCAGTCGCCAATTCTCTAAATGGCTGGTGGTTAGAGGCTAACATTCTGAGATTGCAAGAGTATGTGGTCGCCCTGTCATTGAATACCCTGGCAGTTAGTGGAAACATTTGGAGATTTGGAGAATGGGCTTAGTCGCCCATTCTCCAGATTTAACCCGTAGTTAAAAGGTGATTCAGAGACTTACAGAATGGAGGATTCACCAAGTCATTGAGCTTAACTGCAGTTAAGGATTAGATTTGTAGATTTAGAGATTGTGTGCATTCACCAATTCTCTAGATGGGGTGGTCAACCTGAGGTCAAGTTCGAGCACCCAATCAACATGTGACAAGTGGCACTCCTTGGTGCCTTGTATGGTAAAATTGCAGATTATAAAAGAATTTAAGAAAATGACATAGTCTGGACTATTGGAATTAATTCAAAAATTTAAAATGAGGAGCTGCTCACAGATTAATGTCCTGGGAACTTTTTTTTTATCAAAATATGTAAGTGTTTTATATTGTCGAAAAGGTCTGAAAATGAGGAATTTGATGGAGGAGTTTATTTTTAGTTTCAGTGGAGTAGATGAGAGCAGTTTGGGTTCAAATTCTGAGGACAAGAATCAAAATCAAAATCAGTTTGTTAAAAGAATGATTGCAGAATGTGTTTCAGTTTGGAGAATTAGTTGTAGGTCATGGTGGAGAGAAATTGTGGAGATATTTTATGCTAAGTGGACAACTGTCAGTGGGTTTTTCAACTGACTCAACTCTCCTATATCTCTAGTTTTTCTCTCATTTGTAAATGGATGTTGAAAATTTATGTTGCTAGGATAGCTTTAGGCTTCTGAGTCTTATTTTTTGGTGTTCATAGGTTTGCAATGTACAGTTTCAGAGAAGTTTTAATGAAAATAATGGAATCCTTGTACAGTTCTTTGTTTGATGTCTTTATATGCATTGTTTAAATTCTTGTATATTGACTTGTAAGGCATGTTAATATACCAATTATAAGGTATCTATGGGTTTGAATTTGAGTTTCTTTCAAGGAGAGAGTAAGTCTTGATTTCAAATTCTAAGAATTCTAGGTCTGCATATGAATTTGATGTCCAGGTATTGAAATGAGAGGAATGGTTTGCAAGACATTCCATTTGGGTTCTTGAATTGGAGTTAGGGTTTTCTAGGATTGCATGTTTTTCTGATCTATTGCCTAATAGATAAGGCACTGGTCTTGGCTTGAATAGTAGTTTTATTCATCAAGCATTAATTGAAACCATTTTACTATCCTGTTCTTATGAACATTCTTGTTTGATTGTATTTAAGAAGTACAATTCATTTGCTGATTCCTTGAAGAGTGAATCACTAGGTTGCCCCTCCTTAAAAGGGAAGAAGGATGAAGATCCTTGTCTCACTGGTTCTTGCTATTCTTGCAATCATGGTTTACTTGGTTAAACTTTTCTTTCAGTTGATTTTGGTCATCTGCAGAGTGTTTCATAAGTTGGTTAAATAAGGGTGAATAGCATAACAATGTCCACTTTTATATAATGTGTAATCAATCATTCATTTTAGGTACACCCGCCTGGGTCTATGGAGCCTGAAGTGTAGAAGGAGTTTCTCCTTGTGAATTAGTCTTTTCTTGCTTGGAATTAGGAGTCAGTGAATCAAAGAATTCTATCTAAGCACTCAGGACTGTGTCTTAGGATTCAGTAAGAAAAATAGCTAACACAGGTGTTGGAGCTTTCTCCTCCAAGTCTAATTCCTTATCCCTTGCTTATTTTTCTTCCTTTTGGTCAATTTTCTCTTTGACCTTATCACCTTTGTCTTGGACTTCACCCAATAGCTACTCCATTTGAGCTAGTCTTTCCCTTAACAACTTGTTATCTTCTTCTTGTTCCTCAACCTTCTTGGCTAACTGAACGTTAGTCACCATGGTTTTGTATTCCACTAATCCATTTGTGTATTTTCTCCCATTGATTCAGTATGATGCAACATCCACTAGAAGCCTGATCAATTCACACTCTGATACCAATATGATGTGAGTGTTCCAAGGCTTTCTTGCACTACTACTAAGAGACCTAGCCTATCTCTTCTAGGAACTTAGTCTCCTATAGGTCCTGATTGGCTTAGATGATTAACTAATTCCAATACTAACTCTTCTCTAAGAGTTCTAACTCTTGTGCTTAACCTTGAAAGACTAACACCCTAGATTTAGTACAATTCTTCTCACTCGCTTAGAAAGCTCTAAGTGCTACTTCTTCACAAAATCCAATCTTCGCAGGGGTATTCATCCTTGTGAAAACATTCATAACTTGGTCCATTTGATCCATTTTATAAGGATCTTGAATCATATCCTTATCGGCTTCAATAGTTCATCATTTAGAGACCTTAAAATAGGCCTAATCCTTATAGCCTTTTGTAGAGGCTTTTGTCCTTTCTTTTCAAAAGTTTTCAAATGACTTGCAAAACCAATTGGGGATTTAGATACCCTTTTGGATCTTACTAAGGATTCAACAACTTTTAGGTCCTTGAAGCCTCCGTACACCTCCTTCCTATAAACTAGGGCAAAGAGGGCTAATTGACCTATTTTCTAGGATTGACTATATCCTAGTGTGAATCTTGCTCAAAACTCAATCTAAGTGATTGGTATGAACCCAATCTTCATAGTATGTTTAGATATGATGAAAAAATTCTAGAAAAAGTACTGGGGCCATACTGTACCTTTCTACCCTGCAATATATCTTCAATCTTTCACAACATAGACCTCTAACTGGGCTCTGTCTACTCACCTTGGGCCTAATGGTAAAAATAGCTCTCCAAACTTTGACAACTCCTAGTCCTAAATATATGTACACTAATGACTCCCCTATAATTTCCATCTACCCTTAGGTGTTTCCCATGGTTAGATTTCATGGGGGAGCCATGAATGCTCGGACTGGTCAGAACACTAAAGAACACTATGAAATCACTAACTTAGCACTTTCAATCCATTAGATATGACTGTTATCACAAAAGCTCCGGATATTCCTGGTAATAGTGTTGCAGAGTTCTATTATCAAACTCAAAACTATTACAATGCATGTGTAACCTCGAGATTTGAGTCTTGGCTAATAGTAGATGCCATCTCCATATTTTAGGGCATGTTGGCTGATCTCCACCTCCCAAACTCAAGGGAATCCAAGGATAACCGAGTGGCATGCAACATTTGTAATAATTACAAATGTTGCCATGACAACTTCTCAACAACATTTGACATCTTTCTCTATGCCTTGATCCTATTTCTTAGGACCTCTATCCTTCCTAGATTCTAAGGACCCAACTCATTTAATGACCCTATAGTACATCTATAACATTCATTAACATCATTTATGTGCCTAAGACACATTGAAGACTCTATCCCAAACTACTAACTCTAAGAATTAAAGACTACTAACATTGGCTATTTGTGTGACCTTAGTCCTAGTGACTAACTCACTTAGCCCACATAGAAAATGACCTTCTAAGGTCTTCAAACAATATAATCTACTCTTCTTGACTTGGCTAGTGTCAAGTACAAGCCAAAAACAACTAACATGGAGGTTAGCCTAGGTGTTCTCCTACACCATGTGGTACGTTGATGGAATAGCTCACATGTCGTGAATCCATGGCCTTCCTAGAAGAATGCTATAGGCCAAGGGGAGATCTAGTTCTTGACATGTGATATCTCTGATGACATGTCCTATTCTGATAGGTAACACAATGAATCCTTTGGAATTTCTTTCTTGTTCGTCATGTGCTTTTATGGTTATCTTCTTTTTAGGATCAATAGAATCTTTTGACAATCCTAGTTGCGTAACCAATTTGTAGTAACAGATATTTAGACCAACGTCTCCATCTATCAACACACATTTGACGTGATGGTTTTGGATTAAAACTTCAATATGCAAGGGTTGGTTATGTGGATGACTTAGTGAGTTGTCATCTTTTTTTGAAAATGATCTATACTGAGGGGACGTCAAGTGACCCACCATTATTTGGAATATGTCAAGATCAAGATCTTCAAGAGCATTAGAGCCAATTAGAGCTTTGTCCAGGATTTCACAATGAGTAGGAGAGATTCAAAGCAACTCGAATATAGAGATTTTGGCATTAGTGTGTTGCAGTTGTTGGATGATACTGTATGATATCTCTTTGGACTCTTTAGAATTGGAAGATTTGGAAGTATTCCTTTGTTTATATGTAGATGCAACATTAAATGGTACCTTTTGTAATCATCTAAAAATGGTCACCTAGACTACTAGCCCCTTGCTAGCATTATTTGCTAAAATCATCAATTGCTTATTCTTGATCAAATCCTAGTTCTATCATTTATTTGATTATTTTCTATGGGCTAACCATTTTATCCTAAGTCTTTGTTTAATTAAAAGGAATTCCCTCCCCTTTTATTAAATAAAAAGCCCCCTCACTTTTCCTCTTATCCTAAGTTGCACAAATAAAGCATTATTCTTATTTAATAAAAAGGGAAAAAGCACTTTTTGTCTCATATGGACACAAAAGTCAACTCTTATTTTCTAATTGGAGGATACTTGTGCACATGGATTGCTGCTCTTTGATGCTCCACCATTGATTAAATCTTTTGCCTCTTAATCTCCATGGTCCATTCTTTCTCATTTCTTATAAAAGGAGAGCTCTCTTCTTCATTCTAGATCCCCAACCTTTTATGCTAATGTTATGCTGCAGGTTTTCTAGGTCACTTTGGAGCTTTTGAAGATTTGGAGCATTCTTGACTTTTGCATCTACATGCTATCATAGTTTCATTTCTTGCATTATCATAGCATTCATAGCTTCATATTTAGCTTAGTTTCCTTTATGCTTTAGATTACTTCATGTAGCTTAATTAGGAGGCTTTGTAATACTTGCATATTTCCTTTCATAGCTTAGTTGCATTGTTCTTTCATTTCCATAGCTTAGCTTGCATTTCCATTCTTAGCATAGCTTTCATTTCATCTCCATTTGGATTCTTGGAGATATTGGCATTCTTGCCCTTGTCTTCATTTGAATCTCCCATTGCATGGTTTACTAGCAAGGTTATTGGCTTAATAGCTCTAGTTGAGAGCATTCGTAACACCCTTGCACTCCATGCCTAGGGAGCTCTAAATCGATTTCACAAGGTTTCCAATCCATGGATTCTCTTGGAAGCAATGATTTAGAGAAGTGCACATCTTAGTGTGTACACCTTTAGGGCATTTAATGAGCCCGAGTTTTATCCTTGGAGAGTTACTTGAGCTTGAGATCTAGTAACTGCATTAGCTGTCTTGTTATCTCTATCCTTTTAAACAATAGTGATGATATTGTAGTGTTCAGATAGGCATGGTTCTACCATATTGATGAAATCATTGTTACCAAAATAAGTGTAATTGACTTTGGCACCCATGTTAGGTTTACAAGATGAATCTCCATGATTATGCTTCAGAAAAGGTTTCATGAATGCGGTATGATCATTATTGGATTTATGGTTGTCAATCACAATTTCTCCAGTGTCAATTTTGTCTTGAATGAGATGTTTCAGATGCATGAAATTATTGGTTTTATGACGCTTATGTTGATGGAATTCACATAAATTGGTCTCTTTCCACCACTTAGGTTTGACTTCGGGGTCATATGGTTTGATCTCAGGTAACATGATGATATTGTTCAGCAATAGAGTTTTCATGGCAGATTCCAAGGACTCTCCTAGAGGAGTGAACTCACACTTTGGTTTTGTAACCCAAGGTTTATAGTCAGTTGAATTTTTAGCAAGTACAGTTGCCTTCATTTTTGAAGCTTCTATGGCTTGGGTACCAATGGTGAGATTAAATATTGGTGCTTTAGGTGGAGCACTAATATGATCAACAAAACCATCTGTGACAATATTTTTGTTCTTGTTCCAAATTTTACCCTTATCCTTGTTGTTGGAACTAGATCCTGAATCATACTTGTTTTCCTTATGAAGAGATATGTCTCCCTTTTGAACACGCACATTTTCAATCTTTAAGGCATTTTCTACCATTTTATCAAAGGATGTATGATTTTGCATTTGCAGATGATAATTAAACTCCAAAATCAGATTATTGATAAAGATTTCTAGCTTCTCATTCTCTGGAATTGGTTGGGCATAGAGTGAAAACTTCTTCCTTCGGCATTTGAGGAAGGTCAGGAAGGGTTCTCTTGAATTTTGTTTCAGATTGCAGATGTCAATCATGGTGACCGGATGTTGGATATTTTAGTAGTATTGTTGATAGAACAATTTGATTAACTCCTCAAAGGTCTTGATAGCTGGAGGCATCTTAGAGAACTAGTTGATGGCTGCCCCTCCTGAAGATCGTGGGAAGAGACACATTAAGTATGTTGGTTCATGCATAAACTCCATGGATAGAGTTTATAATTCTCTAAGATGATCTTGGGGATCATAATTTTCATCATATTTGTCATATTTGGGTAATTCCACTCTTTTTGGGAATGGTGGCATGTAAAAGCTTTGATCAAATGGAAATGGACATAGTGCTTCCATAGAGAATTCTTTGGGTTCTTTCTCCTTTTCCAGCTTGTTAAGTTTGACTTGAATGGAATGCATTTGTTTTATCATAGCTACAATGGGATTTTCTTCCTCTTGTGTGATGATATTTTCAACATTAAAGTCTCGAGGAAGTTTGGCCCCTTGTTGAGCCAGTTGTAGGAAATATGCCTCTTTCTCTTCTTGTAAGAAGTGTCTCATCAATTTATTAAAGAGGTCATCATTACGGAATCATTCAACTTCTGACGGTTTGGTTCTTATCTCTACTATGATTGGATTGGTGACCTTGTGAGCCTTGGTTTACTCCTCCTTGAGACATAGTGGCATTTTGATTATCTCTTGGGATTGATTGAGGAGGATTAGAGTAACCTTCTTTCAAATTTAGATTACCTAGGGCATTTTCTTCATAAATATTTGTGTCGTAGGGTTGATGAAAGGTATGAACAATGAAAAATGATGAAGGTGAGACCTTTGGTTCTTCTCAGGGTTTTCTGTGTGAGTAATAAGCTCTAGTTTCCAACATTAACCTTGGATGAACACTTAGAACTAGATATGACAACTAAGAGATAGTCTAATTTAGGAAAGATCAGGAGCTGCAACCTTGTCAAGATTGGTTTTTGAAAGGATATATTGGATGTAAATGAGGGATATTATGTCTGAGATGTATGGGTAGATGCCAAAAAGATGGTGGACATGAATTCTCAACACTTAGCCATTTGAAGATATTGAATCGAGGTTTGTTTTGACAAGATTTTGACATAAGATGAGACAGGATTCAAATTGATAAATTAGATGGAAAATCGAGCTCAATTGGTCACTTTAGGAAAACAAGATGAATTTTCTCTTTCTCTTCTCTGTTCCTGACATAATGAGAATTTTGACAAAATCTAGATAGTAATTGCTAGTTGACTGAATTTCTCACAAGATTTGACTTTCTAGAAATTTTTGATAAATTGTCATATGACAGTATCTAGGCTCGTATGACACAAAATGGGTATGGCACGATAATTGTAAATACTCATATGAAAAATGATACAAGGATTTAATTTTTCTATAGTTTTTAAACAATTCTTGTACGACACAAAAAAGCTTCCCGTATGACTTTTCGGGGGTTCTGATATGATAGTTGACAGGTTTGAGCAATTGTCGTATGACAATTGTAGGCTCAGGAAAACAATATTCACCAAAAAATGATTTTGCTTCAGATTTCTCAAGTTTTCAAGCTTTTTGGTCTCAAATGTTTTGTAATTTTCTCTGTCTAGGTTTTTGAAGATCTTTGTATTGGATTGTCAAAGGTTGTTTATCATAGCAATAGGCTCACAATCAAGAAACAAAAGGGAACTGACTCAATGAATCAATCACATCTATCTTACCCTAGCTAGGAGAAGAGATGTATTACTTGCTCATTGAATTAGGAAGACACTCAGAGGCTCCTCAGAATATGTAGGTCCAACAACATGCAATGGATGTTGAAGCCCATATTAGCCGAGTTCATGCATCAAAGAGGGCTTGATATGATGAGTGTCTTGGGGTGATTACTATTCACCTTGCGCAAGCACTACAAATCCTTCGGGAGTGGTTCGGTAGAAAACTAGCTTAGAATTTTAATTAAGGCATCCATTCACAACTGTCTCCCATAGTCCCGCAAGTAGGATTTAGGTTATTAACCTTATGAGCACTTTGATCAGTGTAGTCTCACAAGCAAGATTTAAGCGGATCTGCTCTACACAAAATCAAAGCATGTTCATTAAATGAATCCAAGGAACAAGTGCAACTATATCTTTCAAGGCTTCAACCTCAAGGAAAATCAAATTTTATAGTGGGGTGGAAGAGTCAGCTTAAGACTTGTCCCCACTTGGGTCATTCTCGGGAGTGTTTTACCTCTCCAACAAGCCCTCTAAATGATTAAAGTAAATGTGAGGTTGGGGACCACAAGATCTGGATTTATGATTCTCTCAAAGAGAAGAGCATAATCCCCTAAGCTTGTCCTTTTCCCTATCCAAAACACGTCAAGCAGAGTTAATCTAGAGACAGTACGCAAGCTGGCACTAGGGAAGATACCTTCTAGGTTCCTGATTCTCCTAAGAAGGAGAAGAGCATAATCCCCTCAATATCTACCTCAATGGAAATAAGCGCATGTTCCTAATTAGCTAGATGCCTATGAAAAATGAGATCTAAGAAAACAAAATATTTGCTTGTAGAATATTCGGCAACCTACAAAACCACTTATCATAAATCTTGTAGGATTGAGCGTCTTTGACAAGAAATTCTCTATAAGGGTTATCTGCAAATGACAGTTTGGAAGTTAAGACAAGAAGAGGCTAAAGAATGTGGTTTTTATGCTCGGTCTTCATATTTCATACTACAAAGATGTGTTAGACTATGAAAATGATCAACCAACAACAAGCAATAATCGTTAGGGATAGTTGTCAATCAAAATCTAAAATAAAAAATCCTGAAAAATGCCTAAAAATATCATATGACAATTGAAATCTGGTGTCAAGACTCATATGACAATATACTAGTTCACATATGACACTCTAGGCATGATACAATTCTGGGCTCCTGCACATACGACAATCCAAAGCTCATACGACAATACATAACAACTGATACGATAATGCAAACTATCGTATGTCGTACAACAGATAGAATGTTCTGATACGACAATCTGCAAGTGTCATACGAGATTGTATGAAAGAAAAATTAAAAAGCGAAGCTTGAATTTGAAATGTTAGGAAAATAAAAAACTTGATAATGGAAACCCATTGTCGGGCCCCACAATGGGTGCCAAAAATATGCATGTGAAATTGTACCTGCCTGTGGACACAATACTTCATTAAAACATTATTGGTTAACAAATCAAAAAAATTGCAATAAAGACAAGTATCGTTAACTAGGAGATTTATTGCCTTCTAATAGATGCGAGTATGGTATTATCAGAAATAACTAAGATTAGTGACAATTCAACACCTAAATGAAGGATTTGAATGATGAAAGCTATGAAAAATGGACGCAAATTTATGCTATATTTTTTTATTTTTTCTATGCAATATGGATGAAAAACAATGTAAAATGATATAAACTAGATGAAAATGAATTGAAATCTATTCTAAAAATGCTATGGATGCTATGAAAATGAAGAAAACAATGTTAGCAAGAATCTCAAAAGTTGCACAATCTCACAATTCGCCAAATTGCACGTGCAAGATTCTCCATATTCACTGTCGTTTGTAAAAGGATGAGCCTCATTTATATAGAAATCCAGGGTTTTTGAGGACTCATGAAAAGCCAAAAATCTCTCCCTGATCAACTCAAATTGATTGTTGAGTTATCAAAAAATTAGAAATAGTTAACTCACAAAATAATGCAAAATCAGCTTTTTAACTCAAATTAGGAGTTCAGATCACTCAAATCTAGTTTTCAACTCACAATCACATGTTGAGTCCAAAAATAGTTGATTTAGAGTTTAACTGCTTTTCTGATTGTGCATGGATAATTATGAATTTATTTAATTTTCCATGTGTTTTATTCTCAACTTAACTGGTTTTTGAATAGAAATAACTGATTTATGGGTTAATCAATTATTTAATCAAACTTTATCCCAAAACTATCATTAAATTTGACAATTTGATTTTAATCAATTAAATAAACATTTAATCAATTATTTTTAGAAATTTGATTTATTGTCAAATAAAACAATAGTAATTAGGAATAAATTCATTTAAATCTAATTAAATAATTAAGTGGTAGAATTAAGTTCAATTAATTAACTTTAGGATAAATAAAATAATATCATTTATCACCAAATAATATTTAATTAAAAATAATTAGGATAAATTAGGAATATTTAGGAATATTCCCCAATGCAGAATTAAGATAAGATTGATTAGGGTTTCGATGATAAGATGTGCAGATGTGCCTTAGGTTAGGACTTTAGAGTCAATTTCAATTGATTTGTCGATGTAGGACATCAATGGTCCTGAAGTTCATTTTTGGGGTATTACACCAGTCGTGTGGTGGAACCAGGAGCCTAATTTGTTTCTCCCAACAGCTCAGCCCCCTGGTCACCCAAATGACCAGGGGCCCAGGTTTTTTGGCCCCAGGGGCCTATTAGCTTTTAGTGGAGATGATCATTTGGCCATCAAATTTAAGCCCGTAATTTGCTGACGTCAGCGCTGCATTAACACTTTTGGACACCATTTGGGCCCTTTGGCGCATCTTGTGGTTTTGTGCTCATAACTTGAGAATACAGTGTTGAAATTGAGAAAATGAGATATTGTCGGAAAACTCTTTCTGAGCTCTATCTAGATTCAAAGGTTTTAATTTATGATTTCTCTTTTTTGATGGTGTGTTTTGCTGTCAAATCCAAAAGTTCATTTTCCCACTCTAGGAGCCATATCTTGGGCATCCAAAATTTGTTTTGTGTAAACGATATATCATTGGAAATATTATTATGTGATCTTTCAAGTGATGTGAGTAATTTTTCTAGATTCTGCTCTAGGTATATTTTATTTAGTTTTTTACATTTTTGCACTCTAGTGAATATCTTGGATGTTTCAAGGCCTCGGATCTCTTACTTTTGTGGAATGGCTCATCTTTCGTTGTTCTTTTTTTTCAGCATCCTTCATTCTTTTTTGAGTAGTGTATACATCATTTTGTAAGCATTATTTTATGCAAACGCACTAAGATAAAGTGTCATTCTATGGCATGCTTGGGATCTTACACATGTTTGTGTTATTGTACTCACACTCCATTATAAAGTGCCACGGGGGGTCTGATGTTTTCCTTTGTTTTCCATTTACCTTTGTCACATGAGCATTCCTCTAATGACATTAGCCTCAAGATGTCTTTATTTGTGTTTTTACTCTCTCTGCACCTTTGATGTTTCTAGTTCTTCAACATGCAGTTCATATTGGACGTTGTTTTCAGTCTACCTATCATTTCTCCCTTGTTAGCATTATGCGGGGGTTTCTACTGATCATTCTTCTACTTCCTTGGTTCAATAGAGTGAGCTATATATTTAGTATTTGTTCCTATGTACTAGGTGGATGTAGTGGCTGGGTACCTATGCATTCCAATGAGATGGATAATTTACCATATGGACACTCTTTCTTTCCTTTTTTTGGAGGCACTCTTCCATATTTGATTGACCAGCTCTTTAGACTTTGGTATTTTTATGCCATTTGTATCTTTTAGTTTAGGTGTTTGCCTTTGCTTTACTCTTGATTTGAGCAGTGTCTTTTGATGACACTCATGTAGATTACAATCTTATGTATCTTTGAGTTTAGTTGTTTGCCTTTGTTTGCCTCCTAATTCGAGTAGTGTCTTTTGATGGCACTCATGCAAATTAAAGTCTTCTTTACTTGGTCATGTTCTATTTTAGTGGAGGGTCTTCAGGTCGGTAGTTACTTCTTGGCAAAGTTTGCAGCTTCTTGCTTCTGTGATGTTCCACATGTTCATCCTTGTTCCTATTTTCTGGAACATTTCCTAGTTTTGGAGGCTTCTTCAGTCCTTCAGACTAGTCTTGGTCTCTTTTTAGACTAAAGTTTTTCCCATGTGGTTTTCTCTATTTCTCCACTTTATAGAGACTCTCTTTTGTACTTGGGTACCTGATAAGGCCTTTTTTGTCGGGACCCATTTTCGGCAGCAAATAATTTTTTCATCTAGTCAGGGAAATGCCGCTAACTAGATATGCTTCTTCTCATGCCAATAGATTCGGCCTCATTCCTAAAAACATGGGAGGGACGAACAAGAAATAGGTACGGAGGCCCGCCCCAGTACGGAGCTTTATGACTCTGCATGCAGGAAATTCTAGGCGGCAACTATAGTCCCACCCCCTTACCAACTCTAGTTTCCCAAACCTAGAGTTTCCCACCCAACCCAATAAAGGAGAGGGCCGACAATAATCTAAAAGGCTGCCCTTAGAATAGTAGGGCGGCTATACAGCTCTAGTATATTCTCATTTGGGGTGGGCATGTTACGTATAGAATCGAGAGTTACGTATAGGTCATCGGAACCAACACCAAACCATAGCCCAATAATGATAAGTTTGGGGTTCCCACCCAACACACAAAAAAAAAGAATTCATAATCTGGTGAGGCCTGAGGAGTAGTTCTTTCAAGGTTTTTAGCTTCTCCCAACGTTTATCTTAAGGGGGGGTGTTAGAGTAATAAGTTGTTTTCTTATTAATTGAATCATATTGATTTAATTATTAAGTCACTTATTCTCTCTTTTTATTTAAGCTAAATTTTACGCATATAATAATTAATCCTTTTATTAATTTTTATTATGCAACCTAGGTTTCCTTTTAGGGTTTTGATCTCCTTTTATAAGGATTGATCTCTCTTGTAAAGATAATAGATTATTCATTATTGAATTGCAACTTTTGTTTCTAAACATCAATGATTTATCATCTCTTGTGGATCAATCCATTCAGGCCTCCATAGCTCTTTACTTCTCTCTTTCTTCTATGACAGGTTTTTGCATGCAAGTGTTCTTGGGAGCTATGGGTTTTTTTCTCATCAAATCCAACATTAAGGACTTCTATTCAAGAATAAATCAGTTTGGTCAAAATAGAGAGTATTGAGGAGGCTTGTCATTTTTCCCTAAAAGGTGAGGAGAAATTGAATAAAAGGCATGAGAAAAGGCAAAGAGGAAGAGGCAGTAGATTTCCTAGAGGAAGAGATTGATCATATGGTGAAAATAGTAGTTTTAATCAGGACAAGAAAAATAAAGACAAAGACAAGACTGAATGGAAAGGTGGAAGTTCATCCCAAGGAAGAGGTAATTACTCCCGAGGTGGATATGGCAGAGAAGCATTTTGAGGAACTTGTTACAATTGCAGTGAAGAGAAAAATAGATCATTTGAGTGTACACATGCAAGAAAGAAGGTTGGTAGCAAAAGAAATGCTTTGGTGCATGAAGATTCACTAAATGAACCTAAGAAGGAAGGAAATCTATTGGTCAAAAGAACATTGTGGAGTGAAAAGACTAAGGAAGATCCTATAAGAAAGAGTTTGTTCAATACCAGATGCAGAGTTGCAGAGAAAGTTTCGAAAGTGATCATTGATAGTGGAAGTTCAGAGAACCTAGCATCAGAGGAAATGGTTACAAAGTTGCAATTGGAAATTTTGAAGCGCTCAAAGCCCTGTCAGATTTAATGGATTAAGGATGAACATACACTTATGGTAAGTGAACAATGCTTTGTAAATTTGAAAATTGGAAAGTATTATGATAAGGTTTTGTGTGATATTATTCCTATGGACTATTTTCATATTTTGTTGGGTAGGACTTGGCAATATGATAGACATGCTATATATGATGGAAGATTGCACAAATATGTTAGGAATAGTCCCAAGATTTAACTGAGAGAGGGGGGGGGGGGGGTGAATCAGTTATCTACAAGTTTTAATTCTTTATCCAATTAAGTATACTTAAACATAAAGAATAAACACAATGAAAGAACATTTGAACACAACACCAATATTTTGGTTACGAGGAAACCCAAATACATAAAAACCCCCATGGGACTTGATACCCACTAATGTTCTTTACTAGTGTATAATGATCCTTGATAGAAGATCCTTTACCTTGTTAGGAGTAGCTTTACAATATATTAAGTATAGTAGACTTGGTTAAGGGTCAGACCCTGTTAGGAGTCTTTTACAATTTTCCCTATTAGGGGAGAGGACGCACTGTCTAAGAGCTCATTGCTCAAATAGGCAAAAGCTACAACCTTCTGAATAACAGATACACACTATATCTGGATCTTGGTGAACTGTGTTTTGACCTACTATCTAGATTAGTTCTAATGAATAGAACACATTCTCTACTTGGTCACATAGACCTTCTTCTGATGGTTCAACACTTTGCACCCTCTGCTCTGCTCTGCTTAATCAACCATGAACCACACTCAAGAAATCACAAATGTTAGCCTATAAATATCTTTCCTCCAAATGATATAATCAAGTTGGCCTTTTAGAACCACCTTGAAATCATATTAGAGAAACCATAACAAACTCCAACAAACATTATGTTATCTCTATTATGCACGCAACTCATTCTGGGACTTCTCTAATAAAATAATTGTAGACGCACGCCACACATTGTCAGCTTTACCAAAACAACTAGAACTTTCTCTCTAAGCTGAATTAACTTATGCACTCTTAACTAAACATCAATAACACTTCTCCAAGCTTAACTCCAAGGGTGCATATCCTCAAGATAGGTGCAACTCAAGAAATAATAAAATCTCTGTTGACTCTTTTGAACAAACACAAGAAACTGCTACTGGTGAATAGCGACTCCATAACTTCTCTTGCGTTCATCATTAGACTATGCATTCATAACTAAAACATCACTAACATGTCTTCAACATATATCCTAGGGTGCATGCCCATAAGACAACTATATTGACAACCATACATAGAACACTGCCTGTAACTCTGTCAGGAACACTGCTGACACAAGCTGCTATATAACTATCTGTACTTATAGTTAACCTCTGCACCCATGATATCATGCTGATATCATGTCCATGCATCATATACTAAAGGCTTACTACATAAGACTTCCACACATGCTACTTTCCATATGTTTTCATCAATGAAAAACATACAGTCAATACTGGCCTATTGGCAAATCTCCAACAATCTCCCCCTTTGTCATTGATGGCAACATGTGGAATGAAAAACCACCATCAACCCAAATGAACATTTCTTTTATAATATTCTCCATTTCCTCAACTATACTGCTATCATAACAGAATGTTGCTCCCCCTTAGTATATTACTCCTCTTTTTACTTCTTTTTTTCATGACATCAATGGCAAAGGGCACCACTCATTTTAAGCATCGGTACTACTCCTGAGGTAGAGTAGTCAACCTTCCATCAGTCCCTAAGGACTGATGCCATTCCTGCTTCCTTCTAAGCAGAATTAGGGAAGGGAATTACTCCCAACTTCCCCCTTAGATACTCAAAAGTATCCTTAGGCAAGGGCTTTGTGAATATATCTGCCAACTGTTCTTTAGTACTCACATAGTCCAACTTGACTTCTTTCTCTACCACTTTCTCTCTTAGGAAGTGATACTTGATCTCAATGTGTTTTTTCTTTGCATGCATCACAGAGTTCTTTGCCATATTGATAGTGCTAGTGTTATCATAGTGAATAACAATAGGATAATCAATCTGAATTCCAAAATCTTTTATCATCTTCTTGATCCAAACAATTGTAGAACAATTCAAGGCTGCTGCAATATACTCCACTTTTGTTGTTGACTAAGAAATATAGTTTTGTTTCTTGCTTGTCGAAGTGACAAGCCTATCACCAAGAAACACTGCTCCACCTGAAGTACTTTTTCTGTCATCAACACATCCTGCCCAATCTGCATCCATGTACACATGAAGCTTAACATTTTCTAAATCAGGATACCATAGACCATAATCTATAGTGCCCTGCAAGTATTTGAATATTCTCTTTACTACCATGAGGTGACTTTGTTTAGGCTCTGCTGAAAATCTTCCAACTATACCAACTGCATTGGAAATGTCAGGTATAGTTTGAGTAAGATAAACGAGTTTACCAATCATAGACTTATACAATGTTATATCAATAGATGGTGAGTCATCTTCCTTTGTAAGTTTGCACCCAGTAATCATAGGGGTTCCTACTGGCTTGCAATCATCCTTCTTGAAGTACTTGATAGGACCAATCATACTCATCTCAAACTCATTCTGCATTTCTTTGGCAAATTCAACACTAAGTTTTTCATTACCTCCAAAGATAATGTCATCAACAAATATAGCTATAAGTAACAAACCTTCAGATGTCTCACTAATGAATAGATTACAATCTGTTGCTCCTTTCTTGAATCTAATCTTTGTTAAGTATCCATCTAGTCTCTCATACCATGCTCTAGGGGCTTGCTTAAGTCCATAGAGGGCCTTCTTCAATCTACATACCATATTAGGTATGTCTGATAAGGTGAATCCTTTAGGTTGCTCAATGTATACTTCTTCTTTTAAGTCTCCATTCAAGAATGTTGATTTGACATCCATCTAATAAACTTTGAAGTTTTTAACTATAGCATAAGCTAAAAACAACTTAATAGCTTCTAATCTACTCATAGGTGCAAATGTGTCTGAATAATCAATGCCTTCTCTTTGAGCATATCCCTTACAT
The DNA here is from genome assembly GCA_027943335.1 of Chamaecyparis obtusa. NCBI lineage: Eukaryota > Viridiplantae > Streptophyta > Pinopsida > Cupressales > Cupressaceae > Chamaecyparis > Chamaecyparis obtusa. Next base: position 264,099 of record BSBK01006728.1, on the reverse strand, counting down.
ACTAATCTTTCTTTATTTCTTACTATTGTACCATCTTCATTCATCTTGTTTCTGAATATCCACTTTGTTCCAATCGCCTTCTTATCACTAGGTCTTGGGACCAGTTCCCAAGTGTCATTCTTAATGATTTGATCAAGTTCTTTTTCATAGCATCATGTCAATCTAAATCCTTACAAGCATCTTCAACACTTAAAGGTTCAATTTGAGATAGTAAACATACCACATCACTCCTAGCTGAGTTCTTTGCTTGTGATCTTGTTAAGACTTTGCCGCTCTGATCTCCAATGATTTCTTTCTTGGAATGATTTCTTGATGTAAACTTTGGAACTTTAGGTGATGCTGACTCATTGGCCTTAGGAGTACCTTCTTCACTTGTCTTAGGGTCATTGAACAACACATCAATGTTGTCAAACATTTCCTCAATAACTGTCTCACTAGTGGAGGGTCTAGGTTCTTCAATCATGGGTGAGTAATCATGATATCTTTCTTGAATCATAAACTTTTCATCAGTCTTTACATGAGCACTTTCAATTATCTTTTTCAATCTTAAATTGAAACATCTATAAGCTTTACTTTTAGTAGAGTAACCAAGAAAAATACCTTCATCACTTCTTGCATCAAACTTGCCTATTGCTTCATCCCTCTTGATGTAGCACTTGCTTCCAAAGATTTTGAAGTATTTTATAGTGGGAACATTACCAAACCATAGCTCATAAGGTTTTTTGTCAGTGCCAGGCCTTAACTAAATTATGTTGATTGTATAGACTGATGTATTGACTGCATCTCTCCAATAGGTGTGTGCAACTTTTCCTTCTATCATAATGGTGCGCGCTGTATCAAGAATTATCCTATTCCTTCTCTCTGCAATTCCATTCTACTAAGGTGTTCTAGGTGCACTTAACTATCTCTTTATGCCATGTTCTTCACAATACTCATAGAATCTATTAGAGATGAATTCTCCTCCTCTATCCGATCTCAAACATTTTATCTTTAATCCAAATTCATTCTCAACCTTAGCTTTGAATATTTTGAACTTCTCAAAAGCTTCTGACTTATCTTTTAAGAATGCAACCCACATCATCCTAGTAAAATCATCAACAAACAAAATAAAATACATTTCACCATAGTATGATCTTGTTTGAGTTGGTCCACATAGGTTTGTATGAATCAAATCCAACTTGTTCTCTGTTGAATTCTGCTTGCTCTTGAATGAATTTCTCACATGCTTCCCCATCACAAATTCCCTATATATAGTATCAACTGGCTTTGCTATGCTAGGTAGATCTCTTACTGCTTTAACATTGCTTATCTTTACTATGTTATCAAAATTGATATGACATAGTCTTTTATGCCACAACCAATTGTCATCAACTTTAGCAAAAAAACAACTTGCTTCTGAATTGAGTTGAAAAACATTACCTCTTGTCTTTGTGCCTGATGCAATCATAACACCATCTTTTTTGTTAATGATTCATTTGTCATCTTTGAACTCCAACTGATAGCCTTTACCAAGTAATTGTCCAACACTAAGAAGGTTATGTTTAAAACCATCAACATAAAGAACATCATCAGTACTGTTCTTTCCATCCAAAGTGATGGCTCCTCTACCAACTATAGGTTTAGGAGTTTTGTTTCCAAATCTGACCATACCTCCATTGTATTTGTCCAAATGAACAAATCTGCCTTTATCACCTATCATGTGATGTGAACAACCACTGTCTATAATCCAGTTTGTTCTTATATCTGCTTGGGAAATCAATGCCAGCTCTTGATTCACTTTCTCATTTTTAGGAACTGAGTTAATATTTGTTTTGTCTACAATAGCAATGAATCCAATTTCTTCCTCACCTGATTCTTCATCTGAGACTCCATCTCCTGCATAGTAGCATTCCTTAGAATACTTAGGCTTATAATCCTTTTTAAATTTTCTAGCTCTTATGGGACACTTAGATGCAAAGTGACCGATCTTATTACATGAAAAGCACTTAAATGATAATTGACCTTCATATTTTTCTTTTCCTTTATTTTCTCTTTTGGAAATCATAGCCATAAAATCATCTAGTTTTTTATCTTCATCATCATCATCAAAATTACTAGAAGTGTTTGCAAATTTCTTACCATGAACTATTGCTTTGAAAGTTGTCTTACTCTTTGGTTCTGTCTTCAATCTTGAAATCTCAAAAGCTGAGATTTTTCTGATCAAGGTCTCTCTCTTGAAATTTGATGTAAGTTTCATGGTCTCATCAAGGATGTTGATCTTGCTCTCATATTCTGGAGTAAGAGTAGTCATCAACTTCTCCATAATGTCTTCCTCATAAATCTCTCCACCATTGTTCCTCATTCTGGCAACTGCTTCATTAATCCTCTGATTGTAAGCTTTGATATTTTCTTCAGGCAGCATCTCTAATGCATTGTATCTTTTCTTCCATGTCTTTCTACGCGCATCCTTTGCTTGTTTGTCTCCTTCAAAAATATCTTCAAGGTGCTTCCAAATTTTATGGGTTGTATCCATCTTTTTTACTTCTGAAAATTCACCATCAGATAGGGCACTGATAAGGGATTCTTTAGCAATAGCATTCTGATGAAACAATTCCTTTTGAGCATCACTAGCATCATCTTTTGCAAGGTCTTCTAATGTAGGAATCTTGGCTGCTTGGATGGTTACATTAAAATTTTCAAAAGCAATGCACTACAAATGGGTCACCATCTTGTTCTTCCAATCAAGATAATTCTCTCCATCAAACTTAGGACTTTCTTTCTTGAAGTATGTCATCTGATCAACCTCAAGCTATTAAAATTTATCTCCGAGGCACTTGGCTCTGATACCAATTGTTAGGAATAGTCCCAAGAGATAACTGAGAGAGGGGGGGGGGGGGGGTGGGTGAATCAGTTATCTACAAGTTTCAATTCTTTATTCAATTAAGTATACTTAAACATAAAGCATAAACACAATGAAAGAACACTTGAACACAACACCAATATTTTGGTTACAGGGAAACCCAAATAGGTAAAAACCCTGGTGGGACTTGATACCCACTAATATTCTGTACTAGTGTATAATGATCCTTGCTAGAAGATCCTTTACCCTGTTAGGAGTAGCTTTACAATATATTAAGTACAGTAGACCTGGTTAAGGGTCAGACCCTATTAGGATTCTTTTACAATTGTCCCTATTAGGGGAGAGGATGCACTATCTGAGAGCTCACTGCTCAAATGGGCGAAGGCTACAACCTTCTGAATAACAGATACACACTATATCTGGATCTTGGTGAGCTGCACTTTGACCTATTGTCTAGATCGGTTCCAATGAATAGCACACATTCTCTACTTGGTCACATAGACCTTCTTCTGATGGTTCAACACTTCGCACACTCTACTCTGCTCTACTTAATCAACCATGAACCACACTCAAGCAATCACAAATGACAGCCTATAAATATCTTTCCTCCAAATGATATAATCAAGTTGGCCTATTAGAACCACCTTGAAATCATATTAGAGAAACCACAATAAAATCCAACAAACATTATGTTATCTCTATTATGCACGCAACTCATTCTGGGACCTGTCTAATAAAATAATTGTAGATGCATGCCACACACTGTCAGCTCTACCAAAACAACTGGAACTTTCTCTCTAAGCTGAATTAACTTATGCAGTCTTAACTAAAGATCAATAACACTTCTCCAAGCTTAACTCCAAGGGTGCATATCCTCAAGATAGGATCAACTCAAGAAATAATAAAATCTTCGTGGGCTCTTCTGAACAAACACAGGAAATTGCTACTGGTGAATAGCGACTGCATACCTTCACTTGCATTTATCATTAGACTATGTGTTCATAACTAAAACATCACTAACATGTCTTCAACATATATCCTAGGGCACATGCCCATAAGACAACTGTACGGATAACCATACACAGAACACTACCTGTAACTCTGTCAGGAACACTACTAACACAAGCTGCTATATAACTATCTTTACTTATAGTTAACCTCTGTGCCCATGATATCATGCTGATATCATGTCCATGCATCATATACTGAAGGGTTACTACATAAGACTTCCACACATGCTACTTTCCATATGTTGTCATCAATGATAAACATATAGTCAGTACTGGCCTGCTGGCAAATCTCCAACAAAATATACTATTTGGGCAGATGGAAAGAGACAAATATTTTTACCTTCGATTGAAGAATCTGTTGGTGAGATATGTACACTTATGAAAGTTTGTTTGATGGAAGGTAGACAATTTGTGAAGGATTTGAATAAAAATGACATATGTTATGTTGTGATCCCTAACAAGCCGAGTGAGAAAACATAAGATAAATTTCCTAAAGAGGTTGATGTTGGAAAAATGGTCAGCACTCCTGTCGGGATTCATGACATGTCTTAACTGGCTCTTGTGTCTTCTATAAGTCTAGTGGTTGTATCGGGCATTAACAAGTCAATCTTTTGGTGCAATGACAACTACTACTTGTGACAAGTGGTATCAGATCTTGGTCATAGGTTCAAATCCCCTTGGGTAATGCTAAGGGGGAGATTGTTGGAAAAATGTTCAGTGCTCCCCTCGAGATTCGTGACATGGCTTAAGTACCTCATGTGTCTTCTATAGGTCTAGCGGTTGTATTGAGAATTAACAGGTCAATCTTTTGGTGCAATGACAACTAATACTTGTAAAAGTTGAGAATTTTCTCACTGAGTACTAGTATATTATTTCAATTAATGTACCTAATGGTTTTTCACTGATGAGAAGTATTAGTCTTTGTATGGATCTAATTCCTAGAGCTAGTTTGTTGAATAAGGCACCACACCGATTGACACCAACCGAGAATGAGGAACTCAATCGACAAGTTCAAGAGTTTTTTGTAGAAAGGTTTGATCAGAGAAAGTTTGAGTCCATGTGTAGTACTAGTTGTGTTGCCACCTAAGAAGAATGAAGATTGGTGAGTGTGTACTGATTCTAGAGCTATCAACTAGATAACAATTAAGTATCAGTTTCCTATACCGAGAATGTATGATATAATGAATTGTTTGAGTGGAGAAAATGTTTTACCAAGATTGATTTGAAGAGTGGATATCATCATATCAGAATCAGATAAGGTGATGAATGGAAGACTTCTTTCAAGACAAAAGAAGGTTTGCAATAATAGTTGGTTATGCCTTTTGGTTTAACTAATGCACCAAGTACTTTTATGAGGTTAATGAATGAGGTTCTTGGGTAAATTTGTGATTGTATATCTAGATGACATTCTAGTATTTAGTAAAACTAGAGAAGATCATTTGTTCCATAGTAGACAAGTATTGCCAAAATTGAAAGAGGAAAAGTTGTTGATTATTCTGAAAAAGTTCTCCTTCATGAAAGAGGAGATTGTGTATTTGGGATTTGTGATTTCAGCTGATGGTTTGAAGATGGATCCTGAGAAGGTTGAAGCTATTCTTGATTTGCCTACACCTAAGAATGTTGGTGAGGTAAGATCATTCCATGGATTAGCAAATTTTTTACCGAGAGTTCATAAAAAATTGAAGTTCAATTTGCAATGATATGACCAAGACAATGAGAGGAGATAAAAGAGAATTCAAGTGGACACATGGAGCTGATAAGAGTTTTGAGACTTTGAAATAAAAGGTTTTTGAATTTCTTGTATTAGCTTTAGCTAATTTCAATAAGGTATTCCAAGTTGAATGCACAATGCAAGTGGTAACGCAATAGGAGTTCTATTGAGTCAAGAAGGTAAACCTATTGCTTTCTTTAGTGAGAATTTGAATAATGCTAAAAGGAAATATTTTGTGTATGATCAAGAATTCTATGCTATTGTTCAAGCTTTGAAGAAATAAAGACATTATTTTATGCCAAAGGAATTTGTGTTGTATATTGATCATAAGGCTTTATAGTATTTGGGGAGTTAGAATAATTTGAATCGAAGACATATGAAATGGGTTGAGTATTTGCAAAATTTCACATTTGTCATAAAATATAATAGTGGAGTATCTAATTAAGTTGCTAATGCATGGAGTAGCAAAAGATCTTTGCTGAGTGAAATGAGAATTTAGGTTCTTGGTTTTGATGATATGAATAATTTGTATGAAATCGACCCTATTTTTTTTGAGCTGTGCAATATGTGTAGAGAACCTATTCTAGATCAACCGAGTAAGTGGGAAGACTATTTCATTCAAGAAGGTATGTTTTTTAAAGGAATTCAATTATGTATATTGAGAGGATCAATGAGAACTAATTTGATAAAGGAGAAACATAGTAGTGGTTTGGTTGGACACTGTAGAATTGATAAGACACTAAGTATGCTTAAGGAAAGCTATTTTTAGCCACAATTGTATAAGGATGTTCAAAAATTTGTGAAGAGTTGTGTAGTTTGTCAAGTTACACAAGGAGTAAGTAAGAATATTGGATTGTATACATTGATTTTTGTTCCTGAGAAACCTTGGAGTGATATGAGCATGGATTTTGTTCTTGGATTACCAAGGACAAAAGAGGTAATGATTCCATATTTGTTTTTGTGGACAGGTTTTCCAAGATGGCACATTTTATACCATGTAGGAAAACATCAGATGTAGTGCATATAGTAGATCTTTTCTTTAAGGATATTGTCAGATTGCATGGATTACCGAGGAGCATCATCTTTGATTGAGACAATATGTTTGTTGGATATTTTTGGAAGACTCTATGGAAGAAGCTTGACACCAAGTTGAAGTATAGTTCTACATCTCATCCATAAACTAATGGACAAACATAGGTTGTAGATAGAAGTTTGAGTAACCTATTGAGATGCTTAATTGGAGACAAACTGAGTAATTGGGATTTAATGTTAGCACAAGAAAAGTTTGCATACAATAATTTAGTGAATATGAGTACTGAAAAGATACCCTTTGAGATTGTTACTGGCATTCAATCGAGAGGTATATTAGACTTGAAAGATATTGTTGGAGAAGCAAAGAGGAGTGTTGACTGGGAAGAATTTGTTGAGTTTATGAAGTCATTGCATGAGGAAGTGAAACATAAGTTAGAATAGAGTAATAAGAAATAAAAGGATAGTGCAGATAGTTCAAGAAGACATAAGGTTTTTGAGGTTGGTGATGAGGTAATGGTTCATTTGAAGAAAGGAAGATTTCTTGTTGGAACATATGGTAAGTTGATGATGAATAAATTTGGTCCCTATAAGGTACTGAAGAAGTTTGATAGTGGAAATACTTATGAAGTAGAATTACCTGATGACATGGATATATTACCAATATTCAACATTGCATATTTGTATGAGTATCATGAGCCTAATGAAAAAGTGACAGTACCAAGTGATTATCCTAAGAAGCAGATGGAAGAAGTTGAATAGGGTTTGGAACAAATAGTTGGTAGAAGCAAAGAGGAAAGAATTAAATGGAATATTTGTTAAAGTGGAAGAATAGACCAATTGAAGACTTGACATGGATTTCTCAATCTGACTTGGATTTAGCTTAGGTTGTATCTCACTTGTGATTTGGAGAATCATTTCTTTTCAACCGAGGTGTTTGATGCAGGAGCATCTTGGGTTTTTGGCAATCTGGTATCTCGGTAGCATGTTAGATGTACTTGGTAACTTCTTTGGAGTTCTTGGTGGAGTGTTCCTATTATTCATCGATGAGCTCAGTTACCTGTCTCTATTTGGTGGTGTCTTTCACCGAGTGGCTTTCTTGACCGAGTTGGTTTGGTTTGTCTGTGTTGCTCAGTGGCCTTGTTCAGCGATGGGTTTATTTTGATTATTTTGGTTGGTCGACTTGTGCATTTAATTTTGGATCATGATATTAATGTTGCAATCATTCATTGGGAAGCATGTGGACCGAAATATGGGTTGCTTCTTTATCCAATACTGGATCTTGAGGATTCTTTTGGGTTGACTTGTTTGGCAGCCTCAAGTATAAATGTAATAGTTTGTTCTAGGTTTAGAAAAGGAAGTTGGGTTAGAAGAAAGATAAGAAGCTAGCGATCATGGATCTCGCATGTATGAGGATTATAATGTTTCTGTAATTGATTTCATTATATTTTACGTAATCGGGAAGGTCTCACAACCTGAAATGTATCAAGTTTAAATGAAATAATGAATAAGATCTACTTCATTTCTCTCCTTTTATGTGTTATTGCTTCTATGTTGTGATTCTACTAGGTGGGTTGGTACTTGGGTGAGCCTTTGGCCCCACTTATCACCCCCTCCTTACATCAATCACACATTAGTTAGCCATGTGGCATCATCTCACGATCTTGTGGTTATTCTCTTTCTAGGCTAGTCAGGATCATGGGATTACAGGATGATGCCATGTGTCATCCTAGACCCACCACCTTTCTTTAGAATGTGTGCCACTTGTCACCCTCTGATACACTCTTGGACTGCCAAATCACCGAGTGGTTTTCCACATGTTCCATTCTTCAGGAATTGTACTTCCTTCTTGCATTCTCTAATAGATGATGTTGTACTTCAAAAGCTTCAATTCAAAATTTTAGGATTTCCCTTACTCTACTTCAAATCCCAATTATTAGCACCTCAGGTATCAATTCTTCGCGCATAGTGTATCCTTTCAAGCTCAAAATTTTCACCAATCTACATATTTTTGATGATTTTTCCTTCTTATGACTTCAAAATATATGGACCCTAGTCCCTACAAAATTTTTGGATTCACACTACTTTGCTTCCATTTTCGATCATTAGCATTGGGCCCCAACTTTTCCTTTGGAATTTTAGGATTTCTGTTACTCTTCTTACAATCCTGATCACTAGTACCCCAAAAGGACTCAAACTCTCATTGCTAAAATTCATGCCAATATATTCATCAAGAATTAGAGGGGCTTGATGCATATCCTGATTGTTTTAGCCTTCATGTTCTTCCTTCGAATAACTTATGTATCATTTCTCCTTTGGTTGAGTTACTCAACATAGTATTTTATTCGATGCTCGAAGTGACTCCACCACATTTCAAAGAACCTCAACCATCTTTATTCAACCATATTCAAGTGAATCATTCAAAACCAAATCTTATTTGATGCTCAGGGAAAATGGGTCCCAACACCTGATTCCCTTTTCAAATGTCTCCATCAATCGATACATTATATCTAACTTTTATTTGAAACTGTATTTTTCTTGATACAGGATATTGGACCCCACAAGAAAATATTCTTTATGACTTGATTTATTGAACAAGTCTCTCCTCGCTACCATCTGATCCTACTTACTCGATAACCCACATTGTTTAATATTTTATTTAAGAGACTTATGTAGTTTCAACCTTCTCAGATGGATATCAAATACAAACGTTTGGTGATGACTTGGGTGCAACAAATTTGAAGGCTTATTTTATGGAAATGGAACTACAAAATGAGTGAATTTTGGGGGTCTAACACACATTCCTCAAAATTACGATAGCATGACACGTGTCAGAAGTAGCTTTAGTTCACGATCAAGAAGAGAAGGCCCATAAGAGAAAGAACACTTTGACCCACATCTAAAGAACTTTGATGCGCAAAGGCGGGACAGTCTATATAGAGATATATACACTTCATTAATTTTTTGATAATAAAAACATTTTTTAAAAAATTGATAGGCCAACCTTGATATGATAATATTAATAGAAAATAATTATACCTTAATTTTATTTTATATTTAAATGTTAAAGGTGTTTCTTATATGAAATGCACAACCTGCTTTTGACGATCAAGAATTCATAATACCGTTTGCATACACAAGATGATCGAAATCATTTTGACTATTCACTTTTCTTTATCGGCATCTACTGTTCACCATTGATTGTTCACATTATAATATTTTGGCATGAGAGAGAATAAAATAGACATAGATTTCGAGTTAGTCTCTCGACTCATGCACTTTCTTGAACATCCTAATAGTTTGTGCAACATAAAGAAGTAAAACTTCATGAAGTTTGGTAAGCTTAATTTTAAAACATTTGTTAAACTCAACAAAGACCAAATTCCCAATAATTATATTTTGGTTTGCAAGCTTAAAATTTGAAGAACTTTCTATTTAAAATAATTTAAATAATAAGCTACATTTATTTTTCTTTTATTTATTATTTGTGTATAAAACTTTTTAATAAAGTAGTTTTTTAAATAAAATAATATATTAAAATTAATTTCGAATATATTTTTTTAATTTATACAAAATAGTTGTGACACATCCTCTAGTACCATATGAGCTAGGGAGACTAGATCTCATGACCTCGTGCTTTACCACAGAAAACTTTTGTTGATCAATCTAAACTCGCCACCCAAAATATTAATTTTTATTATTAATAAATGATTTTAAAATTTAGATAACTAATTAAAAAAATGTTTAATAATTTAAAATTTTGTTTTATTTTCAATAACACTAAAAATATTCATTATTGCTATATTAAAAAAAATTTTATTATTACATTTTGTATATTAAAAAACTATTTAAATAATTAATTTTAAAATATTAAAATAATTTTATTAATGTTTTACATTAGAAACATGAAACTTCAAATCTATGATATCAAGAGATGATGAAAATTACATGGTCAAACCTTTTTTAACATTTAAATAGGTTTTATTTTATTTTTGACCTTTTAAGTTTTGTTTATTGTAATTTTAATATAAAGAATAAAAAGTTAGCTTTAACAATTTTACTATTGTTTTCAGTGTGAGGGCCCCTCACTATTTTATTGTGTGTGGATGTTGTTTTTGCTTTGTTGTGTCTAAATTGTATAGGATCAGGGCCCTTTCCCTGCTTGTCTAATAATTTTTTTTACTATTGTTTAATCTTAATATTAATATTTTATATAAAGTATTATTTTAATATTTTAAATTTAATTTATTTAAGAATTTAATTATATTTATGTTTAATTTTATAATAATTTATTATTTATTAGTATTGAATTTATATAAGCTTTCTAGAATTCATGAATAATTACTATATATATATATATATATATATATATATATATATATATATATATTAATTATAATAAATATTTTAAATTAAACTATGTATTTTTTCAATCAAATTTCATATCACATTCAATAATCTATGAAAAACGAAAAATGATGATAGATTATTAAATATGTTCCAAAATATCAAATGAAAAATACACAATTTAATTCAACAAACTTATTACAAATATTGAATTTCTCTAATTCAAATTCACGTTACTTGAATTTAAATCTGCATCCAATTAACTCCGGTGAAATACACAGTCATTCAACAAGAATTCAACTTCTACTCAAAACCTTCTAATAAAGAGACTATCACCAATAGTTAAAATCAAGAAAGTTTACAGTTGCAGCTAATTTCTATACACTCTAATCTACAATTTCTTTCATTTTTTCTATGCTCTTCTATACGCCCATTATCCATGCATGACTTTATTTTTCACATGCAGAGCTTCTCTACATTATGTAAAACTGCCCAAATCCATCCTTACTCCCCTGTGCTCCTACCTGCTTACATGCCCACTATGGAAATCTATCTCTAACCTTCAAATTTATCTTCTTTATTTCTATCCGCTTCTTTACACTTTGTTCTCCCCATCAAATTATTCTTTTTAATTATCTACGCCTCTTCACATTTCCTACTCTCACCTTTTGATTTGTATTTTTTTTTGTCTTTTCTCTGTCTTACATCACTTGCCAAGTGCATTATTTCTTCTCTATCTTCACACATTTTTATCCACTTTGCATTTATAGCCTTTCACATTTTAACGCCTATCCCAATCGTTTGTTTTGGTTTGTATTACCCTTTCCTACACCTTTCATTCTTCCTCTCTCTTTTTCGTGGTTTTTTTTGGGTTCTCAACGTCTTCCAATCTTCCTTTTAAATATATGTATGAGTTAAAAATAGATTAATAAATTCACCAAGCTACAAATGTGGACATTGAATTGCAATGAACCTCTAAGTCCCACAATAGAATGAAACATATGATGATGTCGATTATAATTCACTTGAGATGCTTCAACATCATAACCTATTTTTTTCTCCTGTATCTATTTCTATATATCTCTCTCAAGTTCATACATACACATACACATACACACTCCTTATGTATTCCTCTATATCTCTATCTCTTTATCACTCTCCCTTCCTCTCTCTCCTTGTCTATATTACCTCCTTTATCTCTCACTCTTCCCCCCTCTCTCATCTCTCTTTCTTCTTGTGTCCATATCTATCTCTCTCTCTCTCTCTCTCTCTCTCTCTCTCTCTCTCTCTCTACTTTTCTATACTTGTTTATCATTCTATTTATCTCTTTGTGTTTGTGTCCCTCTCACCCTCTCTACATATACTTATATACATCCCTCTCTATCACTCTATCTAACCATCTACATCTCTACCTATCTTTGATGCAGAGTGCACTGCAAGAAGTGTCTCCAATGGGTTCACCTTGTTACAAGTCTTTAACTTGTCTCCTTACTTAAGTTGCCTAAACCACCCTTCTAGGATGGATGTAAGGACCACTTCAATCAAGTTATCTAGCCTCTTCAATCCTCCAAACACTTCCTCGATCAAATTTAAGAATGTTCCCAAATGGGCTTTAGGGACACCTTCCCTATATGGAGTCAAAGATGGAAAATGCCCTTACCCAACACCAAAGGTTTATCTAATGATTGGAACATCCTATTTATGTCTCTGGAATAGAGAATCAACCAAATCCTAGGCTCACAAATACCCACAACACCAATTTTCCTTATAAACCTATAATCCCTACTAGGTCTCCAATTGAGGTTTCAACACCCTATTTTCCAATTCATAAAGGGAATAAAAAATCTAAATGCAATTTCAGACACCCTTTTGGATGTTACAAAATATTCCCAAAGCGCATGCACCAACTCCAATCCAACACCCCTAAACTCTCACAAAGTCTCACATGCCTAATTAATCAAGTTAGGCTTGGTTACAAGGAAAGTGATCAAGGATGGGTTCACAGAATTGATGCAGGTGTTTAGGATTTCTTTACTATCTTTATTTGACTAGAAAAATTCATCTACCAAGTCCCATGACTCAATTCTTCCGACTATCCACACATTTTCTTTCTTGACTAGTTAAATACAAAGAGATATTTAACCCTAGGGCTTGATGCCAAAGGTAGTGAAACTCCTTGGGAAGGTATGTGTCCTTAGTATCTTAATGTAAATGCCCCTAAATTGTATTTCCTAGTTGGCCATGCAATTCTACTGGAGAAATTTCAAGTTAGGATTCCATTTATGCAACTGGTCCAACTTATGAAGGTTTTAACCCTGTTTTCACAAAACTGATGATATCTTCTACAAATCAAAACCAAATGTGATCAAACCAAGTACATTAGAGACTAGACTCAGAGAAATTTCCAGCCATTACACTTGATCTGAAAAATCAATTCGTATCCATTTGTACAACACAAAATTGCTCAAAAAATCCACTTTATTCTTCAATAAAAATGCACCAAACTTCACTCTCTCCTCCTACACACACTTTGAGGAGTTCAAATACATTCATCCAAGTGATCGAATCGATCCTTGGGTAGTTGACATCGTTGGAACCAACTTTGGAAAAGTTGGTCAACAACATTTTTGCAATTTTTGAAAAGTTTCTTAGCAACATTTTTACATCTTTTACAATTTTTTGTATTTTGTCAATATGGAGATCCAAATGACTTGGATTTGATCTCAACCCACTAAAACATGATGAAACCTTACTAATAGGATCCAAAACACTCAAGACTCCTAAAACACTTATCCCATTCTATAGCTTACTAACTTAAGGTCCTTCATAGACTAAGGGAACTCAAGGTTTATAGATGCACGTATGAGACCCTTGACCATACAAGATGGACCAAACATATGAAGATGATCTCAAAGTCTTATCTCCTTATTACATAGAAATAAAACATCCTAACTTAGTCTTGTGCATGGGTGCTCTGCACCATGCTCCCCTAGACAAGGAGAACTCAAGTCTCTTGATTAGGAATATCTTCAAACTTGAACCCTACTTTCTTAATTGCCTCAGAAGTCATCTAGGTAGCATCCTCAAGAGATTGATTCTTCCATTTGACCAAGAACTCATAATAATTTATTCTCCTAGTTTTCTTAAGCATCGTCTTGTCTAAGATGCACTCAATTTCCAAAATAGGTGGAGGAGGCAAATTTGTCATCAGTCCTTCATGTTTAAAATCTGGTTCTCCTGCAACACAAACATCACTAACATGCCCTTTGTAAGCATATATGTCAACAACATCGAAAATAGGAGACAAACCAATGTGAGGGGGCAAGTCAATTTTATAAGCATTATTTCCCCATTTCTTGATTATCCACAAAGACCAAGCTTCTTCATCATGAGTTTACTGTACTTCTCCTTGGGTAACCTTTCTTTCTTTAAGTGGATCATCACCGAATCCCCTATAGAAAATTGCAAGTCTCTCCTCTTTTTATCTACCTATTTTTTATACTTGTCAAAAGCATGATGTAACTTTGTCTTAACTTTCTCATGAATATCCTTCATAATCTCTGTAAAATCCTCAGCTAATGAACTCTTTCTTCCTAGATTTGTGATTTCCCTAAGCTCCAAAACACCTTTTGGGTGGACACCATACATAATTTGGAAATGTGTTAAACCAGTGCTTTTGTTGACAGAGTCGTTGTAAGAGAACTTTATCTGGGCTAGGATTGAGTCCCCAGTAGCTCCATGCTCTTAAGTAAAGCACCTCAATAGGTTTCCAAGAGACCTATTGATCACCTTTGTTTGACCATCAGACTGTGGGTGATAGGCAGAGGATAAGGAAACATTAGTCCCAAGGTTTTTCCATAAGGTGCACCAAAAATGGCCTAGAAACATAGGATCTCTATCTGATACTATAGACAATGGAAAGCCATCTAACCTAATAACCTCCATAAATAACAAACTTGCTATGTGTGAAGCATCATGAATGATCTTACATGGAACGAAGCAGGCCATTTTAGAAAACGTGTCCACAACAACATATACACTATCAAATCCAGTCTTAGTCTTTGGAAGTCCAAGTAAAAAATTCATGCTCACTAAATCCCATGGCTTGGAAGGAATTGGGAGTGGTGTGTATAACCCTACATTAGAAGTGTGACCCTTATCTCTCTGACAAACTAAACAACCTTCCACATACCTCTAGACATCAGTCTGTAATTTGGGCCAAAAATAAAATCTTCTCATAAGTTCTAGGGTCTTATCAACACAAAAATGCCCTTCTAGACTACCATAGTGTTTCTCCTTGATAATATTCAAGCCCTTATGGATCCTTTAGGGACACAAAGTAAACTACCTTTAAACAACAATCTATCTTGCAAAAGGAACTCTAAGAAATAAGTGTGATACCTTTCTGTCATGGCTAAACAAACCTGATAAGCTTGTTGGAAATATTCATTCGTCCATACATATCAGTCATAGAATGAATGCCAACACTTTCTAACTGAACTTCTTAGATGGTTAGGTTCCTCCTACTGAGAGCATCAACAACTTTGTTCACTATACCCTTTTTGTGATTGATGGTGAAATTATAGGACTGCAAGAATTCCATCCATTCGACATGTCTATGGTGTAGTTTCTCCTACCTATTCAAGAAGCTGAGAGCGTGATTATCAGTAAATACTATGAATTCCTTAGGCAAAAAGTAGTGCCTCCATTTCCTAAGGGACAAAACCATGACATATATTTCTAGATCATAAGTAGAATACTTCTTCTTTTCTTCACTCATTTTTCAGTGAAGAGAGTCGATGGTCTACCCTCTTGCCTCAAGACTCCACCAATAGCTTTATTGCTTGCATCACACTCCACTGTGAAAACTTTATGGATATCTGATAGAACTAAGATAGGTTGCTCTGCAATTTTCTTCTTCAAATACTCAAAAGAATCATTAGCCTCATTAGTCCAAACAAAAGTGCATTTCCTTCCACCTTTAATTGTATTGATCATAAGAGTACATACCCCACTAAAGTTTCTAATAAATTTCCTATAGAAACTGCTCAAACCATGAAATTCTTTTTACCTCTAAGGCTGAAGTAGGAGTTGGCCAATTGAGAATGGGCTCAACTTTGGAAGTATCCATTTTGAGGTTGTTCTTTGATATCACAAATCCCAAGAACAAAAGTTCTTCTTGCAGGAATACACACTTCTCTAGGTTGATCTTCAATTGCTCCTCATGAAGTCTCTTCAAAACCATGTCTAAATGTTTGAGATGTCTTCCTTGTCCCTGCTAAAAATCAAAATGTCATCAAGATAGACCACAACAAATTTGTTAAGAAAAGGCTTCAAGACTTCATTCATAAGTATCATAAAAGTGCCAAGGGCATTAGAAAGACCAAATGGAATTACAAGCCACTCATAGAGACCCTTTGTTGTTTTGAATGATGTCTTCCACTCATCTCCACCCCTTATCATTATCTGGTGATAGCTACTCTTGAGATCCACCTTGGAATAGAAGGTTGCACCCCCTAAACTATCCATTAGATCGTCCATTCTAGGCATAGGAAACATATATCTGATGGTTATCCTATTTATTTCCCTATTCTTAGGTGCTAGGAATGCATGAACAACACAAGGACTCGCACTCTTCCTTATGAAACCATTTGCTAATAATTCTTCAATTTTCCTTGCTATCTCTTTATTATTCTCTGAGGCCATCTTATAAGTTGCTTTGTTTGGGAGTATAGCCCTTGGTATGATATCTATGTTGTGGCTTACCTCTCTTTGTGGTGGCAAGGTCTTTGGTGAACTTCCTGCAACTAACCCCTTGTATTGATCCAACAACTCCTTAACTTCCTTAGGGCCTTCATTCCTTTTTTTTGCCTTGACTCTCGGTTTCTCTATGGAAGTCTTTTGTGGTCTTATAACAAGTGCATAATAGGGTGTGTCTTTCTCCTTTAGGACCTGCATGAATTATTTCTCTCCTAAAAACATAACACTACTTACCACATGTTTACCCTTCCCATCATCAGGAAGTGGAGTCATGGTATATTCAATATCACCTTTGGTTATGGTGTAGACATTAGTTTTTCCATCATTTTTGGCATTAACATCAAATTGCCAAGGTCTACCTAACAGTAAGTGGCAAGCATCCATCTCTGTGATGTCACACAAGACTCTATCTCTATATTCACCAATAGTAAAATCTACCCATACTTGTTCACTTATATGAGTTTGTTTCTCCTTAGTTAACCATGAAGCTCTATAAGGAAATGGGTGAGGAATTCTTTGCAATTTCAACTTATCAACCAACTCTTTAGAAGCAATGTTATATGTTGAACCAAAGTCTACTATGACTTTACATACCTTATTATTTACCTTGTTGGTTTTCCTACATAGTGACTTCCTCTGTGGTGGTTCAATGGTAGAAGGTACTTTCAAGAGATTCCTTTGCATCATGAGACATTCTCTTTGCTCTAGATTTGTAGGCCTTGAGGTAGATGTATAGTAAGAGGACACACTATGACCATCATCCTCTTATGTCAACTGTACCCTCCTATCGCCTCCTTTTTTGGTTGCACCCAACTTTTTAGGATACCTAAAAGACTGATGCCCTATTTGGTTGCATGTGAAACACTTGCCTATGAAAATACTAGGTCCTCTTCCACCAAACCTTCCTCTACTGTTTGATCTTCTACCCCTAATAATACCTTTGTTACCTGTATCACCTTCTTGAGTTTGATTACTTGATTCCCCTTGATTCCTAGGGAATGCTCCTCTTCCATTGAATCTACTTCTTCCTCTAAAGTTGTTTCCTCTACCTCTGTTATTTTTCTCTCCCCTTTTTTGTATGTTTCTCTTCAATCTTCAAGGCCATTAGAAAACACTTGTGCATAGAGTCCAGGGTGAATAGACTAATCTCATCATGTATGCTGAATTTAAGCCCATTCAAATACCTAGCAAGCTTTTGATTTTCATTTTCAGGGATCTTGGCTTTGAGAGTCAAATTATGGAACTCTTTAGTGCAAGAAATTACATCCTAATCTCTTTGTTTAAGATTCTTCAACCTTTTGTGTAACATCACTTCATAATCTTCAGGAACAAATTGCTTCTTCACTTCTGTCACCATTCTCTTCCAAGAAGAAATGGGATTCTTTCCTTCCTCTATTCTCTCATTTTGGAGGAAGTTCCACCAACTCAGGGCATGGCCCTTCAATTTGGATTTAGCCAACTTGACCTTTTGACTGCTATGAACATCTTCGCACTCAAAATGGTTCTCAAGTGCCTCTAGCCAGTCCATACATTCTGCTAGGTTCAACTTACCATGAAACATGGGTAAGTCCATTCTCTCCTTCTTTCCTACCCTTTATAGGGCTACAAGGAAAGGTCTCTGGTCTCCAGGTATCCCATCTTGTTCATGATTATCTTCTGCATCCTCATCGTCTTCTTCAGACATTTCATTGTCTCCTTTGTTCACCTAGCCTTTTAACTTTTCCAACTCCCTCTTCATTGTTCTATTTTCTACTCTGACTGCTCTACTTTCAACCATATGCTCTTTGACTAGCCTGGCTAGTTCAACATTGGTGATTCTCACAAGAATCTCCCTCTCCTCTTCTCCCTCATACATCCTATCCTAATTTATTTCTCCCAAATATAGTCTTAGTGGCTCTAATACCACTTGATGCAGAGTGCACTACAAGAAGTGTCTCTGGGGGGTTCACCCTGTTACAAGTTGTTAACTTGTCTCCTTACTTAAGTTGCTTAAACCACCCTTCTAGGATGGATGTAAGGACCACTTCAATCAATTTCTCTAGCCTCTTCAATCCTCCAAACACTTCCTAGATTTAATTCAAGAATGTTCCCAAATGGGCTTTAGGGACACCTTCCCTAAATGGAGTCAAAGATGGAAAACACCCCGACCCAATGCCAAAGATTTATCTGATGATTGGAACATCCTATTTATGTCTCTGGAACAGAGAATCAACCAACTCCTAGGCTCACAAATACCCACAACACCAATTTGCCTTATAGACCTATAATCCCTACTAGGTCTCCAATTGAGGTTTCAACACCCAATTTTCCAATTCATAAAGGGACTCAGAAATCCAAATGCAGTTTTAGACACCCTTTTGGATGTTACAAAAGATTCCTAAAGTGCATGCACCAACTCCAATCCAACACCCCTAAACCCTCACAAAGTCTCACATGCCTAATTGATCAGGTTAGGCTTGGTTACAAGACAAGTGCTCAAGGATGGGTTCACATAATTGATACATGTGGTTAGGATTTCTTTAGTATCTTTATTTGACTAGAAATATTCATCTACCAAGTCCCATGACTCAATTCTTCCATCTGTCCACACATTTTCTTTCTTGACTGGTTAAATACATAGAGATATTTAACCCTAGGGCTTGATTCCAAAGGTAGTGAAACTCCTTGGGAAGGTGTGCGTGCTTAGGATCTTAATGTACATGTCCCTAACTTGTATTTCCCAGTTGGCCATGGAATTCCACTGGAGAAATTCCAAGTTAGGACTCCATTTCTGCAACTGATCCAACTTATGAGGGTTTTAACCCCGTTTTCACAAAATTGATGATATATTCTACAAATCAAAACCAAATGTAATCAGACGAAGTGCATTAGAGGCTAAACTCAGATAAATTTCCAACCATTACACTTGATCTGGCAAATCAATTTGTACCTATCTGTACAACACAAAATTGCTCAAAAAATCCACTTTATTCTTCAATAAAAATGCATCAAACTTCACTCTCTCCTCATGCACACACTTCGAGGAGTTCAAATACATTCATCCAAGTGATCTAACCGATCCTTGGGTAGTTGAGATTGTTGGAACCAACTTTGGGCTTTGCTCAGCAATATTTTTGCAATTTTTGAAAAGTTTTTTAGCAACATTTTTACATCTTTTGCAACTTTTTGCATTTTGTCAATATGGAAATCCAAATGACTTGGATTTAATCTCAACCCACTAAAACATGATGAAACCTTACTAATAGGATTGAAAACACTCAAAACTCCTAAAACACTTATCCCATCCTATAGCTTACTAACTTAAGGTCCTTCATGGACTAAGGGAACTCAAGGTTTATAGATGCACCTATGAGACCCTTGACCATAGAAGATGGACCAAACATATGATGATGATCTCAAAGACCTATCTCCTTATTACATAGAAAGGAAACATCCTAACTTAGTCTTGTGCATGGGTGTCCTGCACCAATCCCTTCCTCTCCCTCATCCTCTATGACTCTCTCTTTGCCTCTCTATCTTCACATCTCTTTCCATCTCTCTCTCTCTCTCTCTCTCTCTCTCTCTCTCTCTCCGTAGACTTATATCTATATGCCATTGCCCTTCTATCTCTAACTTGTTATCTTTCCATCTTTCTCTACCCATATATCTCCCCTCACTCTGATTCTCTCTATATATCACTTTCTATCTCTATCTTTCTATCTCTCCTTCACATTTTTTCTCACTCTCTCCCTCTCTATATAGCTATCTCTTCTATCTCTATCTACCCCCCTCTCCTCCCTCTTTATCTCTCCCTTTCTTTCCATATCCATATCCTTCTTCTCCATATCCATCTTTATCTCTATCTTCCTCTATCTTTCCCCCCTCACTCCCTCTTCCACTCCCTCCTTCTCTCCCTATTGCAAATGTAATATGATTCTATTGGTGATGAAGCTCAATTATATTTTTTATTTAGAGATTTTGTTTCATTTGTGGTTAGATCTTTGTAAGTGGATGAATAGTGAATTTGACAGTGTCTTTTCTCTATTCAAACCTTCTGTATAAAAATAATTTATTATTTGTTAAATGACTGACAAATACTGCACAAATGCATACAACTAATAGAACAGCACTTTTTATAATTGACTTTCCACACCTCATTGAAGTACCCAGCACACCAAGGTGCTATTGCTAGTTACAATACACTTATAACGGGTATATGTCTATGTGAAACGTTGTCAGGTTCTATGACAAGTATAGGGCCGGGCAGCACCATCCGGCCCTCAGCTTGTGCAAGTATAACAGTGGATGAATCACAATGCATTTCCTTTCGCCTGTACAACAGGGAAAGTCGTAGTTAGGAGTTTTCCACTTTGAATTTCAAAGACTTTATCTGCAATATTCATCCAAGCCATTCTATGGCACACACTGATACAAGTGCAACCTCCTCCTCTTACAGCCTGCTCAATAGCCCTCAGTACTCCTTGCTCGGACTCTGAGTCCAATGCACTGGTTCCCTCATCCATGAGAAGTATCTTTCCCTTCCTCAGCAACGCCCTCGCCACTGCAATTCTCTGCTTCTGCCCTCCAGAAAGCTGAGAACCCCCACCACCGACCGTTGTATTGTACCCATCTGGTAAATTGCTGATAAATTCATGAGCATTGGCAGACACTGCAGCCTCAACAATTTCTGCTTCACTTGCATTCATATGCTCATTGCCATACAATATGTTGTCTTTGATGGAGGTTGCAAAGAGCACCGGCTCTTGAAAAACCATCCCTATCTGCCTTCTCAGCCATCTAAGATTCATTGTTTTTATGTCAGTTCCATCGATGAGAATTCTGCCACTGTTAGGGTCATAAAATCTTAGCAGCAGAGACAGCATTGATGACTTTCCTGATCCACTGGAGCCTATCAATGCTACCAAGATTCCAGATTCTATCGAGAGATCAATTCTTGAGAGCACTGTATAATTGGGTCTGGATGGGTAATGAAAAACCACATTCTGGAACTCGATTTTTCCATTGAGCTCTTGTTGGGTTATAGCGCTAGGGTTGTCAGGGTTGATTTTTGTCCTACGGTTCTTGAGTTTGAGCAGGCTAGAGGCAGCAGAGGCTCCTCTTTGTATGTCAGGCAGCAGTGTTAGGGCTTTTGAGAGAAAATATGCAGTCCATCCCAGGACTAGGAAGAGTTTCAATACAGTGGAAAAGTGAGCAATGTTTTGTTTTACCATCAAAGAGCCATACCAGAGACTTAATGCGTTTGCAGAGAACAGGGCCCACTGGGAAACGCCAAAGACAGCTCCCATTTTGTTAGCCATAACAAAATGTTTCTTAAGCGGTTCTGTCAGATGCTTCTTGAAAGACCCGATGATGTTGTCTTCTGCACAGTAGGATGCCACTGTCCTTATGTTTCCTACTCCTTCGTACGCTATGTTGCAGGCTTGTTCATGGAGTTCTCTGAGATCTCCACTTAATCCTTGTTTTAGAAATTTGTCCTACAATAGAGAAAGAGAAAAATGTGAAGCTTGAAAGCTTTTATAATGGCAGAGAAAACATTGAGTTCATAGTAATCTCGAGTCTGACCTTGAGAGAGCCTCCGGCCATAACAACTGGGAATGTTAAGACTGTGACCAAAGCCATGTGCCATTCGAGCAAAAAGGCAATAATTAAGGCCATTATAGTTGATGTAAGGCACTGGAACAATGATGGAATGTAGTCGCTAATGGTATTTTTTACTATAACAAAATCTGCTAATATGTTTGCTGTGATTGAAGAGCTCCCATTCTCCTCCCGATCAAACCATCCTAATTCATTCTTCATGATAGCTGCAAAAGTCAGCATATAGTCTTTAGTTTCCAGAAAAATTTAGAACTTGGGGGTCCAATTCAAACTCCAATTTTGTAAAATGAAATCAGGGAGTTTGTGGGTCTCCTGAAGTTCTTTTTCAACATCACCTTACCTTCAGGAGAAGTTTACTTGCATAAGAAACATGTGACATGAATTCAGAGTTTGTGAAGTGTTTATCATAACCTTTAGCTATTTTAGATTTAATAGCAGTATGTGAAGTTGTCGAAGAATACCTTGAAATATTTCCACTTGAAAAGTCTTTGAAGAGTTTTCTCCCGCCCTTCCAAGGAAGAAATATTGAAGAATGCTGGTGCCAATAGCCGCAATGCCTAATCCCGCGCACACAATTGCCCATTTTTGGATATCTTTCTGAATATTGTGGGTGTCAGTTTCAAAGTAAATTGCGACAACTTCCATAAGAACCAGAGCGAACAGAGGATTCAAAGTGCCTGCAAATATGGCTCCTGTAGTTCCTATAAAGAAAGAAGGCAAGTTTGGCCCTGTTAGTTTTCTATAAACTGCAAAGGTCTTTGGGCTTAAAGAATCGAGATATGATCTTTTTTTCAACTTGTTTGTCGATCCTCTTCTATCATTTTCGGCTTCAGTTCTGTTACTGGAGCAAATTGATAAGTCCTCTTGTTCAAAACCTGTATTCTCCGAGAGCTCATGCAAGTTGGACGACTGATCTTGCAGGTTTTCTGATATGCTGCAAAATGGATTTTAAGTTAAGATATTACTCTCATACTCTAATAAGGTAAACAACAAAGACTTAGGAATGTTGATTCATGGAAGCAGCATGATCAAGCATTTGTTGTCTGTTTAAAAACCAACCTGATTACATTCTAGATAATTACTGAAATCCTAAAGGTAGTGGTTTCATCAAACCTTTCAGCGATGCCATTTTTCTCTTCTACAGTGGTCTCTTGCAGACTTAAAAGCCTTGCATAATCTCCTGCTGTGCCATTCGAAACTAGTTCTTCATGAGTGCCCATCTCAGTAATTCTCCCATTGCAGAAAAATGCAATGCAGTCAGAATGCCTGATTGTAGATAGACGGTGGGCAATTACAACTGAGGTACGTCCAACCATGATGGATTCAAGAGCAGATTGAACAATTTGCTCTGATTCTGGATCAAGTGCACTTGTGGCTTCGTCAAATATCAATATACTTGGCTTTTTCAGGATAGCTCTAGCTATTGCAATCCTTTGCTTCTGGCCTCCCGACAACTGGGTTCCTTTTTCACCGACCTGGAAGAAGATTAATTTTCTGTGTTAGACACAGAAAATATTATGCTTCAAACCTATTTCAGACTTTTATGAAAGTTCTGTGATCTCATGTTAACTTGCCTGTGTGTCATAGCTGTTTGGAAAGGATTTTATGAAAGTGTTAGCATTAGCAGCTTCAGCAGCAGCTTCAACCTCAACCATGGAAGCATTGGGATTCCCATAGAGAATGTTTTCCTTAATGCTACAGCGAAATAGGATAGGTTCTTGACTTACCCATCCTATTTGCATCCTATACCATCTTAAATTCAAACCTCTGATGTCTTCACCATCAAAAAGAATCCGACCTGGAAATAATTATAATGGCCACGAATCAAAATCATAATTTCATCCGCTGACTGAAATTTATCAGATAATTATTCCGAGATCAAGCACAAAATTACCCAAGATTGTAAAAGCATACAAAAAATCAATGGCAACAGAATATACACAAATGATATAGGGATGACACATGAAGCTGGGGTATTTTCTATTTTAGTTTCTTCTTTTAGTCAAATCACCTATCTATCTATTTATCAAGCCACTTTAGGGAACAGGATTTTTGAGGATTTTGAGTATGTTCTATTAGTTGATATAGTACTTGTTGATATATATTGTCTAATATTTCTAACACTATTGTATTAATAGTTGTGATTAGAAGTTGTTAATCTTCAAATGACTATGCATAATCAATGAAATGTATTCATTCAATTTAAAAAGAAACAAATCATTTGATTCCACATCAATGCACCAATAAAACATGACTTATTAGTCTCACTTTTTCTTTTTCTTTTTTTTTGACTTTTTTAGACACTTTGGCCAAAAGCATACTGATGTGGTATCATATTTGGTGATGTGGCCGTTGCCCTAAACCTTAGTTGTAAGCAGGAGACTTACCATATATGCTGCTATAAAAAATTAAGAGTGATTTGAAATTTCTATATAACATTTTGAACAGTGCGAAGTTAGAGTGCTCAACTACTGAATTTTCTCTCCTATTATACTGTAAGCCCTTTGTTGAGAAAATAAACCAAGAAGAAACAGGACTAATAGGTAGTACCTGATGTTACATCATAGAATCGTTGAATGACAGAGATTGCAGTGCTTTTACCAGATCCACTACTTCCTACCAAGGCCATTGTTTTTCCAGCTGAAATTGTGAAGGACAGGTCTGAGAATATTGAAATGGTTGCGCGTGAGGGATAATAAAAACTAACATTCTCAAATGTTATTTCCCCTTTCACCTCCGTAAGACTTTTTCCTCTGGACTTCCAGATGTTTATTTTTGGTGTTCTTTCAATCATGTCAAATATTCTCCTTCCAGCCAGTCTACCATTATGAAAAATTTGAAGATTTGGTAGAGCTTCCCCTAAAGACCTGAAACACCGATGCTAGTTCAGTGCCCAATGATAGAGTGGTATTTATCTTTCATTTTGCTGCCAAATAAAACTAAAGAATGAATACTTACATGCCAGAAAAGATAACGCAGAAGACTGATGTGACAACCTGACCAGCTGTTACTGTTTTGTGTGAAATGAGAATACCTCCAAACCACAGTGCAACTGCCCAAGAACAGTTGATGATTGCAAATATCATCCCCAAACCAACACCTCTTACTAGGGAAGAGAGTAAGCCCACTTTCATGGACTCTTCCAAAACCATACAGATGTTTTCTTCTTCTTTTGCTTCTCCCCCACAAGCATAAACAGTTCTCACCTGGCTGATTGCCTGCAATGGTGTCTGAATTAGCTTTTAAGCAACTTAAAACCATCAGAGGTTATGGTTATGTATGGGTTTGAAATTTAGAATCAATGTCAAATATGAACTGCTAACTCCACCTGTTGAATAACAGAGCCAACTTTTGCATATAAGGACATGTTCTTTATTGCAAGCCTCTTAAAGAAATATCCATATGTTAGACCAGTTATAAGCATCAAGGGCACTGATCCCAGTATCAGTAATCCAATTTGCCAACAGGTAATCAGTGCAATGACTATTCCACCTGTAAATGATCCCATGTTGTGCAGAAATATTCCAGCCTGCAAAATGAGTGAAATAATTGAATTAGCTCAAAAAATAAAATTAAATGGAGTCTATTTGTAGCACAAATCAAGGATGTTCTTATCCATGGTATTAGTTCTTAATACAGCACGGTTCTCTTAAGTCAGTTTTATTTCAATTTATTGTCGTTTTTTTAGTATTTTTGGTATAGATTAATAAAAAATTTAATCTATTATTTCAAATTGAACAATCATTTATATGTCAAAATATTAATATATAATAATAAATATAAATTTATATAATAGATATATCATAAAATTTATGTTACAAATAATTCCAAAGTAAAATAAACTAACTTTTAAGTAAATAAAATAGTTCAAGATATATTCTCCAATATTTTGAAGACAAATGTATTTAAAATATCTATACTATTATTAGTACTTGCCGATAGGCTAGCAAGTACTATTGTAATGAGTTTTGCATTTCCTAGTTTAACTAGTGATTAAAACAATGTCTCTCCACCAATAAAAACTACTAAATTTGATATTCTATTATAAATTTTAATTTTTATATATAGTACAAATGCAATTTTTTTAACTTTACAAATTTTCAAAATTATTTCTTGAACATATGATTGGTCCATTCAGTTTGAGTCTTATTGCACAGATGAAAATAAATAACAAATACATGGTAATTACAAAAATTAACAAAAAAAATTTATATCAATAAATTTATATTAAAAATTATATTTTATAAATTTATTTGTAGTTTATACTATTTATTTTTACAAAATATTATAATTTAAATAAAATTTGTCATATTATAATATATATTGATTTTTATTTAAATTAAAATATATTAAATTAATATTTAAATTTATTATCATAGCTTTATTTCAAAAAAATGATTTAAAAATTTAATATAAATTAATAGTGTAAAATAAAATATTAAATATTAATATTTAATTAAAAAAAAATTGTATTAAAGATCGAGAGTTCAACAAAACATTACAGCAAAACAGGGGAGGCTAAGCCTCAACCCACCAATCCAAGAGTAACCACTAGAGAACCACTAGCTCAACAAAAATTTAAGCAGGTACATATATAGAACATAGAGGAAAATCTGATGCGAATTCGGATGCTTATGCGGTGACGTGGAGATTTTTCTCCTCCACGCAGGGTAACCCCACAATAGTGGGTTACACTTTTTTAGACATGCTAATTTTTGCTGAAATGACATATTTTTAATAAAATATGATTATTTAAGCCTTGAGAGGTTCAATTTGAAGGAATTAATTAGAAATGGTTATCTCAAAGCCTCTTAGATAAAAGAATCATTGATATAACATATATACTCCTCATTCATACCTACAATGGAGTCTCCTTCTCACCTATTAAAATGCTAATAAAAAATCACTTCAACTTTATCTTTTGGCAGATCAAATGAATCTATTGTAAAAACCTATCTATGTAGTAAGATACTACTGAGAAAAATCTTTCCAATTATTATAATGTTAATATATATTAGTTTATTATGACTTTGTATTTTTAGTTTTACTAAACATAGATATTTCACCGTATCTCCACCTTTATGTTCGATGCTTATGGAAAAATAGTAAATGAGAGAAAAAAAATTCTAAAAAATATCTATGCCCTAGGTATTTAAGTTATCTTTCTATCAAAAAAAATAAAAATAAAATTGGACAAATACACAAAAAGTTATAAGCTATGTAGTCAAGGTATGTCACAATTACGGCTTAGTCAACTTCAAACGTTAAAAAAATATGAAATATTCATGATAATGTCATAAAACCAATTGCATGCCCTCCATATGGACATTAAAAAACTAAATTTGAAAGAATCACATTGATATCTATTTTAGAAAAAAAAGTTATGCTCTACTAAAACAATGTAACTCTTTGAAAATAACATTTTTAGCAACATACCAATTTTTGTGGGAGAAAGAAAAAACCAATCAAATCAATTCAAAAATAAAAATAAAAAATATATTTAGAATCTAGATAGAAAATCTGAAAAGACTCTAATTTACTTCATCTTCTTATTTTTAACGGTTTAACGACAATATGCATTCGAATCTAAAAGTTTTATTCAAAATTTAGAGTACAGTATTCGTTCGGGCAAAAAAGTGTAACCCACTATTGTGGGTTCACCCCGCAGTTTGTTCTTTCTTTCTCCTCTGCTTTTGCTTTCATTTATTTTGGCGGTTGTTTTCTCTTTGTTCAGTTCTATTTCTACCTGCTACGAGCATTTACTTCCCTATCCAGCTATTTGTGTGGACTGCCTTCGGCTCTCAATGGAGCCTAAGTCAGTCGCTTCGCCATTAAATACCCCTAGCCCTGATGTTTTAGCCCAATCTCCTTCAAAAAAGACCTTTGTTGAGATGGTTTCTCCTGCCAGTAATGGCATCTCCCCTGCTGCAAGATTTATTTCGGCTGCTGGAGGCGAGCAACCCATTGAAGAAGGTAAGAGCCCTATCACTGCTTCAGGTGATTCATTCATTTCCCCAAATGATGAAATGTTGAAGGAAATTGCTATGGAAAAAATAAGGTTAAGCAATACCGCCATTTTCTTTGCTTGTGTTGATGTGGAAAAATGCCCACCATGAAAATTTCTCAATGACTGGTTTCACAACCTATGGAATTTAAAACTAGGACTGAAGATTTCATTTTGTAGGCAAATTCAACGAGGGCTTTACATTATATTCTTTAGCAATCATGAGTCTCAACTTGAAGCCCTTAAGCGTCATTACTGGATGGTTGGGAAAACTTCCTTCTGTGCCCTAGCCTAGTCTCAGGAGGCAGTTAACAAAGAGGTTCTTGCGCTTTCTTGCCCTAGGTGGGTCATACTAAAGGATGTCCCTCCCTTTCTTTGGAAATTTCTACCTCAACTTCTGGAAGAGTGTGGGAAAATAATTTGAATAGATGAAACCTCCCACCTAGTTCCTAACCTTGATGCTAGGATTCTAATTTCAATTAAACCTAGAGTTGATATCCCTCTAAACTTAAAACTTAACATTAGTGGGGACATTTTTGTTTGCCCTGTGGAGATTCTTGGTGGGCTAAATGCTTGTTTTCTCTGTAAAAGAGAAGGGCATCTTAGAAAGAACTGCCCTATAATTATCAACCACAGGAAACCTAGTTTGACTGAGTTACTGGGAAACCCTAATAATGTTGAAGTTTCATTGACTAAGATGCACAACCTAAAACCAGCTACCTCTAATGATAACCCTAAATCATCAGCGGATTTAACTGCTCCTAATGATAAATGTAATAATCATACCGCTTCAACCTTGGCCTCTGGTTCAAAGTCAGGGAAGGAGATACACTGTGTGGATAATAACCCACTTACGATCCTTGGAAAAACATCTAATCCTAGTGATTTAGCCTTTCCTCAGCCACCAATTTCTGATGACTTCCAAATTGTTTCGAATAGGAAGTGTAGATGAAAAAATTCTCAACAACTTGCGTTGGAGCAAATTCGTACTGGCAACCCCAGATCTAACTAGTTTGAGATTCTATATAGCATCCCTATGCTCATGATTGAAGATGCTCCTCATAACTCTCCACAAAATAACTCAGACAGAGTACAAACTAACAAGGATACTGATACCACCATGAAAGATAACCATGACAATAATATGTGTATACCTAAGTCGACTATGTGTCTTGGCTCCATTCCTCCTTCAGAGGCTACTCCAGAGGATATCGTTACTAATCCCCCATCTTCTTCGCTTAATGAAATTGAGGATAATTTGGTCATTGAAGTTATCTATGCTAAACCTAACCTGGAAACTAGCTCTGCTCCCTCAAGATCCCAACCTCATGGGCATTCCATCAGAGGCAAGCTGGAGTAAAAAATAGACCTAGCTGGTGTAAGTGATGATGATGATGAAATTATGAAAAGCTCTTTTGCTTCCAAGAAGAAAGGCAGACCCATTGGCTCTAAGAACAAAAAGAAGAATGGAGATCTCCCTAGTAGCTCCCTTAAGCATATTTCCCCGTGAAGTTCTTCTCATGGAACGTTAGAGGCCTTGAGTCTTTGGATCACAAGTTTATTATTAAGAGATTTATGAACTCCCATAATAATATTGATTTTCTGATGCTGCAAGAGATTAAAGCCGTTGGTTTCACCCTTGATATTGCCCTTAGTTGTATCTGGAAAGATGCTTTTAAGATCGTCACTAGTTATCCTAAAGGAAAAGGTGGAGTTGCCCTTTTTCTTAGCCCTAAATGGACAAGCTACATTATTGACTCAGGTATCTCACCTTGTAATAGGGTGGCTTGGGTTACACTAACCGTTAATGGCTCCTCTTTTAGTGTTTGCTCTCTATATGCCCCTAACGACTATAAGGAAATAGTTTTCCTATGGGATTGGATGACCACCCTGCCTAGTATACCTTGGCTTGTTGGTGGCGACTTTAATATGATTGAGAATCCTGATGATAAGATTGGAAAAACCCCTTTTGAATGGAAAGGCTTTGAAAAAGCTCATTGGGATAGGTTTAAGTAGCATCTCCAATTATTTGACCTGCTTGAAGGCATCAAATCTGAAACTTAAGCCCTTGGTATACTTGGTGCAATTTTCAACAAGGACCTAATCACATTTACTCTAGACTTTACACGTTTTATGCTAACAGTATTTTTTTTTCCTTCTCCCCGAATTAGTATAATATTTCGGTTGCTACCATCCCTACTACTCTTTATGACCACTACCCCATCCTAGCTATCATTAATCTTATAAATTCTATCCTAGCCACCTCTTAGACCAGTCATAAATTTATTCTTAATACTTCCCTTTTAGGCGATCAAGATGTCCTTATTGCCATTAAAATGGTTAGATTATTTAACCTGCGAAACAAGACCCACTCTCTTACTAGTAGATGGAATCTAAATATCTCTTCTTGGCAAAAGATATTCCAAACCTTTGGTCAAAAGAAGGCCAAAGACTATAGACGTGTGGAGAATTTTCTTATTGACCGACTTCACTCGTTAGAAAGCAGCATCCAGTCTCAACACACCTCCCCTGCTTTAGCCAAACAAGTCTCTCTAGCTAGGGATTCCCTTAGGAAACATCAACAAGTCAAAATCAGAGGTGCCTTTATTAGAGCCCGCAATCATTGGCTTCAATATGGTGATAAAGGATCAAAACTTTTCTTTAACCTTCTTAAGTATAAACAGAGAAAAGAAAGAATTGACAGAATTGTTGTGGAGGATAAGGAACTCCTGACTCTCCATGACATTACTAATGCTTTTGAGATGTTCTACAAGACCCTTTTTACCACATAAGATACTAAGACCTCGAAAGACACCAAGAATAGATGCATAGGTCTCATCCCCAATATGATCTTTGAGAGTGACTCCCTCCTTCTCCAGGCTAAGGTCTCTCTTCAAGAAATTTCTGACGCCATTCGTAAGCTTAAGGACAATAAAGCCCCTGGACCGAATGGGCTCCCTGCTAAATTTTATAAAACCAATATTGACTAGATCACTCAAGACCTTCATGATCTATACTTAGAAGCTTTTGTTAATGGTACCTTGGGGAATTCTATTAACACAAGCATCATCAAGCTTATCCCTAAAGAAGGTGACAGAGATCTTGTTAAAAACTGGTGTCCTATTACTCTTCTCAACATTTCCTATAAGATCCTTGCCAAAGTCCTGGCCTCTCGCCATGAAAAAATTCTTCCCAAATTCATTTGTTCTACCCAAATGGGATTTATCAAGGGTAGGTATATTCTTGAAAACCTTGTCACTAGCTGGGAGGCTATGGAATGGGCCAAGACCTCTAAGCAAGATGCTGCTATGCTTCTTCTCAACTTTGAAAAAGCATATGACAGGGTGGAATGGGATTTTATCCTCATGATGCTTAGGGCTTTTGGCTTCCCCAACATTTTCTGCAAGTATGTCCAAGTCCTTCTCAAGGATGCCTTTGCCCTGATTGAGGTCAATGGGGTTTTTTCCCAACCCATCTTGCTTTCTCATTCCATTAGACATGGTTGCCCTCTTGCTCCTGCCCTGTTTGTTATTGCTTCAAATGCTTTATTTTACCTCCTTAGAGATGATACCATTTCCCCTAGAGTCCATGGGATTACCTCTCTTGATGATTCTGAACTACTTAACATTCAGTTCGCTGATGATACCTCCCTCTTTTTGGAGCTCTCATGTCATAACATCCAGTGCCTCAATCAAAAACTTGAATTCTTTGGTAAAGCCTCAAGGGCTCGTGTCTCTAGTTCCAAATCTATTATGCTTGGTTGGAAAGAGAAGCCCCCAGACTGGCTTGAACACTTTGGATATGCCTGGGGGGGACCTAATAAGATTGTTAGATATCTTGGTATTCCGTTCTCTGTGGCCCCTTCACTTAAAGATATGTGGCTTTGGGTTAAGGATAAAATTGTCCAAAAGCTTAACAAATGGAACAATAGGATTCTTTCCCTTGTGGGAAGGGTTCAGGTTTGTCAGAGAATCCTTTCTTCCTATAGCATATATTACTCCTCTGCTTGGATGTTTAGCAATTATCAAATATTTGAAGTCCAAAAGACTATTTGACGTTTCCTGTGGTCTGATGGTAAGGGTAATAGGAAAACTTATGTGGTTAAGTGGAATTGGTGCCATCTAGATAAAAATCTTGGTGGGCTTGCCTTGAAGGATCTCAGACTTCAAGGAATGTCCCTTGCTTCTAAATGGATCTTCCAAGCTCTTGAAGGAAATGAGTCCTGGAAGGTTCTTGTCAGAAATAATATCCAAAATGGTGCTCCTAAGTCTGCCAAGTCCTGGAAATCCCTCCCATTCTATGACCTGGTTGCTGGTCAGTTTCCTGTGACTGTTCAGGGCACTTGGGTCTTTAGATCCATTTGGAAGGTGTGGGAGTATGTGTGTGGTTTCATAGATAACTCTAGTTTTGACTATAATCACACCTTGCATGGGGAACGATCTATTTGGTGGAATCTTCTCCATTTGAATAAACTCCCTGCCCTTACTAAAGGTTGTTCCACCATGTTTTGGTCTAGTAAAGGCATTAATTATATCATGGATATCATGGAGCATAACAAGCTTATTAGTTGGGAGAGTATCTCCTAGGAGTTTGGTCTCCCAGATTCCCACAAAAGAACTTACAACCTGATCAAGACGGCCTGTGCACCCCTCAGACTTCCTAGAGACACTGATGTTGATTCTCATCGCTACCTCACCTTTAGATGGAAAGATGGTTCCCTCCTTACCAACATTAAAGCTAAAGATATCTATAAGTTCCTCAATCATGATACATCTGTGATTGACCATATTAACACCATTTGGTATAGTAACACCAGTTCGACTGACTGGCAGAAAGTCTTTGATAAGTTGTGGAAATCTCCCATCCCGCCTAAAACTAAATGCTTCAAGTGACAACTCTTGCTTGATACGTTGCCTATTAGGAATCACTAGGCCGCCCTTGATATCTATCCTATTTGTAGAATGCCTGAGACCATGAGGCACATTTTATTTGATTGTAACTTTGCTAGAGAAATTTGGCTGATGTTTGGATTCTCTATTACTAAACATGTGTATACTCTTGATATCATTACTGAATTATTGATGGGCTCCGCAAAGATGCTAACTTTTTTGGAAAATTCTGTCATCTTTCATCCTTTGGTTTATTTGGAAATTAAGAAATGAGTCTAAATTCTAAGGCATTGATAAGACTCTTACTAGGTTTTTTTAGAAAACTCACCTGTTTCAAAATTGCTTCTCAGGTTTGCTACGTGATGAACTTGGAACAAATGCAATTTTTTTAATTTCACAAATTTTCAAAATTATTTCTTGAACATATGATTGGTCTATTCAGTTTGAATCTTATTGCACAGATGAAAATAAATAACAAATACATGGTAATTACAAAAATTAACAAAAAAATTTATATCAATAAATTTATATTAAAAATTATATTTTATAAATTTATTTGTAGTTTATACTATTTATTTTTACAAAATATTATAATTTAAATAAAATTTGTCATATTATAATATATATTGATTTTTATTTAAATTAAAATATATTAAATTAATATTTAAATTTATTATCATAGCTTTATTTCAAAAAAATGATTTAAAAATTTAATATAAATTAATAGTGTAAAATAAAATATTAAATATTAATATTTAATTAAAAAAAATTTGTATTAAAGATCGAGAGTTCAACAAAACATTATAGCAAAACAGGGGAGGCTAAGCCTCGACCCACCAATCCAAGAGTAACCACTAGAGAACCACTAGTTCAACAAAAATTTAAGCAAGTACATATATAGAACATAGAGGAAAATCTGATGCGAATTCGGATGCTTATGCGGTGACGTGGAGGAGATTTTTCTCCTCCACGCAGTTTGTTCTTTCTTTCTCCTCTGCTTTCGCTTTTTGTGCTTTCATTTATTTTGGTGGTTGTTTTCTCTTTGTTCAGTTCTATTTTTGCCTGCTACGAGCATTTACTTCCCTGTCCGGCTATTTGTGTGGACTGCCTTCGGCTCTCAATGGAGCCTAAGTCAGTCGCTTCGCCATTAAATACCCCTAGCCCTGATGTTTTAGCCCAATCTCCTTCGAAAAAGACCTTTGCCGAGACAGTTTCTCCTGCCAGTAATGGCGTCTCCCCTGCTGCAAGATTTATTCCGGCTGTTGGAGGTGAGCGACCCATTGAAGAAGGTAAGAGCCCTATCATTGCTTCAGGTGATTCATTCATTTCCCCAAACGATGAAATGTTGAAGGAAATTGCTATGGAAAAAACAAGGTTAAGCAATACTGCCATTTTCTTTGCTTGTGTTGATGTGGAAAAATGCCCACCACGGAAATTTCTCAATGACTGGTTTCACAGCCTATGGAATTTAAAACTAGGACTGAAGATTTCATTTTGTAGGCAAATTCAACGAGGGCTTTACATTATATTCTTTAGCAATCATGAGTCTCAACTTGAAGCCCTTAAGTGTCATTACTAGACGGTTGAGAAAACTTCCTTCCGTGCCCTAGCCCGGTCTCAAGAGGCGGTTAACGAAGAGGTTCTTGCACTTTCTTGCCCTAGGTGGGTCATACTAAAGGATGTCCCTCCCTTTCTTTGGAAATTTCTACCTCAACTTCTGGAAGAGTATGGGAAAATAATTCAAATAGATGAAACCTCCCACCTGGCTCCTAACCTTGATGCTAGGATTCTGATTTCAATTAAACCTAGAGTTGATATCCCTCTGAACTTAAAACTTAACATTAGTGGGGACATTTTTGTTTTCCCTGTGGAGATTCTTGGTGGGCTAAATGCTTGTTTTCTTTGTAAAAGAGAAGGGCATCTTAGAAAGAACTACCCTATAATTATCAACCACAGGAAACCTAGTTTGACTGAGTTACCGGGAAACCCTAATAATGCTGAAGTTTCATTGACTAAGACGCACAACCTAAAACCAGCTACCTCTAATGATAACCCTAAATCATCATCGGATTTAACTGCTCCTAATGATAAATGTAATAATCATACCACTTCAACCTTGGCCTCTGGTTCAAAGTCGGGGAAGGAGACGCACTGTGTGGATAATAACCCACTTACGATCCTTGGAAAAACATCTAATCCTAGTGATTTAGCCTTTCCTCAGCCACCAATTTCTAATGACTTCCAAATTGTTTCGAATAGGAAGTGTAGACGAAAAATTTTCAACAACTTGTGTTGGAGCAAATTCATATTGGCAACCCCAGATCTAACTAGTTTGAGATTCTATATAGCATCCCTATGCTCATGATTGAAGATGCTCCTCATAACTCTCCACAAAATAACTCAGACAGAGTACAAACTAACAAGGATACTGATACCACCATGAAAGATAACCATGACAATAATATGTGTATACCTGAGTCGACTATGTGTCTTGGCTCCATTCCTCCTTCAGAGGCTACTCCAGAGGATATTGTTACTAATCCCCCATCTTCTTCGCTTAATGAAATTGAGGATAATTTGGTCATTGAAGTTATCTATGCTAAACCTAACCTGGAAACTAGCTCTGCTCCCTCGAGATCCCAACCTCGTGGGCATTCCATCAGAGGCAAGCTGGAGTAAAAAATAGACCTAGCTAGTGTAAGTGGTGATGATGATGAAATTATGAAAAGCTCTTCTACTTCCAAGAAGAAAGGCAGACCGATCGGTTCTAAGAACAAAAAGAAGAATGGAGATCTCCCTAGTAGCTCCCTTAAGGATATTTCCCCGTGAAGTTCTTCTCATGGAACGTTAGAGGCCTTGAGTCTCCGGATCACAAGTTTATTATTAAGAGATTTATGAACTCCCATAATAATATTGATTTTCTGATGCTGCAAGAGATTAAAGCCGTTGGTTTCACCCTTGATATTGCCCTTAGTTGTATCTGGAAAGATGCTTTTAAGATCGTCACTAGTTATCCTAAAGGAAAAGGCGGAGTTGCCCTTTTTCTTAGCCCTAAATGGACAGGCTACATTATTGACTCAGGTATCTCACCTTGTAATAGGGTGGCTTGGGTTACACTAACCATTAATGGCTCCTCTTTTAGTGTTTTCTCTCTATATGCCCCTAACAACTATAAGGAAATAGTTCTCCTATGGGATTGGATGACCACCCTGCCTAGTATACCTTGGCTTGTTGGTGGCGACTTTAATATGATTGAGAATCCTGATGATAAGATTGGAGGAACCCCTTTTGAATGGAAAGGCTCTGAAAAAGCTCATTGGGATAGGTTTAAGTAGCATCTCCAATTATTTGACCCGCTTGAAGGCATCAAATCTGAAACTTAAGCCCTTGGTATACTTGGTGCAATTTTCAACAAGGACCTAATCGCATTTACTCTAGACTTTACAGGTTTTATGCTAATAGTAATTTTTTTTCCTTCTCCCCGAATTAGTATAATATTTCAGTTGCTACCATCCCTACTACTCTTTATGACCACTACCCCATCCTAGCTATCATTAATCTTAGAAATTCTATCCTAGCCACCTCTTAGACCAGTCATAAATTTATTCTTAATACTTCCCTTTTAGGCGATCAAGATGTCCTTATTGCCATTACAATGGTTAGATTATTTAACCTGCAAAATAAGACCCACTCTCTTACTAGTAGATGGAATCTAAATATCTCTTCTTGGCAAAAGATATTCCAAACCTTTGGTCAAAAGAAGGCCAAAGACTATAGACGTGTGGAGAATTTTCCTATTGACCGACTTCACTCATTAGAAAGCAGCATCCAGTCTCAACCCACCTCCCCTGCTTTAGCCGAACAAGTCACTCTGGCTAGGGATTCCCTTAGGAAACATCAACAAGTCAAAATCAGAGGTGCCTTTATTAGAGCCCGCAATCATTGGCTTCAATATGGTGATAAAGGATCAAAAAATTTCTTTAACCTTCTTAAGTGTAAATAGAGCAAAGAAAGAATTGACAGAATTGTTGTGGAGGATAAGGAACTCCTGACTCTCCATGACATTACTAATGCTTTCAAGATGTTCTACAAGACCCTTTTTACCACATAAGATACTAAGACCTCGAAAGACACTAGGAATAGATGCATAGGTCTCATCCCCAATATGATCTCTGAGAGTGACTCCCTCCTTCTCCAGGCTAAGGTCTATCTTCAAGAAATTTCTAACGCCATTCATAAGCTTAAGGACAATAAAGCCCCTGGACCGAATGGGCTCCTTGCTAAATTTTATAAAACCAATATTGACTGGATCACTCAAGACCTTCATGATCTATACTCAGAAGCTTTTGTTAATGGTACCTTGGGGAATTCTATTAACACAAGCATCATCAAGCTTATCCCTAAAGAAGGTGACAGAGATCTTGTTAAAAACTGGTGTCCTATTACTCTTCTCAACGTTTCCTATAAGATCCTTGCCAAAGTCTTGGCCTCTCGCCTTGAAAAAATTCTTCCCAAATTCATTTGTTCTACCCAAATGGGATTTATCAAGGGTAGGTATATTCTTGAAAACCTTGTCACTAGCTGGGAGGCTATGGAATGGGCCAAGACCTCTAAGCAAGAAGTTGTTATGCTTCTTCTCAACTTTGAAAAAGCATATGACAGGGTGGAATGGGATTTTATCCTCATGATGCTTAGGGCTTTTGGCTTCCCCAACATTTTCTGCAAGTATGTCCAAGTCCTTCTCAAGGATGCCTTTGCCTTGATTGAGGTCAATGGGGTTTTTTCCCAACCCATCTTGCTTTCTCATTCCATTAGACATGGCTGCCCTCTTGCTCCTGCCCTGTTTGTTATTGCTTCAAATGCTTTATTTTACCTCCTTAGAGATGATACCATTTCCCCTAGAGTCCGTGGGATTACCTTTCTTGATGATTCTGAACTGCTTAACATTCAGTTTGCTGATGATACCTCCCTCTTTTTGGAGCTCTCATGTCATAACATCTAGTGCCTCAATCAAAAACTTGAATTCTTTGGTAAAGCCTCAGGGTCTTGTGTCTCTAGTTCCAAATCTATTATGCTTGGTTTGAAAGAGAAGCCCCCAGACTGGCTTGAACACTTTGGATATGCCTGGGGGGGACCTAATAGGATTGTTAGATATCTTGGTATTCCGTTCTCTGTGGCCCCTTCACTTAAAGATATGTGGCTTTGGGTTAAGGATAAAATTGTCCAAAAGCTTAACAAATGGAACAATAGGGTTCTTTCCCTTGTGGGAAGGGTTCACGTTTGTTAGAAAATCCTTTCTTCCTATAGCATATATTACTCCTCTGCTTGGATGTTTAGCAATTATCAAATATTTGAAGTCCAAAAGACTATTTGACGTTTCCTGTGGTCTGATGGTAAGGGTAATAGGAAAACTCATGTGGTTAAGTGGAATTGGTGCCATCTAGATAAAAAGCTTGGTGGGCTTGCCCTGAAGGATCTCAGACTTCAAGGAATGTCCCTTGCTTCTAAATGGATCTTCCAAGCTCTTGAAGGAAATGAGTCCTGGAAGGTTCTTGTCAAAAATAATATCCAAAATGGTGCTCCTAAGTCTGCCAAGTCTTGGAAATCCCTCCCATTCTATGACCTGGTTGCTGGTCGGTTTCCTGTGACTGTTCAGGGCACTTGGGTCTTTAGATCCATTTGGAAGGCGTGGGAGTATGTGTGTGGTTTCATAGATAACTCCAGTTTTGACTATAATCACACCTTGCATGGGGAATGATCTATTTGGTGGAATCTTCTCCATTTGAATAAACTCCCTACCCTTACTAAACATTGTTCCACCATGTTTTGGTCTAGTAAAGGCATTAATTGTATCATGGATATCATGGAGCATAACAAGCTTATTAGTTGGGAGAGTATCTCCTAGGAGTTTGGTCTCCCAGATTCCCACAAAAGAACTTACAACTTGATCAAGACAGCCTGTGCACCCCTCAGACTTCCTAGAGACATTGATGTTGATTCTCATTGCTACCTCACCTTTAGATGGAAAGATGGTTCCCTCCTTACCAACATTAAAGCTAAAGATATCTATAAGTTCCTCAATCATGATACATATGTGACTGACCATATTAACACCATTTGGTATAGTAACACCAGTTCGACTGACTGGCAGAAAGTCTGATAAGTTGTGGAAATCTCCCATCCCGCCTAAAACTAAATGCTTCAAGTGACAACTCTTGCTTGATACGTTGCCTATTAGGAATCACTAGGCTGCCCTTGATATCTGTCCTATTTGTAGAATGCCTGAGACCATGAGGCACATTTTATTTGATTGTAACTTTGCTACAGAAATTTGGCTGATGTTTGGATTCTCTATTACTAAACATGTGTATACTCTTGATATCATTACTGAATTATTGATGGGCTCCGCAAAGATGCTAACTTTTTTGGAAAATTCTATCATCTTTCATCCTTTGGTTTATTTGGAAATTAAGAAATGAGTCTAAATTCCAAGGCATTGATAGGACTCTTACTGGGTTTTTTTAGAAAACGCACCTATTTCAAAATTGCTTCTTAGGTTTGCTGCGTGATGAACTTGGAACAAGAGAAGCCGCTGAGGTTTCTCAGAGATGGACATGCCTCCATGTTCATTTATGAGATGAAGGATGGTTTTGAATGGGCCAACATTATGGACAACCAAACTGCGTTTGATGAGGCACTTGAGAAGCTAATTCAAGACATCAAAGATAATAAAGGCCCCAGTTTTGATAAACTGGAAATGTTTACCTAGATCTTGGAGCGAAAGAAGGTGGTTTGGATGGAGGGCTCTCTAGGCTGGACCACTTGGATTGAGAATCTTGATGGTGTCCTTCATTAGGATGCTCCTCCCCATGTTCTTTTTTGGGGTTCTTTCATATTTAATAATTTAAATAAAATTTGTGATATTATAATATATATTAATTTTTATTTAAATTAAAATATATTAAATTAATATTTAAATTTATTATCAGAGTTTTATTTCAAAAAATTGATTTAAAAATTTAATATAAATTAATAGTGCAAAATAAAATATTAAATATTAATATTTAATGAATTTAAATTTTTCAAGTAAACTTCACATAAAATTCTCTCAATATCTATAATGAAAAAAAACTTTAAGTAAATAATATCAATTTAGTGGAGAGATACATTAAATAATGTTATAAATAAATATAATTAAATATGAATTATTTTATTTGAATACTATTGAATTTATATAATAGATTACAATCTTGGCATTACAAATAGGGTAAGCTATAAATTACAAATAGGGTTAGATATAATATTTAATTAAATTAGGCCTCCAATATATTATATCGTTAAATAATTCAAATATATTATATCGTGAAATGCCCTATCCACTGATATCAATTTTTTTATGTTAAAAATAAAATTATTATTAATAAATATTTATTTTAATATACATTATTTCACATATTTTTTTGTTATAGATTATAAAATTTTATAAATTTATATTTAATAATTATATTTTTATTTTTTACAACTATGACTATTATATAAAGTTTTGAAAAAAACTATGATTTGTTTATATGCAATATTATACTTATTAATATATTATTATATAACTATAACTATTATAAAATCTTAATAATTAATTATAAAATTAAAAGCAAGTACTAGCCACTACGTGGCACTTGTTAAAATCATATTGAGAGAACATTCTACATACATATAAGACTTATTTAGGAATCTTGAAAAATATCTAGTCACGACATCATGTCTCAAATTCAATACTATATCAACATTTGAACATATTGCATGTTTCTTTACTATTTGAATTTTTTTTTGTCTATTATTGATTTAATTTTAAAGGTTTGACCAAGAGAGGACAATCCTAATCTAGTAAACACATAAGATATTGCAATGAACAAAGGTAAAAACAAACAAGAAAAGACAAATACTTTCTCTAAGACATTTGTCCAACATGATAGATAATACCAATTCTCTATTTTTAATTAAGATGTTATTCATTCTGACTCATTAATAACATTAGAGAGAAATGAGATATGTCTCTCTTTTTATAGTCTAGAGAAATGTGAAGGCAGTCCAAACTAGGCTGGCCACCAAATTAGTCAAGGTAGAGAGAATCAATCTCAGAATCTATATATGAAATGAACTCAAAACCGTTAACCAAGAATAACACCTTTTCAAACTCAACAAATGCCTCTTTGTTAAGTACATGTTATTTCTGAATTGAAATAAAACTTAAATCATCCAGACAATAGAAAGCTCTAAGAAAAAAACACCTTATGAAATTGAATGAGATTACCTTTTCACCAATGGCTTCTTGGACTAGGAGAGGATCTGTGGCAACACTGCTAACAATTTGAGCATTATCTGAATCCTCTTCCTCAAAGAACTGAATATCCTGATTGAGCAAACATTCTAAGTATTTTCCCCTCATCCTTACCGTCTGCCTCTCTCCAGTACTCATCCAGCATGTCACCTCTGCAAAATCTCACTTGTCATATTCTTATACAAGCTTAAAAATTTATAAGTAGATATTTTCAATGAGTAATAAGTGTATCATTTATTCTTAATACTTATACAAAATAGATTCTTGTGATCTATTACTCATAAAATATAAGTCGAAATAGATTCTTGTGATCTATTGCTCATAAAATATAAGTCGATAAATTTGATTAGAAAATTACACAATTAAATTTTAATAACAATACTAAAATAAAAAATTTCTGTAAACAAGGAGTTGGCATGTACCAAGCCAAGTAACCCAGACGCTGTTGGCCGCCAAAATGAGGAGCACAAATGCCAACTGCACAAAAAAACAAGAATTTTTCTGTTAAAAAACTTTGAATCCATGCCAGAAATGGCAGATTACAGTGCAGAATTTTCTATTATACATGAAAAGAAGCATGCACGGTACTGAGTACACACATGTTCGACTTGGTGTGCAGCTGTGGAAGGTTGGATTTGATTGGAGCCGAAGCTGTTGACGATTTTGCCAAAGATGACCATGTTGAGGGGATTTATGATGCCATGTATGACAGCACTGAGAGTTCCCACAATCATGAGAATGTAATCGAGACGATCAGAGAAAGACACAAGTTTCCAGTACGAAACAGGGCCCGAATTGCTCACACCCTCCTTCTCCATTATGAGCTCAACCAGGATTCTTGATTCTGATTCTGGATTCAACACATAGTTAAGGATCAGCGGACGGAATAATCATCTTAGAAACGACAAGATTGGTAAATGATTTGGAAAATCCGGAGTTTGCAAAGAATGTGTTGACAGAGCTTCTTTAAATTCGCCCCTCCTTGTCTTTTGGATATCGAACAACATTATTATAATATTATGTTTTGTCGTTCGGTAGACTCAAACCAGTAGTGGCTCATTCTTGACAGCCTCTTGTGAAATCATGGGTATTTATGTTTTTAGATTTCATCTTACAATAGTCTAGTGTTTGTCATATCAACTCTGTGGTATTATCCTTGCTTATATATATTTTATAATATAGATAAAATATTTGAGATAAATTAATAAAAATAAGTATTTTCTAAAAAAAATTCTTGATATGTTTTATATGTCAGGATACAACATGGAAGACAAATTAAATAT
This sequence comes from Chamaecyparis obtusa, assembly GCA_027943335.1. Lineage (NCBI taxonomy): Eukaryota > Viridiplantae > Streptophyta > Pinopsida > Cupressales > Cupressaceae > Chamaecyparis > Chamaecyparis obtusa. The sequence continues at coordinate 221,294 of BSBK01006728.1, read as the reverse complement.
ATTAAAATATAATTCTATTATATTATGATTATGGTTAGGATTAGAGTTTTGATTATGATTAAGGTTTTGATTAGAATTCAAGAGTTAGACTTTTAATTTCCTTGGTTGCATGGGCCTTGGGTAAAAAATTGTAGTTAATTAAATTGTAGGTTGTTTCTAAATGTACTTTTAAGTTCAAACCAAAGAGTGTGAACCCTAAATGTTGTTCTATTTTGACCAAATTAGTTTCCAAACAAGGGACTCCATATAGGTGGGGAGATCATTTTCTTTTGATGTGGAATTAATAAAGTACTTTAGATTCTAATTGGCGTCCCCTTTTTAATCATGTGATCTCATTGTAGCATTTCCTTGTGTTTGATAACCACTTCAATTATATATTTTTGAAATGAATTTCAAATCCAAAGTGAAATTAATCACCCAACTTTTATTTTACTATGCTTCATCTTACCTTTGGTTTCCCTAACACTGAGCTGGAAAAGGGAAGGGGAATGCATTTTAAGGAGAAGCAGAGACGACCCAACTATTACAAACCTGTCAACGAGGGCATTGGGAAACAATGCTACATTGACTAAGAGTTTGTAAAACATCTTCAGGTTTCTCTTTTTTAGTGGAGTTTAAGGTGCCAATATCTAATATGATTTGATCTAACACTTTTTAAAAAAATGTTAGAAGTATTTTCTACCTTGTAAATATGTTAGTTGAACCTATGTGAGTAATTACTATTTTATATTGAATGATAACTCATCAAGGTAGAAGAAGATTTTCTGACATCATGAAATTATGATACTTATTGTTTATGTTGACGATCATTTAATCACACACAGTGGTGCTAATACAAGAGCATCTTGGTTTCATCTCAATCTTGCATCAACAAAAAAAATAGTTCTTTGTATTTATTCGTGTTTACCGGTTGGAGAGATTATGTTGACCAATCATTCATTTGTTTGAGATAGCGTGTTCAGTAGTAAAGTCTTATTTGAGACCTATCTGGGATCATCTTCCTATGATCGCACCTCCTAATGTTCGTGGATGTTCAAGATTTGATCCATTTCCTATCCTTGGGTAGCATGATTGTTGCTTTCTTGGACCTATTTGGAGATTCAATGTGCGGTGTTGATCTTTGGATTTCGACCATTGCGATCGTAACGTGTGATTTGTGGATCTTCCGTGGATCATTTTCTATGACCGTGCTCCCTATGGTTTCCTTTTCACGGATCTTTAATTCCTTTTGGGTCGAACCTATTTGTTGTACACATTTCCTTTTCTTGGGGAATGTAATTCTTTCTTGGCTAGCTTTGGAGGCATTGCTTATATGTAATAACTCAATGTATCTTTAGAAGTAGTGTTGCTAGATTGGGAGTTGATTCATCAAACCTAGATGTGAGACTTTGATCGATCGGTATTAGGATTTGAGATTCATTTATAGTCAGGAAGGCCTTACAGTCTCACATGTATGTTGTTTGATCTCTAAATAATACATTGGATTGTGCATTCTCTCTCTATTGTGTGTTATTGTTTCATGTGTACTCTTAGGTACAAGATTGGGCATATCTTTGGGGATTCTCCCTCCTTGGCACTGTGTCAAGTGGTATTAGAGAAAGGTTTTTTTGTAGCAAGCCCTAGTTGAATTGTTTGTAGGGTGGTAGATTGTGATCTGGCCTACAATTGTAGAGGGTTGCGAAGATGGTTCAAGGAAGGAGAGATGTTGATCCTGTTGTGTTGGATATGTTGAGACAAATTTATGCTAGGCTTGAATCTATTGAGACAACCCAAAGAAGAGGAAGACCTATTGAAGATGAAGCTAAATAAGTGGAAGAAGGAGAAAAACAAGCCCCTATTCTTGAACAAGGCAAAGAAAATATTCTTAAGAGCTTTGACAAGTGTGAATGTTAAACCACATTTCAATCCTCTCGAGTATAATGGAAAGTTGGATTTAGATGAATTGTTGGACTCGATCTTTGAAATGGAGAAATATTTTGAATATGAAGGTACACTGGTGGATAAGAAGGTAAAATTTACTGATACAAAATTGCATGGACATGCATCCTTGTGGTGGGAACATTTGCAACTTGATCGATAGAGAAGGGGAAAAGAAAAGATCAAGATATGGGAGAAGATGATAAACAAATTGAAGGGTAAATTCTTATTGGATGATTATCAAGTTAGTTTGTTGAGAAGAATACAAAATTTGAAACAAAGGGACACTACTGTGAGGGAATATATTGAGGAATTTTATAGATTAGATATCAAATATGGACATATGGATGATGAAGTTGAAAGGGTTGCAAGATATCTAAATGGATTGAGAACTGAACTATACAAGATGACATTAGTTTGGTGAAGATGAATGGCATTGAAGAATCCTATCAATTTGCATTGAAGACAGAGCAAAAGATAAACAAAAGGCATGAACAAAGGCAAAGAGGCAGAGGTGGTATATTTTCTATAGGAAGATGTAGATCTTATAGAGAAAGTAGTAGATCTGATCAGGATAAGACAAATCAAGATAAAGAAAAATCAGAGTGGAAAGGAGAAATTTTATACCGAGGAAGAGGAGATTATACAAGAGGTAGTTGTATGCACCCAAAAATGGTCGCTTAGACTTTGGGCCCCATTTATTTGATTTATCAAACCTGGATCATTTTTATCAATAATCAATATTTTCAACATTATCAATTTCTTGATCAAATCTTAATTTCGATCATATATTGGATTTTATCCTATGGGCTAACCATTTATCCTAAGTTTTTATTTGATTAAAAGGAATATTTCCTCCCCTTTTGATTAAATAAAAAGCCCCCATTTTCCTCTTATCCTAAGTTGCACAAATAAAGCATTATTCTTATTTTACAAAAAGGAAAAAAGCACTTTTTGTCTCACATGAGGCTCAAAAGTCAACATTTCGCTCTCATTGGAGGATACTTGTGCACATGGATTGCTCAGCTTTCAAGCTCCACCGCTGATTAAGTCTTTTTGCCTCTTAATCTCCATGGTCCATTTCACCTCATTTCTTATAAAAGGAGAGCTCTCTCCTTCATTTATATCCCATGTTTTTATGCTAATGTTATGCTGCAGGTTTTAGGTGTATTTGGAGTTTGAAGACATTGAAGACTTGTTGCTTTCATCATCTAGTTCATATTTGCTTCCATAGTTGCATAATAATGACATTCTTAGTGTAGATTTCCTTTTATGCAATAGATTTAACTCATCTAGCTTAATAGGAAGGGTTGTAACACATTGTTATTTCCATTTCATAGCTTAGTTTGTACTTCCATTTTCATAGCATAGCTTGCACATTTACATTCTCATTCTTAGCTTGCATTGCATTGCATATTTGGATTCTTGGAGATATTGGCATTGTTGCCCTTGTCTTCACTTGAATCTCTCATTGTATGGTTGACTAGCAAGGTCACAAGCTTGTAGCTCTAGCTGAGAGCAAACACATCATAGTCCCTTGCAACTCCATGCATAGAGAGCTATGAGCCGCTTTGTGAGGCCTCATTCTTGAGCAACCTTGCATGCAATGGTTCATAGAAGTGCACCTTTTAGTGTGTACATTTCTGGCACCCACCGTGGGGCTGAATAGATTAGCTTTGTCCCTTTAATTCTGCATTTTCCGTCAAAATTTTCATCAATTTTCGGTTTGATTTTCAGTCTCTGATTTTCTGTCTCAGAGTATCGCGTAATACTTCTCAGAAATATCGCGCGATATACCTTTGTATAGCGGTGCGACACTTCGCGCGAAAGAAGAATCGCCCGCCGGTACTGAAAAATATCGCCTGTTATCGGGCGAAGTATCGCCCGCCCATAGTGAGAAGTATCGCGCGACTGAGAAATATCGCCCGACTATAGGAAACTGTATCGCGCGATACTGGTGAAGTCTGAGAAATATCGCCTGGTCTGACAGAGACTTGCGTTTCTAGTTTTCTTGTCTGAATTTGATTATTTTAGCTTGCTATTTTGTTTTGTTGTGTTTAGATAGGTCTAACCCACATCTTTTAGCTTAAATCTAGCAGTTTGTTGCATGTTTACATTTGGATTTTGATTTTGCTAACTTTGTGGGTCTAACAAGTTATGTTTGTAGGTGCCCTCATTTGCTTGAAAATTACTAAAAATGCATGTCAAAGAGGGCTACTAACAGTTTTTGCAGGGCTGCCCATGCATAAAAACAAAAAAAAAATCTTGCTTGTTTATTTGCTTTCCTTTTAAGTGTGGCAAAAACTAGTTGTTTCATTTATTAGGAACTTTAATACCTTGTGAAAGAGATTTTGAGGTGGTAGGAGAAGTATGCTCTTCACCTTTAGGTGAATCAGAAAATCTTGACCCATCTTAAGGTTTTGGAAGCAAGGGAGTAATTGAATCTTTTTTTGCTTGGGGTGTTTGGGAGAAGTTTTTGAGATAGGGGAGTATGCTCTTCACCCTCGTGGTGAACCAAAAACCTTGAACCTCAAAAATCATCCATTCTTTGTTTAGTTTAGGATCCTTTAGCGGGCCTGCTCTTGAGCAATCAAGAGGAATGACTCAAGTGGGGACAACCTTGTCATCATTTTTCTTGGTGGCAAGTGATTCCAACTCACTATAATCTCAAGGCTATCAAGGACACCAAAAACCTTGGTAGACATAACACTTGTCTTAGTTTGATGTGAGTAGCTCATGGGATTGCGACCATGGGGAAAATATTGAACAAGAATGCTTAAGGTACTCTTGAGGCCGTGAGGTCCTAGTCCTTTTATGAGGAGCAAGAGGGGTGTTGTGAACGGAAATCTTTATTAAGAACCATTAGATAGAAGCCACCTTCTTTTAGCCGCTTATCTTCTTAGTGCAAGGATTGATCCAAGTGGTTTACCCGGATCACCTTAAGATACTCACCATATGTGTCCCTTTGGTTGTGTCATTTGACATTTCCATGACAAAGCCAACATCTCTTGTGGGCAACCACTTGGTGTGAGGCGAGGGGGCATCAAGTTGTGGGCTAAGTTGGTAAGTATTGAGCCTTGACTTTCTAGGATAGATTTGCTTGAAGTGTCTTCGATTGTGTGATACCAGTGCAAACGTTCTTACATACAAACAATCGGTAGCATTTATAGGGTGTTGTTTCAATTCTGATATCACAAGTGTTTGTCTTGGCAAGGTTGCTTTTGCCCTTGTTTCAAGTGTTTGAGACCATGTTTTGATCCCTTACTGTTTGCAAACCTGCTGAAATTCTGCTGATATTGTGACTGAAATTGAAAACATCAACCCTCAGACTGGAAATTTTGACCAAACAGACCCAAAAACACAAATTTCACACAATTCTGGTCAAGAGTTAAACAATTCTGCAACAGTATCGCGCCCTGTAAAGCGAAGTATCGTGCAATACTTCGCGCTTGCTAGAAATATCGCCCGCTTTGAAGAGAAATATCGCGCGATAGTTCACCCCTGACGGACTATCGCCCGACCTGCCTGGAGTATATCGCCCGCCAGTATTAAGAAGTATCACCTGGCTTCGGGCGAAGTATCGCGCGGTTATAGGTTTATCGCCCCAGTAGCCTGGAGTATATCACCTGGTTTATTTCTGTCGTGCTTAAATTTTGGTCAGTTTCAGTTGCTGTTAATCAGGCTAGGTCTTAGAGCAGGCTTCTCACCCTGACGTTTGAGATCTGTCTTGACTCTAAATTTTTGGTTTTTGGTCCTCCGGGATAGCATCATTTGATTTACGAAATCACTTTGGAAAAATTGCCAAGTTAGAAGGCCATTCTTGGTGCCAAGGTTCATCTTTAAAATTGTTAGCTTCATTCTGGGAAAATTTTAGTACTCTTATTGTCCAAATCACTTTCATTTTCATCTCAATTTCAATTATCTTTTGGCCTAGTCCAACCTCCTGATTCAAAAATGCAAGGGTAGTCACCCTTTGATTTGAAGCACCTCTTTGACAGTGTTGGTAAAGCCCTTTTTTTTTCTTTTCATTTCTCTTTGGACAATAGAGGACTTTGATTATCCTAGTTTGGCGTTAACACTTTGAAAGGTCACCTTATCATTAAGAGTATCTTTCTTTCATGTCAGTTACGACAAGGTACCAAGTTAATCAAGGGAAGTGACCCCCTGTTGCCTTTAGCCAGTTACCACCCGTCAAGACTCGTCGACAACCTAAGGGAAAAGGACCCCTTTTTGACCAATCTCCTAAGAGTGAATCTGAGGTTTATTTTAATCCGGGAGCTAATCCTAGTGAAGTGAGCACCTCTTTTGTACCACTTTCATCAAGTATGGACATGAGTTACACTTTCACCTGACAACAAAGAGAAGCCATGAATCAAACTCTTGAGGATATCTTCCAAAGACACAGAAGAGAGTATGGTGGTTCTTCTCATGCTAGTCCACCCGGGTCACCTCCCAACAACGTGAGGTATTTTGATGCTCATCAACGAGCCGAAAGACATCATAAGCAAGCTCACTCAGATTCAGGGTCACAACACGAAGACCAGAACAACGAATCTAGTGATCACCACATCAACACAGCTAATGCAATGAGGAATTCGAGACAAACCTCCCCACTTAAAGACACCTCTCGATATGCAAATACAAGATTGAGAAGCATTGAGAGAGAGAAGCAAGCCTACTTAGATGAACAGGCTGCTAAAAATGAAAAATTCAGACAACTAGAGGAAGAGGAACGTGCATTGTTGGATATACAGAAAAGAGTCGCCCAAGAAGAAGAAGATAGACTTGTGTGTGTGAAAATTGTACCTGATCTGTAGACACAACACTCAGTAAAATATTAGAAGTTAGCAAAAATCAAAATCGTGCAAAATTGAAATCTAATCTAACCAAGCGATTTACTGCCTTCTAGTAGGTGCGAGATTAATGTTCTCAGATTATTATCGAGATCAGTGACCTAGACGACACCTAAATGAAGGATTTGAATGCAATTGATCTAGATATGAGATTGAATGCAATTATTTTATTTTTTTGGATTTTTCTATGCAATAAGAATGATAAAAACTTGATATGAATCTATGCTATTGAAAACTGATATGCTATGCTAATCTAAAAATGATATGAAATATGAATGCAAAAATAAGATTGATCTCACAAAGATGTCGATTCGCAAGAGCTTTGATTCTTCAATTCCAATTCTCCAGCATGATTGTGCAAAAAAAATGAGATGATTTGTGAAGAGCTAAAGCCTTAATTTATAGAAATCCAGGGCTTTGGAGGTGCATGGATAAAAGCCATAAATCACTCAAATTAACTCATCTTGATTTTTGAGTTATTTTTAAATAAAAGATAATTAACTCACAAAAATATGCAAAAGCTAAGTTTTAACTCAAAATAGAGTTTAGCTTTAATTGATAATTGATAGTTGTCTGCTTTTATGATTGTGCATGTTTTATTTATGAATTAATTTAATAATAAAGTGATTTATTTCTAACTTAACTGCTTTTAAAAATAAAACAATTGATTTATGGGTTAATCAATTATTTAATCAAACTTTTATTAAAAACTATATTATTAAATAATGACAACTTGCTTTAATTAATTAAATAAGAATTTAATCAATTATTCATATGATATTAGATTTATTGTCAAAATTAAATAATACAATTAATAATAGATATAATTAAATTTAATTACATAATGAAGTGGCAAATATTAAATCTAATTAATTAAATATGAAAATATTCAATTAATCAAACTTTAGGATAAATGTGATTTATTGCCAAATAATTATAAAATTAAAGATAATTAAGATAATTAGGAATATTACTAAGAATATTCCCCGATGCAAAATTTAAGATAATCAATTATGATTCGATGATGTTTAGATGTGCCTTAGATTAGGACTTTGATGTCGATTTTGTTTGATTTGTCGATGTAGGAGGTTAATGAACATATAGCCCATTTTTGGGGTATTACATTTTGCCCCTCTTTGAATTACTGTGCGAAGCGCAGTGGTTCAAAGATAGTCTATGTTTGATAGAGATATGAAACTGATTCAAAAGATAAACCGATCTCAAGATAGAAACCGATTGAGAGATATTGAGATAGGAGGTCTTGAATGACCAGAGATAATATTTACTATAGTAGCAATGAACCAATGATTGAGAAAAAGTGTCAAAATACCTGATTCTGAACTTTAGGATTGATAAGAAGTGAGTGACCCGTTCTAGACTCGATTGTCTTAGCAGAACTAGCAGGTATCACATCCGAATCCTTCAGTTGCCAAAGAACCAAGGAAAGAACACTATGATCTGATGGTTGCAAAAACTAATACAGTTTACAAGATTAGGAGAATACCAGATTGATATGGATCGATGAATCTGATATGCCCCAAGTGATGATAGATTTTCCCTGAGCGATGAGGACTTTTGATGAATCAGCGACTAGACGTGATTGTTGTCTTGATCACTGATGAAAGATATTGATAGATTTGATCGATAGAATTTGATTTACAGACTTTGAATAATGTGCAATACCATGCCCCCTTCGGGATTAAAATTGAAATCTGACAAGAAAAGTCAGGGTTATAGTTTAGAAGCATGTTAATTGATTTGAGAAGTGTGGTGAAACACATTCAAGAACACATTCTGCATCGTTGGAAGGTCCCAAAAGACCAAGTTTGACTAGGTTTGACCATGAGTTGACCATGGTTGACCAAGTTGAAATTTCAATAGTTTGATGTAAGATAATCAGTTAAGTTGAATACTGGATTTCTGTGATGATTGAAGGTTGATTATGCAAGCAATTAATAATATGAATGATCTCAGATTTGAATTTTGATCCCAAAAAAAGATTCTACTTGCTATTTCATTGGAGGAACCTTCGTGTGAGATTCAGCTCTTGTTAGACTGGAAGATGCGATTTGAAGAATCGTTTAAGCATTGGAGTTCATTTAATCATTGTGAGATCATGCAACATGCAAAATGAAATGAAACATGCAAAATGAAATGCAACCTAAGACCTAGGACCTAGTCACTGATCATATGTCGATTTGTTATCATCATTGAACTTTTAGGTAACCGGATAAATCAATACAATGCCCACTAGCCATGAAACCATAGACATATGAATATCGATTTGTATGCGCAAGAATCAATACAACACCCACTGGTCAAACAACCATGGATATATGAATATTGATTTTGTTTTCGAAATGTCGGATGAGATATAAGCACCAAGGCACAAGCGCCAGGATGACCTGAATATCATGTCCATTTTGATATAGCAATTTGTACAAGCATCAAAACTTAAACATTGTGATGACCTGAGTACGCCTTGCGTTACAAACACATCAAACAGTCAAGAGATCATTCTAAATCCAATGTGAATTACCCATAGTGACCCTTTATCGTTCACATCCTTAGGCAAGATTGCGTTCCACAGTAGGAGAAAGAACTTACTCAAAAAGACAATAGTTAGATCAAACTTCCTTGAATTGTCTGGGTATCAATGGTCGAGGTACGCATGGCCATCCAATTCGAGATAGAGGCTCTTATAGTCGGACACCATTTCAATCCGGAATTTCCAAAGTTATTAGATTTCACATACGAGTAGAAAACAAAGAAAAGATTATGCCCCCAATCATCACTCTCTAAATCCTATAAAAGACATCATCGAAGAGCTCAAAGGGACACAATATGCAAAAATCTCAATGTGAATCAGTAAGCCTACAAGGAGATAAAAGCATGAAAAGCACAAATTGTTTTCAGTTGAGTTTTGATGTTTGATTGTTGTAGATGCAAAATCCTTTCTGGAGACGAGACTGACTGACTGACTCAACTTGAAGCTTCAAAGGACTCTGAGTGGATATGACACGTCTAAGATACATTGGAGGCCATAGGATATGACATTGATTGCCCCCAAGTTTGAACATTGATAGGATATAGACGCTTGAGCTGATTGGTGTACAGACTGACTTATTGAAACCAGGATATGCAGAAACAAACCGGGAGATATGTACAAACTAAAGCAAGACTGAAAGCTGGGAAAGACCAAGATTGTGCTGATAGATGGAGCATTTTGGAACAAGTGGCGCCTGTTTGCCAGGTTTTCACCATCTTGGTAGAGATTCTATTTTTGCTACCAAGGTGCCTGTTTCCAGGTTTTCACCAAGGCACTTTTTTTTTCTTTTTTCATTTTTTTGTATTTTTCATTTTTTCAATTTTTTTGTACTTTTGATATTTTTTTATTTTTTTGTGAATCATCAAGGCGCCTATTGCTAGGTTTTCACCAAGATGTTCATTTTTTTAGGACTTTTTCTGATTTTTAAGATTTTTTTCAGGACATTTACCAAGCACTGAATGCCTTAAGCGTAGAATTTCTTCAGATGGAGAACGTTGATTGGTTCTCGGAGCTGTTCTCCTTCAGTTGTTGAGAGTTGATAGGCACCAAAGCCAAAAGTAGCAGTGATAACAAAGGGACCCAACCAATTGGGTTCGAACTTCCCCTTGCGTTCTCGATGTGATTGATTTTTAGGATTTTCTCTCAACACTAGATCGCCAACCTGAAATTCTCTATGTCTGACTTTCTTGTTGTAGCCTCTAGACATTCTTTTCTGATACACTCTGAGATGATCATACGCTGCTTGCCTGCGTTCATCTAGTAATTCAAGTTCTTGTAACCTAGACACTCTGTAGTCTTCATCAGTGACAAGTCCATACATTTTGATTTTGAGTGATGGGATTTCAACCTCAATAGGCAGTACCACTTCAGACCCATAAACTAAAGCGAAAGGTGTAGCCCCTGTAGGTGTTCTGATACTTGTTTTGTAGGCCCATTCTGATACTTGTCCTGATACTGGTTCTGATACTGGTTCTGATACTGATTCTGATACTAATTCTGATAATTGTTCTGATACTGGTTCTGATACTGATTCTGATAATTGTTCTGATACTTGGTATACTTGATAGCATCTTTTTCCATTTGCAAACTCCCAAGCAAGATCATATCGTGCAATCCCAATGTCTAGCAAGGTGGAGAACAAGAGGGATTGGCAAGCTGGTGGAAGAGATGGAAGACAAGAGAATGAAGGAGAATGAAGGGAAGAAATCCTCAAGGGAAAACTCCTCAATTATACTCAAGCTAGGGAAAAATCATTATGTAAAGCATATTTGGATAAGTAGGGAAAGGCTAGTATAGGATAAGTCACAAAAGCGTAGTGCAAGAGCAGGAAAGAATGCAATCCAAAGGAGTAGACATGTCAAGAGGCTTCATAGCACTGTGTTTTACTCTTTCTTTCTTTTTTTATTAGATCAAGACCAAAGGGGAAAAGGATAGCGATAGGCGAAAATGAATGGAGGAAGATGGATATGAAGGCTAAACATGGAAGGAATGAAAGCAAGATCACCGTAAGATAGCTCACAAAATAGCCAAATATTCGTGTATAGATCAACATTGTCAAGATCAAAGAGAGAAGATGGAATGGATGAAATATGTAGAAGAACTACGCATGATGCCTGATTGCCAGGTTTTCATCATGGTACTTATCCAAGGTGCCACAAGGAAGTGGTTTTCACCATAGGATGAATTTATTTCTCTTTACTTTTACTACCAAGGTGCCTGTTTCTAAGTTTTCACCAAGGCACATTTTCAAATTTTTTTTATTTTTTTATTTTTTTATTTTTTTATTTTTTATTTGGAAGAAGGCAAGTTTTTTAGATAATGCTCCTTGAAAGGATAAACCATGATATGCCAAGGATTCAAAATGACACGCTCAAAGATGCTGATAGGGAAAGGGAGATGAAAGAGAAAAATGGAGGATAGGGTTTTATGTAAAGCTAGTTAGGTTGGAAGATAGGAGAAATAGGCAAATGAGGAAAAATGATAGAATGTAGAAGGATAATGCATGGAAGGATTGTAAAAGGGTAGGTGGAAAGGAAGGCAAGATCAATGTAAACACACACCTTGAAGGGTGGCGAGAGGGTGGAGGAAATGTGAATGAAGGAATACGTGAAGGAATATGGTGAATGGATAGCAGAGGTTGAGGTTTGGGTGCATGAAATGGAAGAATAGTTTTGGAAGGAGATGAAGTGGAAGTCTTTGGAAGCTTGAATGTCAACTTCACTTGTTTCTCAACACCAAACTCTTTCAAGAGAGACTTTGGAATCCATATAGCCGTAGGCTTTTTATTTCCTTTTGATGATTTGGAGAGAATATCTTCAATGATGGATTTTGGAACCCATACTTGTCTTGTAATTTTTTTCTTAGATATCTCTTTTGACTTTATGCCTCCATGTCGATGAGAGGAGACATGGTGATCTTTTTTTGATGGATTCTTGTATTGCTTCTTTTTCTTGTATTGAACATTCAAGTTACTTCCAAAAGACTTGGGACTTGTGGAAGAAGGAGGAGGATATGACTGGTTTAGATGGGTGGGTGGATGAAAAGGATTCAAGGGTATGCATCTATGTTGATCTTGAGGAAAGATGGGAGATGGAGGTATGTAAGGACCTAAGATGGATGGCAAATCAGGAGAGCTAGGAGGGAAAAGTGAAGGGACATAAAGACCCAAGATGGAAGGAAGGCGTGAAGATCTTTGTAGTGGTGGAAGAGGTCCAAGGATGGAAGTGGAAGACGCAAAAGGATCATCAATAAGTTCATCAGCATCTATATGACAACCAAGGATATCAGCATCTTTAGAGTGAGCATTAGAATTTTCAATAGAATCGTGGACATCTTGAATATGAGCACCTTCTTTGATAGGATTGTTCAAAGCTTGCAAAGACTTAGGAAGAGTAGAAAGTGGAAGTGAACATGGAGTGGTAGAATAAGAAGATGAAAGACTTTGATCTTGACAAAGATCTTCGGATAGCATAAGCGCATAATTTTTCTCTTGTTTTTCAATAGGCTTAACATTGGAAGGAACACCATTTTTACCAACCTTAATGGAAGTATCATCTTTGGAAAGTGCAAGCGTAGTAAGGTCATTTTGATTGTCAATAAGCTCATTAGTGTAAGTAGTAGCCTGATCTTGCTTAAGAGAAGACTTAAGACATGGTGGAATGCATGAAAAAGGGTGTATAGGATCAAAAGAACCATGAAGCGGATAAGAGACATCGGGAAAAGAAGTGGATGACATGGAGGGTTCTTGATCTTGATCTTTCTTTATGTTCTTTTCTTTATCATTTTTAGAGTCCTCTTGACATGGAGCCACTTCTAAGGACAAGGAAGCATGTTGGGATTGTATGGATGACTTTGGAAGAGATGGTGGAGGACTAGCTGAAGTAGGGATTATAGCATATGAAGGCTTAGGCTCTTTAGATTTATCATTATTGAAAGTCTTTACAGCCAAGTGAAGGTTAGCTTGAGTCTCTTTAAGATGTAGCCCTGGGGGATAACTATAGGGAACCACATGAAAAGTATCAGGGCTTGTGTCAGATGAAGGTTCTGTGAAAGATTTGAAAGACTTGGAAGCTTTAGGAAATGTATGGGTATTGGAGGAAGTAGGGGATGGAAGGGAACCATCACAAGACAAAGGTCCAACATTAACATAATCTTGCTTGAGAGTGTAATCTTTATTTTCAGCCTGAGAGTTCTTAGAGGAGAGATCCTTATAGTATGCATGTTTATAATCAGCGTGGTAAACTTTCTCTTCCTCAAGTGAAATAGATGGATCATCTAGGTATTGTGCATAGAAATCATCAAAGTCTCTTTCATAATCAGAATCATATGGATCACCCTCACAATCTATCCAATGTGATGGCCCATTTGTAGTAAGCAGGAATGGACGATGAGGAGGACTCTTAGGAACAGAGGTGTCATAGGTATCATTACATTGTCTGTCATCATAGTCATCATAGTCTCCAAAGCTAGATGTGTCACTCTCCGTGGAAGAGGTATCATATTGCTCAAAATTTTTTCGAGGGCATGGTGACATGTACAAGTCTTTATCAAATGGAAAAGAGTATAGAGATTCCATGGAGAACTTTTTAGATTCCTTCTCTTTCTTAAGATTGTTAAGTTCAACTTGCATAGCATGCAGCTGTTTCCTCATAGCGGTGATCAAAATTTCTTCCTCATGTGTATTGATTCTTTGAGACATGTGTACGGATTCTCAATAGCTACTGCTCTGTTCTTGACACAATGATATTTTTGACAAATTCTAGAACTAGGCTGGAAACATTAGATATCTTGCAATTTGACAATTTCTAACAACTCTCTCAAATTTTTCCAAATGACACTCTGTAGAATCGTACGACACTGGGTAGTCTATGAAACGACAGTTGCTAAACTCGTACGATAGTTGGGTAGCAATGAAATGACAGTTGACAAAACTCGTACGACAGTTGCTAACAGGTTTTTGACTTCCTTGGATTTGCTGGTTTGAAAACTTGTATGACTCTGGGTTCTCAATCATACGACATATGGGCGATACTGAAATGACATTTGACAAAAAGTCGTACGACTTTTGACTTCTTGAAATGAATTTTGACTCCAGAAAGAACTTTACGTCAATTTTTGCAAAATTTAAGGTCTTCAATTTTGGATTGTTTGCAAATTGTATTGTCCAGATTTTGAAGGTTATACCAGATTTGATCATTTTTAATAGCCAAGTAGATAAATAAGCACACAGAACAGCAAGCAAGTGATTCCAAGCACGTCTGAAAATAATGAACAAGGGCAAAAGCAACCTTGCGCATGAACAATCAAGTGACCAAATTGTGCTAATCCCTGAGAGTACTAATTGTGTATGTTCCGAAAAGTTTTGCAATAACGCACATATACCTGAAAGTGAAAAATTGGCCTCTCTAGGGTTTTTAGTAATGGTTTGACTCTGCAACTTTTATGATTCAAAGGGGTGAACTCCAATCCCGGCGCACCAGGGTTTTGACACAGTCCGAGAACTTAATCTTCAAGAGCTGCTAGGGAGATCTGACAACCCAACAATGAACCATACCCGTGGAGATTTCTTCCACAAGGACATTTATATAGCGGTTGTCACTACCATGGCAAAAATGGCTATTACCGCTTGAGGTTCCGTCAACGTAGTTTGCCCTATGAAGGGATTGTCCGCTACGGTTAACCCTCTCTAAAGATGACTCACAGATTTATACCACAAGGGGACTTGGCTCTAGATTCAAGGTTTTGACACCTCTTCACTTTTAACCCAAACAAAACAAGGAGATTAATCCGACACGCTAAGACAAAGTTTTGTTCCACCAAGGTCTGTGATATCAACTCCACGTGATCTATCAACCTCTTTGGGGAGAGAATGTATCAATCAATAAGAGAAGACACACTAACTAATTTTGATTCACCAAAGCTCGTGATATCAACCCTACGTGATCTATCAACCTCTCCGGAGAGAGAATGTGTCGATCAATAAGAGAGGATGCACTAACCAAGTTGAATGTGAAACGCACTAAGTATCCTCCCTACCTACAAGGATTCTGTCATCAAGAAGGATTTCGCTGGGAATCCAATCTTTCAAGAATCACGAATAGTGTTCATAGGGCCTAATTACTATGTGAGCACAGATATATTCCCGAAAGTAAATCTACCAAAAGTACCCAAAAAGTAGAAAGAGGAACACTTAACGTTTAAAGTGAATATGAGATGAGTCCACAAGGTGGAACACTTAACACCTCACACAAGCTGAAAATGAGTCCCCAACTTAGAAAATAAGTGAGTTCCTAAAAGCACAAAAAGGTTGTCAAGTGGAACACTTAACGCTTCTGTCCTGTTGACCCCTCCCCTTTATGGCGCTGAGATTGCAACCACAGGGCAGAAATGAGGGGCCGGTGGATTAGCGAGTCCAATAACCCAAGATAGCAATCAAAATAAATCACAAGTATTCTAAGACTACTTAATGAATCCTTAAGGGTTCACAACCTAGTATCAATTATGCAAGTGTGTAGAAATAGATCAAAAGCATGAAAAGATGCACACAAGCTTGACACATAAGAGATTTATTTTAAGTCCCAAATCAAACTATTATTAGATGAAGGAGAATACTTGGGATCCTTGCAATGCGCTTAGTAGATTTTACTTGATTTTTAGCAATTTTTGTTGAGCTTTTCCATGCAAGCAAGTGACGAACTCTCCAACAAGCAAACAAGCAAACAAGATATGCAAAATATATTCAACTTATGAAAACCATAGGGTTAGCTCTAAAAATCAATTATTATCAGTAATAATAACCAGCAATCAACCCAAATGACAACTCATATCATTCATTGAACCATGTAAAAAAAATAAGTGCATACCCATCACAAAATTTAATTTTTTTTGCTGCATTTGACCTAGTCAACAAGATCTAATTTTTTTTTATATGATTTTGGCCACAAAAATAGAAATTCAGAATAGAGACCCCTACTAAAAAATATAGATCTTTCCAAAAATGCAAAAATTTTAGAAAAATCTCTTCATTTGTGCCCTAGAGACCCATTTTATCAAAACAGACCAGTTTTTGCAAATTGACTATTTGAGCTATGATATCATATCCAAATTTAAAACACAAAGAATGGACCCCCTATAGAATTTAAAGAGATTTCCAAAAATATAAAAATTTTCAAAAAATATGCTGATTTGCGTCAGATATTAATTTTTTCCATAATTTCAAGAAAAAATTATTAAAAAATCAAAACATCTCAAAAAATTCTAAATTTTTTATTGTAGCTTCTATGACATGTCACCAACTTGAAAAAAAAATTTCAGACCAAAATTCTAAGCCGTTTGGGAGATAAAATTAAATCTTTAAAACTTTGGGGTTTTAGCTCCCAAAAAAATCAAAACTAGCATGCAAAGGTGGGTGGCCCCACGGTGGGCGCCAAAAATGTGTGTGTGAAAATTGTACCTGATCTTTAGACACAACACTCATTAAAATATTAGAGGTTAGCAAAAATCAAAATCGTGCAAAATTGAAATCTAATCTAACCAAGCGATTTACTGCCTTCTAGTAGGTGCGAGATTAATGTTCTCAGATTATTATCGAGATCAGTGACCTAGATGACACCTAAATGAAGGATTTGAATGCAATTGATCTAGATATGAGATTGAATGCAATTATTCTATTTTTTTAGATTTTTCTATGCAATAAGAATGATAAAAAGTTGATATGAATCTATGCTATTGAAAACTGATATGCTATGCTAATCTAGAAATGATATGAAATATGAATGCAAAAATAAGATTGATCTCACAAAGATGTCGATTCGCAAGAGCTTTGATTCTTCAATTCCAATTCTCCAGCGTGATTGTGCAAAAAAAATGAGATGATTTGTGAAGAGCTAAAGCCTTAATTTATAGAAATCCAGGGCTTTGGAGGTGCATGGATAAAAGCTATAAATCACTCAAATTAACTCATCTTGATTTTTGAGTTATTTTTAAATAAAAGATAATTAACTCACAAAAATATGCAAAAGCTAAGTTTTAACTCAAAATAGAGTTTAGCTTTAATTGATAATTGATAGTTGTCTGCTTTTATGATTGTGCATGTTTTATTTATGAATTAATTTAATAATAAAGTGATTTATTTCTAACTTAACTACTTTTAAAAATAAAACAATTGATTTATGGGTTAATCAATTATTTAATCAAACTTTTATTAAAAACTATATTATTAAATAATGACAACTTGCTTTAATTAATTAAATAAGAATTTAATCAATTATTCATATGATATTAGATTTATTGTCAAAATTAAATAATACAATTAATAATAGATATAATTAAATTTAATTACATAATTAAGTGGCAAATATTAAATCTAATTAATTAAATATGAAAATATTCAATTAATCAAACTTTAGGATAAATGTGATTTATTGCCAAATAATTATAAAATTAAAGATAATTAAGATAATTAGGAATATTACTAGGAATATTTCCCGATGCAAAATTTAAGATAATCAATTATGATTCAATGATGTTTAGATGTGCCTTAGATTAGGACTTTGATGTCGATTTTGTTTGATTTGTCGATGTAGGAGGTTAATGAACATATAGCCCATTTTTGTGGTATTACAAGACTCTATGCACAACAACTCCAAAGCTGATTTAACGGGAATGGAGCCAATAGTGGGACCAACTCACCCCCATCTACCCCTTCCCCTAGCCCTCGAAGAAGATCAAAGACACCCTCACGATCCCCGAGTCCTAGAGGAAGAAGGGCTTCAAGATATGACCATCATAGGAGACAATCGTCTCATAGACATTCAAAGCAACCCTCCCAACGAGCACATCATGGCTCACAACATGGAGGTAGTTATGCTAAATTTGATCATATGGACTTCATGACTATGCAACAAGAACCGTCCTTTCAAGCATATGTGGAGCAATATGTGGAACAAAATAAAGACCAATTCTTGGAAAGTCTTATCAACAAAGGTGCTAAAATTTCATATAATTTTGATGTTCACCAAAAGATCAAGAAATAGAATCCTTCAACTGATGAGGTGATCTTACAAATGCAAAAGGACATAGACAGGATGAAGGCTCCCAAGAGTACATTTCATTTGGACCCCATATGTCCTAACCCCATTGACAAAAGTGTGGTGATGGTAGAATTCCCTAAGAAAGTTGAGTTCCCAACATACGACAAATATGATGGCATTGGTGACCCTCATGACCATGTTCGACAGTTCTACATAATGAGCTTTTCCTTTCACCATGAAGACTCCTACTTGATGAGATTATTCCCAAGGAGTTTAAAAGGTCAAGCCATGGAATGGTTCACCAACCTTTCCCCTCCAGTAAAGATATTTAAAGAGCTTGTCCAAAGATTTGTTCAGCATTTTGCTTACAACTTATCGAGGTCGGTCACAATGCTTGATTTGTGTAAACTTAAGCAAAATCAAGGGGAATCTTTTGTCACATTTTTACAATGATGGAAGCGATTGTGTTCGAAATACCCAAGGACAATCCCTGAAGAGGAGAGAATTGATATCATTGTGAACAATCTGATACCATAACTATGATATGAAGTCAAGAAAATCCCATTTAATTCCTTTGATACTATGGTAGAGGTGGCATGTCGCATTGAGGATGTCCTAAAAGAACAAGGAATTTTGGCCAAACCAACAAATAATAACAATAGCCAAAATAACAATACTAATGGTAACAAGGACAAAAAGAACTCTTATTGGAACAAAAACAAGCAAGTGGTCAACAACGGAGTTGTTGACTCATCTCAGGTCAAAAATGAAGGAGTTCTTAACCTCTCTCATGCAGTTCAAGCTATGAAGTTGAAAACATTTTCAACACAACAAGACAAACCTAAGTATCAAAAGAGATCTAAAACGGAGAAAAGATAATTTACCAAATTGGGAGAATCTTATGCAGATGTTTTTAAGACATTAGTTGCTCATAATTTGGCACACCCACAGGATCCTACAAAACATCGCATACCGGATCCTTTACCTCATTGGTGGGATGCTAAGGCTTTTTGCGTTTTCCATAATGGGATTGGACACGACATAGAAAATTGTTTTAAACTCAAGCATCTTGTCCAAGACCTTATTGAGAAAGGAAAATTACAAGTGGATGGGTTAACCACTAATGCGGATCATAAAGCCTTTAAAGAGCCCTTGCCTAAATATGAGAAAGAAGAGAATTCTAACAATAAGAATGGCAAGGCGGCTATCAACTACACCTACACAAATGCAAAGAATGTCATTAACATGCTTGAAGTTGTGGATGATAGTGTCAACATGATGAGAGGGAAAGAGTCCTATGGACATAATGTGGACTCAACCCCTATGACTGATGAAAGACCTGCTATGGTGATAAGAGGCCCTCACTCACAAAGAATGCCCCAGTCCCTCAATGCTGTCACTAGGGGCCAGGCCCAAGTGCCCATTATCATTAGAGGTCCTAGCACTAGCAAGTCTAAACAGCCCGTGTCCAAAGGTGCTCCTCCCAAATCTACCGTTGGTCCTGATTCCAATTATAATCTTATTGACCAGCTACAACGTACATCCGCGCAGATATCCATTTTTGAGCTTTTAGAATTATCTCCTAAGCACAAGCGCGTCCTTGAGGATGCTTTGCGAGCAGCCAATGTCCCTAACAACTTAGATATTGACCAATTCCAAAACATGGTCAACCATTTGGCTAGCCCTCATTACCTCACCTTCTCCGAAGAAGATGACAAATCCATCAGTCACCCACATAACTTGGCCTTACACATCGAAGTCATGATTCATAAAACCTGTGTTAGGCATGTACTGATAGATGGGGGTGCGGGGCTCAATATTTGTACCCTGAGTTTGTTGCTAGCTCTAGGATATTCCAAGAATGTCATTGACACAAAGAAAAAGATCACAATCAAAGCATATGACGAAGCAGAAAGAAGTTCTAAGGGATTGGCTATTTTGCCTATTCACATTGGTCCCGTAGAAAAAGATATATTATTCCAAATTGTTGATGTTGGACCTCTAGCCTACAACATTTTGCTAGGTAGGCCATAGATTCATGAAATGCAGGCAGTCCCATCAACATATCACCAGTGTGTTAAGTTTCCCCATAACGGTGTAAAAATTTGCATCCCTGGAGATAGTGCTTTATCAGTTAATAACATTTCTGCGGGATCACATGTACCTTTGAATAGGAAAGCTGACAGTCCTAGTAGTTCACTTGAACAATGCAAGCAGAAGTTCAAGACCATGGATCTTGGGATGGGAGATTATAAAATGGATTCTTTTACAAACATGCCAATCTCTCCTAGGTCTTATGGGAGACCATCCCCAAATGTGAAGCCTTCGTCATCAGCAATGACATTATTTAGAAAATTTGTTGAGTCTTCGGTCCCCATTCAAGAAGAGAAAGAGGAAGTTGCTGTAAGGGACTGGATCTATCACGAGGAGAAATACAAACATAATGAGAATTTTGCTCCTTCACCTGAAACTTATGGGAAAGGATATACACTGGTTAAAAATATGAGATATCTGGGATATGGTCCCCTTAGTCATAGGCTGGACGCTAAAGTTGAGCCTCTTGATCATGCTCTTTTTGGACGAAAGAATAAGTCCACGGTTGGCTTAGGTTTTGAGAATAAGAAGAAGAAAGATGTCCCTGTCCCAGCTGCGACGGACAGTGATAGTGATACGCCTGATCTTTCCAATCAACAAGATGTGTCTGATGATTGGGTGCCCTCAACAAATCTCCTTTGGGGAGATTCCACAGATTTGATGCTTGATAGTCCTACTATCCCAGCTGCGACGGATAGTGACTGTGTGACTACTAGATCGACAAAGGAAAGTGTTACTATCCTAGCTGCGACGGATAGTACCAATACTAGCCCTAGAGAGGGGAAAACCCTTCCTAACCTTGAGGCTTCTACATCACGAGGCCTAAATGATGACTCAGAGATAGACTCCCATGAATATGAATGGGACTCACTTTCAGATGCAACAATTGATCTAGACGTGGATATTATCCATGCCTATAGTACCCAACTCGATGCGACTAACGATCCTAGTGTCAGACTAGAGGATTTCCCTCCTCAAAACACCTTAGTGGACGATGCTTCGTTTGATAGGATGAGTCCTAATTCAGATATCTTAGGAGAAGACTTGATGAACTCTGATTATATGGTCACCAGAGATGACACCTTTCGCATAAACAACATCGAACCCACCATTGACTTACCCCTTGTTCACTTTGACCTAATTGACTGGTCTCAGCACCATCAAGAGCCCACATTCCTCACCTTCCACAATGATTACGAAATTGCTTGCTATCTGAATGCTCTTGAACCTGTGGCTTCTTCCACCAGTGAACCAACAACCAGCATGACAGAGCCTGATATTAAGTACCTCAGTCTCAAAATAAAAGAGAAAAAAAAAATAGGTCTGATGGCGAAAACCACTGTGTGGCGGTGTCAGAACCAAAAATAGTAAAAAGAAATGACATATCCGAAGGTGAAAACCTCTTTGAGGCACCTAAGGATGGGGTACTTAATAACTTGCCGAGTTATTTCCAGGATAGATCATCAATATTGATTGAACCAACAAAGCCAATCAATTTAAACACAGAAGAAAATCCTCAAATAGTCCATCTTGCTCAGTCTTTATCAGAGGAAGAAACCAAGGCATATGTATAGTTTTTACAGAAAAAGAAAATTAATTTTGCATGGACCTACTCAAACATGCCAGGGCTTGACACGAATCTCATAATGCATCACTTATCCATAACTCTAGGAGTCAAGCTAGTAAAACAGAGATTAAGAAAAATGCATCCACATGTAGCTCTACTTGTCAAAGGGGAATTAGAAAAACTTTTGAGAGCTGGATTTATTAGAGCCATCGATTATGAAGAATGGATCTCAAACATAGTACCTATCTCCAAACATGATGGGTCCATTCGTGTCTGCACAGATTTTAGAGATTTAAACAAAGCATGCCCAAAGGACAATTTTCCACTTCCAAACATTGACATGATAGTGGACATGACGACGGGCTATGACATATATTCTCTAATGGATGGTTTCTCGGGGTATAATCAAATCAAAATAGCTCCTGAAGACCAAGAGAAAATAGCATTCACATGTGCATGGGGAACCTATTGCTGGAACGTCATGCCATTCGGGTTAAAGAATGCAGGAGCAACCTACCAAAGAGCTATGATGACTATCTTTCATGATATGATGCACAAAAATATGGAAGATTATGTGGATGATACCCTGGCAAAATCAAGAAAAAGGGACACACACCTCAATGATCTAGAAGTAATTCTAGATTGTATGGAACAATTTCAACTCAGATTGAATCCAAAGAAGTGCGCATTTGGCATCACCTCAGGTAAACTTTTAGGATTCATAATATCAGCAAAAGGTATCGAGGTTGACCCCGAAAAGGTCCAAGCAATATTAGATATGCCACCTCCTCAGAATATCAGCCAAATGAGAAGTCTTCAAGGACATCTTCAATCAATTAGGAGGTTTATTTCTCAACTTGCAGATAGAGCGCAACCCTTCAACAAGACATTGCATAAGGGTGCTTCTTGTGTTTGGAACGAGGATTGTCAAAAGAGCCTAGATCAGATCAAACAATACTTGGCTAATCCTCTGATTCTAATGCCTCCTATTCTAGGAAAACCATTGATCCTATATATTTCAGCTATAGACACTTCCCTGGGGGCATTATTGGCTCAATCAGATGATGCTGGGAAAGAACGGGCCATATACTATATCAGCCGCACTCTGGTCTCCTACGAGATCAATTACAATAATATTGAGAAGTCTTGTCTCACGGTGGTGTTTGCTTCTCAAAAGTTGCACCACTACATGCTTGTTCATACCATACATTTGGTTGCCAAAATTGATCCCCTTAAATACTTGCTTAGCAAGGCTACCCTGATGGGTAGACTTGCTAAATGGATGATGGTCCTCATTGAATTTGACATAGAGTACGTTGAAAGGAAGGCAATAAAAGGGCAAGCTATTGCCGACCAATTAGCTGATTTTCCAATCCAGGATAGTATGCCAGTCCAAGTGGAATTCCCAGATGAACACATCTTGTATACAACTACTCGCACTTGGACAATGTTCTTTGATGGTTCCCGCATACAAAATGGATCAGGTGCTAGAGTATTATTTGTTTCTCCACATGGGTACAACATTCTGAAGTCTTACAAACTATTATTCCCATGTACCAATAATATTGCAGAATATGAAGCTTTAACTAATGGCTTGAGAATGGCTATAGAATGGAACATCACAGAGTTACATGTCTTTGGGGATTCCTAGTTAATCATCAACCAAGTCAATGAAGAGTATCAAACCAAGGATGACAAATTGATACCCTATAAAAAGATGGTTGATTCTTTGAGACGCTATTTCACCTTTGTGACATTTCAATAGATCCCTAGGACAGAGAACAAAGCTACAGATGCCATGGCCACATTAGCTTCACTTCTTCAGTTGGAGACACATGAATCCAGATTTGAATTCCTGGTGGAAGAGCTACACCATCCCATCTTTGACTCATCTGAAAGCCATGTCATTTGTGCCATTATCACACACGAGTCTTCCCGATATGGTGCTATCTATTCATATCTTTGTGATGGCATCATCCGCGACACATTCAATCGCTCTAAATGCTGAAACCTCATCCGTAACGCCTCTCACCACACCCTCATCTCTGGTGATTTATATAGGAGGGGTTTAGATGGGACGCTCCTTAGGTGCTTGGAAAAGGAGAAATCCAACCAAGCGTTAGCTGACATCCACGAGGGCATTTGTGGTGGACATTCTAATGGTCTTGCCATGGCCTGAAGATTTCTTAGGGTGGGATATTATTGGCCCACAATGCAGATAGATGCAGTCACCTTTGCTAAGTCATGTGAAAAATGTCAGAAACATGACAACCTGATTCATGCTCCAGGTAGGGAGTTGATCCCTTCTGTTTCTCATTGGCCATTTCAGCGTTGGGCCTTTGATCTGGTTGGGCAGATTCATCCCAACTCATCAGGTGGACACAAGTTCATTATTACTGCCACTGACTACTTCACAAAATGGGTGGAAGCTGTGCCACTTTCTGTTGCTTCAGGAAGAACCATTTCTTTGTTCATCTTGAATCATATCATTTGCCGATTTGGAGTGCCTTCTGAGATCATTACTGACAATGGAGGTCAATTTAAGAATAAGGACCTAAAGCACCTATGCAAAAAGTTTAAAATCAAATAACATTGGTCCACTATATATTTTCTACAGGGAAACAGACAGGCAGAAGCTTCTAACAAAACCATTCTTAAGATTCTTCATAGAACAGTGTACAAGAATGGTAGGGATTGGCACTTACAAATCAATCCAACACTATGAGCTTACAGAACAAGCATTCGCACACCTACAGGAGCCACTCCTTTCTCTCTCACCTATGGCGCTGAAGCAATATTGCCTTTAGAAGTCGAGATACCATCACTTAGAGTCTCACTCAAAGGTTTGATTACAGATGAGGATTACCGTGCCATGAGGTTACAGGAACTAGAACTTCTAGATGAGAAGCGTAAGGCTTCCTTTGATCATATGAGAGTGTATCAGAAGCGTATGTCCAAGGAATTCAACAAGAAAGTTCGCCCTAGAGAATTTCAAATAGGTGATCTTGTTTTGCCAGAGAACCCTAAGAACCAACAACACAGAGAGCAAAAGGGCAAGTTTGAACCTAACTGGCTTGGACCATATGTTATTACAGCTGCTTTTGGTACTGGTGCATATTTACTGTCAGACCCTGATGGAGAATAGCTCCCTGATCCCATCAACATTGTACACCTCAAGAAGTTCTATCCTTGATGCCCATTCTATCTGGGGGCATCCTTTGTACATATCTTATTGATCCTGAAAAAATTCTTAAAAAATTGATATATGATGCTGAAAAAAATCCTAAAAAGCATATAAAGTCCTGAAAAAAATACAAAAAAATAAAAATATTCAAAAAATAAAAAAAATAAAAAAAGTGCCTTGGTGAAAACCTGGAAACAGGCGCCTTGGTAGCAAAAATCCAAAAAAAAGAAAAAATGAAAAAAAGAATCCAAGTGGTGAAAACTTGGAAATAGGCACTACTTGAGGCCTTTGCACTCCTATTTGTTAGCATGCGTCCTCGACACTTAGCCACTTCCCATCATGCCTTGCCCTTATTTGGCTTAGTCTGGAATTGGTCTTTGTCTTTATCTAGGGGGCATAACTGTTAGCATTGGTCTTTCAGGTGCATTTGTCTCTTGGGGCATTTCACAACAGGTGTTTTTCAACTCCACCCCAAACAGTGTTTTTCAACACTACCCTTGCGTCGAGTGTTTCTTAACATTTATCAGGTGTCTTACCCAACAGTCTCGTATGATGTGATATTTCTCACTAAGCAGATGTGATACTCAGAGTCTGACTCTATGACCAACACACACACACTTAAACAATTAACTCGATGACGATATGATGACTTTATTTTTCTTTGTGCTGTCTATGAGGATTTCTTTGATGAGTGATCTCTCCCTGAGAAGTTTTCGATGATGCATAGCTAGAAGACTGAGGGAATGAGAACATGTTTTCTTTCTTTATCTGCTTATGGGTATATTTTGTTGATCCTAACTGTCATGAGCATTCATGCTGGCCCTACTTGACACTATGGATTGACAAGGTATTATCCTTGACTGTTTTGCGAGTGCATGCTTTTAGCTATCCTGACTTTCATGTGTCTTGATACAAGCATAATCTCGCTATAACAAATTTAGGTGATCTCACTGCATTAGTCATCTTGACCTATATGTCTTTGATAAATAGGTGAGATTCCCACATCTGTATCTGATAAAGATCATATTCATATCCACATAGTTACGCTAGTGTGCATTGTATGATCTTACGATGCTACCAATAATGTTTGATGATGATAATTAGATATCTATAAGTGTTGTGACCTTGCAAGTCAACCACTTTCATAGTAGCTTGCATTTTAAGTTCATATTAGTCTAGTGTTGCATTTTGCATAAGGAGAGAGCTCTCCTTTTCATCCTACATGGACCTGTCAGTCGACTGCGCTCACCTTTTCTTCTTCTCGATCATGTCTTTCGCTCCTTGTCTTTTTCATCTCGAACCTGTTCTTGTTCATCACAAGGGGTTAATCATATCATCATATCTATATCAAAACTATCATTTTTAAGAAACATGAGTCTTTATCATACACATGAGAATTAAACATACATCTATGAGAGAGAACATACATAAGCATTTTAAGCAAAATGACAAGACAACATATATAAACTGATACATCCATCACAAGTGAGATAAATACACATGATACATCGAACATCTAGTAATCTCATAAATCTATATACAATGTCATGATATACAATACAATATGAGATCCCAAAATCTGGGTCAAAAGTCTCAAAATATGTCCAAAACATCTAAACCTAAGACTCGCTACCACCCTCATGAGGAGCTCGTGGTGGTGGAGGAGGCATAGCCCTCCTATCGAGTACCACGTCTGATACCCCTTCCCGCTGAGAGTATGATGGTGCTCTCTCACCCTCTAGGACAGCCTGTAGATATAACCTGTGATAATAGGCTGCTCTCGCTGACTCTCGTCAGAGCTCCAGTGCCTCGGCCTATGCCATCGCCTCACGGCGTGCTATCTCTGCCCTAAGATCAGATATCTGCTGATCCCACTCTGCCCTCAGATCTAGTAGCTGCTGATCTCTCACAGCTATAGTAGTCCAGAGCTGCTGTATCTC
Organism: Chamaecyparis obtusa; assembly: GCA_027943335.1. Lineage (NCBI taxonomy): Eukaryota > Viridiplantae > Streptophyta > Pinopsida > Cupressales > Cupressaceae > Chamaecyparis > Chamaecyparis obtusa. The sequence goes on along the minus strand of BSBK01006728.1, from coordinate 194,159 downwards.
TGCCTCCTGAGCCTGTATCTGGGCTTTCAGATCCTCTCCCCCCGCAGGCTGCTCCTGATGTACCTCCGCCTGCTGGCGAGCTGGTCTCGCCTCCTCCTCGGGTGTCGCTAATCGCTGTCCTTGTGACCATTTTCGGCCACCTGATCTTGACCCCTCTCCCCTCTCCATCCTCCTCCCTCTCCCCCTCCTGCCATCTCCTCCATCCCCTCCCTCCCCTCCTCCCTCTCCTCCGTCCCCTCCGTCTCCTCCATCTCCCCCGTCATCTCCTCCATCTCCTCCTGGCACTGGTACCTGTGCATCGGGTACTATAAACCGAGGGAAGGGCACCCTCCGCCGCTCTGCTCTGTAGGCTCCATCAGCCCCTGCATCTACCATATCTGGGAAATACTCCCAGGGCTCGCTCTTGATATCTGTTGTCTCCGCGACAGCCTGCTAATAATCCAACATGGGTAGCCACCCATGACCCTCCTCATCTCTAGCTCTGGCATAGGTGGTAGTCTCTGTCGAGACTCGCTGCTGCCTCCCAAACTGCCGCCATACCTGAGTGATGCAGAATCTCTCTAGGATCTCTACATACCGACCTACCAGTGGCCGACTGCACAGCATGTAGCTCAGCTCATCGGCTGCATCTCCCCAAACCTCAACCTCCCTGTAGGGCCTCCATGTGAATGAGGCTATCTCATCCAAAATCTGCCGATAGTAGGTCACATCCCCAAAATGGGCAGGTGATATAAACCCGAGGTACTTGTAGATATAGGGGTACCTCCTCTCCCTCGGCTGAACCCTAGGGCGCACCACAGCGATGTGCTCCCATGCCCATACCTGTGCCAGGATGGCACCACATGCCCATGTCCAACCGTCTCTGTAGACGATCTCATGCAGCTCATGGTACATCTCTGCCAATATGGCAGGACCCCATGCCATCCGTCGCGGCCTGCCGATCAAGTCCACCAAAAGCCGAGCCCATCCGAGCGGGAAACCCTTCTGACTGCGGTCAGTCATCAGGATCTGCAAAATGATAGATGCCACTATGCATGGCACTGGGTAGTCTCTGCCGAAATCATCTATCAGCCTCTCCCAGCTAATATGCATATCCAGAATAGTGACATCCTGGAACATCTCCTGAACCAATCGACGCCCCTCAGTGGCATCCTGATCATAGTACACCTGTGCCAACAAATGAATCATGTCAGTTTTCATCATATGGAAACATTATATTTATGATTAGATATTAAAACATGATTATACTCACTGGCTCGCCATGACATGGCACTCGTAAGATCCTGTAGACGTCCTCTAGAGTAATCGACGCCTCTCTAGTAGGCAGATAAAAGGTGTTGTGCTCACTATGCCATCTCTTGGCAAGAGCAGTCAACAACCTATGGTCCACTCAGATATATGGGTATCTCAGCAGATATCGGAATCCCATCGCTCTGAGGTCAGCATTGCCCAGATCGTCTAGATCTCGGACACACCGCAATCCTGTCACCTTCGGCGCTCTGATGATGAGCGCCGGGAAAACCTCCTGCAAGCCAAAACCAAGCCAGTTGTTAGCACATATCATGATGGATGTCCAAAAAAAACTCAGTATAAAACATCCCAAAAATGTAACATTGTCTAGACCCATGTCATTTTGCTCAAAAATACATTAAAAATCAAAATTTTATGCTGGGCGATATTCTTTTTTTGGAGAAGTATCACGCGATACTTCTCCCTATAGCAGGGTGATAAACCTTATATCGTGCGATACTTCGCCCAGTATCATGTGATCTTTCGCTCAGTATCGTGCGATACTGGTGCCTTAGGTCGCGCGATACTTTGGGGACCCGCGAAGTATCGCACGATACTTCTAAAGTATCGCGCGATATTTCGCCTAACAAAAAATTTAAAAATTTAAAAATTTGAAAAAACGTGCTAAAATAAGCTATTAAATGCAAAAAATGACTAAAAAGCTCAAGTTTTTCGAAAACATACCGGGGCAGGATAGTGTGGTGGCCGGTTGTGCAACCGGGCACGCTCGAATCGATGCCTATGGACGGGAACTTCTGCTTGCTGGGCTATTTTCTCTCTCTAAAGCTCTGAAATTCTCAAATCGCTAAAAGACAAATGATTTTTGAAAATGACATTTTGACCCCTTTTATAGTCTTTTGACTTTTTGACCTTATTTTCAAAACACCTCAGAATTGCGCAAAAATTGCACCCCTAGCTAATTTCGACGTCCTGGATCTATTTTCAGACTTGAAATTGAAATTTGAGGTCATCTTGTTAGTCAAAATCGCATTTCAAAATCTTCCCCCCTTCTGCGCAATTGGCTGATCTTTTGAGGACTAATCTTTCGGGGCATCGTCATTTCTTCATTTCCATGTCTTCCAACCTTCTAATCTTTCATTCATATTCATTCCATTCCCTCATTTCTCACGTTTGACTGCATCTTTTCAGTCAGGCTGGGGCATGTTTTATTGCCTAATGGTTAACCTATTTAACCTTTACCTTCGATTGTGATTTTATTCTGATCAATTCGTTGTTCTCCTCTCTACCTGATTTTGATTTCGATTTCGAGGGGGCAGTACTTATGGGATTCTCATCCCCCATTGCTTGATCTTCCTGATTCAGATATCTTTTGTGAGCTTTTGCTCAAATTTGAGATTCTTATCTCTTACTTTGAATGTGATCCTGAATCAACCTCATGTTCAAAGGCCTTTGTTTATGCTTTGTCTAGGTGTGATCCCGAATCGACCTCACATCTGGGTTGTTTTGTGATCCCAAATCGATCTCACATTTCAATTCTTCTTTGACTGCATGTGTTCCCAGATCGATCACACATTAGTCAAAGAGGGGCAAATGTATGCACCCAAAAATGGTTGCTTAGACTTTGGGCCCCATTTATTTGATTTATCAAACCTGAATCATTTTTATCAATAATCAATATTTTCAACATTATCAATTTCTTGATCAAATCTTAATTTCGATCATATATTGGATTTTATCCTATGGGCTAACCATTTATCCTAAGTTTTTATTTGATTAAAAGGAATATTTCCTCCCTTTTTGATTAAATAAAAAGCCCCCACTTTTCTCTTATCCTAAGTTGCACAAATAAAGCATTATTCTTATTTTACAAAAAGGAAAAAAGCACTTTTTGTCTCACATGAGGCTCAAAAGTCAACATTTCGCTCTCATTGGAGGATACTTGTGCACATGGATTGCTCAGCTTTCAAGCTCCACCGCTGATTAAGTCTTTTTGTCTCTTAATCTCCATGGTCCATTTCACCTCATTTCTTATAAAAGGAGAGCTCTCTCCTTCATTTATATCCCATGTTTTTATGCTAATATTATGCTGTAGGTTTTAGGTGTATTTAGAGTTTGAAGACATTGAAGACTTATTGCTTTCATCATCTAGTTCATATTTGCTTCCATAGTTGCATAATAATGGCATTCTTAGTGTAGATTTCCTTTTATGCAATAGATTTAACTCATCTAGCTTAATAGGAAGGGTTGTAACACATTGTTATTTCCATTTCATAGCTTAGTTTGTACTTCCATTTTCATAGCATAGCTTGCACATTTGCATTCTCATTCTTAGCTTGCATTGCATTGCATATTTGGATTCTTAGAGATATTGGCATTGTTGCCCTTGTCTTCACTTGAATCTCTCATTGTATGGTTGACTAGCAAGGTCACAAGCTTGTAGCTCTAGCTGAGAGCAAACACATCATAGTCCCTTGCAACTCCATGCATAAAGAGCTATGAGCCGCTTTGTGAGGCCTCATTCTTGAGCAACCTTGCATGCAATGGTTCATAGAAGTGCACCTTTTAGTGTGTACAGTAGTTACCCTAGAGGTAATGATCATAAGAGAGAAGATAGAACCTATTTTAAGGGCACTTGTTTTAAGTGTGGTGAAGGACATGGGGAATTTTAATGTAAGAATGTTGCTAGCAGTAGCAGGAATGCACTTGTGCAGGAAGATTCACCTAATTTAATGAACCAACTGGAAGGTGGTAAAAATTTGATGATTAGGAGAGCTTTATGGAATGAAGGAACTAAAGAGGACCCTCTAAGGAGAGGCTTATTCAAAACTAGATGTAAAGTTGATAGAAAGTATTGCAAGGTGATCATTGACAGTGGAAGTTCAAAGAATTTGGCGTCAGAAGAGTTGGTTACAAAGTTGCAGTTACTGAGGATGAAGCGCCCTAAGCCATATTAGATTGCTTGGATAAAGGATAAGCATAAACTTTTGGTAAGTGAACAATTCCTTGTGAAATTTAATATTGGAAACTATCATGATGAAGTTCTTTGTGCTATTAAGTTGATGGATTGTTGTCACATCTTGTTGGGTAGACCATGGCAGTATGATAGATAAGCTATACATTATGGTAGATTGAATAGGTATACTATTGTGGCTAATGGAAATAAAAAATAATTGTTACCTCTGATAGAATAATTTAAGAGTTAAAACTGCACTATTATTAGAGTTTTCTTTCTTGAAGGAAAATAATTCATAAAGGGTTTGAAGATAATGATGTGTGTTATGCCTTGGTTCCTAATAGACCAGTTGTGAAGACAAAAAATGATTCACCATTTGAGGTTAAAGAATTATTAATAGAGTTTCAAGCTATCATTTCTGATAATGTAATTGATGGGTTACCTCTTGTTAGAAGCATCAGTCATTGCATGGATCTAATACCAGGAGCTAGCTTACCTAATAAGGTACCTCATCGATTAACACCTATAGAGAATGAAGAATTAAATAGAAAAGTTTAGGAATTGTTTTAGAAGGGTTTGATTAGAGAAAGTTTGAGTTCGTGTGCAGTACGAACTATGTTGGCACCTAAGAAGAATGGAGAATGTGTACTAATTCAAGAGCTATAAATAGGATCATAGTGAGATACTGGTTTCTATTGCCTAGAATGGATGATATCATGGATTGTTTGAGTGGAGAAAAGTACTTTACCAAGATTCATTTGAAAAGTGGTTATCATCAAACCAAAATCAAAGAAGGAGATGAATGGAAGACTGATTTCAAGACAAGAGAAGGTTTGTACAAATGGTTGGTTATGCCTTTTGGTTTGACTAATGCACCTAGTACTTTTATGAGGTTGATGAATGAGGTCTTGAAGAAATTCTTGGGTAAGTTTGCGATTATTTATTTGGATGGCTTTTTGATATTTAGTAAGATGAAGGAAGATCATTTTTTGCATCTGAGACAAGTATTGTAGAGATTGAAAGAGAAAAAGTTGTTGATAAAAATGAAGAAATGTTCTTTCCTAAAGGAAGAGATAGTGTACTTGGATTTTGCGATTTTAGCTGAAGGTTTTAAGATGGATCTTGAGAAAATTAGAAATTTTTTGGAATGGCTTAATCCTAAGAATGCTAGTGAAGTCAAATCTTTTCATGGATTGGAAAGTTTCTACTAAAATTTCATAAGGAATTTTAGTTCTGTTTGTAATGCTATGATAGAGACAATGAGAGGAGACAAGAAATATCTCAAGTGGACACATGGAGATGACAACATTTTTGAGACCTTTAAGTAGAAGGTAGTTGAATTACCAGTACTGGCTTTACCCAATTTCTCTAAAGTATTTCAATTTGATTGTGATGCAAATGGAAGTGCAATTGGAGTAGTGTCAAGTCAAGAAGGTAAACTTGTTCTTTTTTTATAGTGAGGAATTGAATCATGCTAAGAGGAAGTATTCAGTCTATGATCACGAATTTTATGCTATTGTTTAAGATTTAAATAATGGAGACACTATTTGATACCTAAAGAATTTGTATTGTTCATCGATCATAAAACATTGTGTTATTTGGGTAGCCAACATAAGTTGAATAAGAGGCATATTAAGTGGGTTGAGTACTTGCAAAATTTTACTTTTTTGTTGAAGCATACACTACTACATTTGGGGCCAAATTTTGACAGAAGTTTCCGACGGGTAACTTTTTATTACGAATTTGGTATTTTTTTTTTTGTAATAGGCCCCAATGATGTTGGTATTCCGATGGGTGTTTAATTGACCATCATAATTCTGATAGATTCGGGGTATGCATTTAAAAAAAAGTGAAATGACCTCATCATTTTTATTTCGATTAGATAGAGAAGGAGCGGGAGAAAAGGAGTGAAAGCTGAAAGCGGGATAAGGTATGTGATTTCTTCATCTTTCAAGCCTCTGGCATCATATTTGAATGCATTTCATTTTATTTGATCACATGGATGCTCTCTAAAATGATCGCATTCTACTGGTGTCATTCCCTAGCCAGTGCTTTATCTCTATTATTTGATGTTATTGGTGCTTGTGCTCAAGGATATCGATTCATTATATTCAAATGTTTGGATTCAAGTTTGTTGATATTACTGGCATATATGTTTAATGATGCCATTGTATATTGCTATGACTGAAATGACTGCATTCTACTGGTTTCGTGCCCTAGCCTATGCTTTAACTCCATTATTTGATGTTATTGGTGCTTGTGCTCAAGGATATCCATTTTTTTGAAATGTTGACTGTGGTTATCAAATGGATAGTTCGTGAGCTTCTAGCTAGGCGCCATTTGTATTGATAGCTTAGGGCATCAAATGTATTGTATCATTGATAGTTGAGACTTTGTTAAAAGGAAATAGGACAAAGAATGATTTTTATTTAGTTTCTCTATTTTGATCCTTAAGTGGCTTACAACCCTAGAGAAGTATATGCAGATTTATGGATGCAATTGCAGGATACATAGCAGCCGATAATTCACAAGAAATCCATGCATCCAATTTGAATAGCAATTAATACAAAGAACTAGGGTCCTCCAATGGCCCAATCATCCGGACCTTGACTGCCCCCTCAACCAGCGACCCTTCAAAACTAGGTTATCATGCAATCAGTGAATGATCCTTCATTCTCATGGTCTGCCCTGCATCCAAACATATTGGAAATACACAATACAATGATAACAAGTCTATCACAATCCCCCTTCCCCCAAGGAACACTATCAACCATCCCTTCCAAATAGCATTTCACTATTTTATGAGTGGATTGTGCAGGAACAATTAACATTAAACAAGGAGAAAACTCCTCAACACATCTTGGAAACCATTGAATTCAATAATAAATGAAACCTAACACCAACACTATTCCTTCCATAGTTGCAGGATACATAGCAGTCAATAATTCACAAGAAATCCATGCATCAAATTTTTATAAGGATATCCTACTAATCAATAGGAATTTTCTTGATATGATCAATGAGTATGCATTTTGATGGCAATGTGCTAGTTTAAAAGGATAATATAAATCTGAAACAATTTTTTCTAATTTTCTCAAACTATAAATGTGGTTAAAGGGAAAATATTATGTGGAAAACCCACAAACCAAGCTAGCAAATGATTGTACATCAAATTATTCCTATATTCATTCAAGTATTGTTATGCTTCAGCTACTTGACCTTTGATCTTCATCTAGAGGAATGCGTAGCTTTAAGATAGAGTTACTTCTTGGGCCTTACAATAGGGTGGAATATGATCAAGATTTGTTTAGGTTGTATCTTTGTTAGTCCCATTGTTAGGTTCTTATGGTTCATGGTTTGAATCTATTATGGTTGTGTAAGGGATTGTAGATGCTTTTTCTAACATAATTACTGGACACCATGATTGGAACAACTAGTTATTGGCTATTGTACACATGAATCATAACTGTCAATGGTTCTTTGTGTTCAAGAATTCATTGATAAATTTTTGAGATTTATTGTCCCAGCTTTAAAAGAGTGATAAAAGATATAGTGAGTGCTATCTTTTCCAAGTGTTTTGTGGGTGCCATTATCTTCTAGGAGTAATTGCTGGAACCAAATTATGTTCTTTGCCTCTAGTAAATATTGCAAACACAATCATCTTCTTGGTGAAGGGTTGCTTCCATCCCCATGAGGCACTATTGCATGGTTTCCATTCCCTTGTAGTATAGTGAACCTAATTTAATACAAGTGTGCACTATTTTGGGATCCATAATTTATGGCCCCTACACTATGGTTGTTAGCCTAAGACATGCCTACCTTTGCATATAATAAGAGGCCAACATGAAACAAACATCCAGAAGTTAGGGGGTTGTTCCTTGTCCATAATTTATTATTTAAGTGCTAAGTGATGATGGGTATATCATGTAATTCATACCTAGTGTGTCTCTTTCTTTCTCTCCACATTTCACATTAGGAGTATATGCTATAAAATACCAATGAAATCAACTATTGGTCAAATCTAATCAAAATTGAAGTATAAAGATTAAAATAGATCTTGAAGAAATATGGGAACCATTTTTGACCGATATTGTACAAAAGAAGAGAATACTCCCAAGAGGAAATGCTTCAATGTGGAACAACTGAAGGACAATATTTTACTTTTATATGCACATCTACAATGTTTTTGATATATTTCTAAGATAACAAAACCATAGAAAGAATAGCATATAGAAGAAAGTAAAGAATAATGATCATATTTTGAGATATTGTGGAAACTTAAAGGAAATAATGCTTGGTGGGGTTATCATGCAATCAGTGAGTGATCCTTCATTCCCCCCTCTTCCAGTGACCCTTCAAAACTGGGTTATCATGCAATCAGTGAGTGATCCTTCATTCTCCTGGTCTGCCCCACATCCAAACAGATTGGAAATACACAATATAATGATAACAAGCCTTTCACAATCCCCCTTCCCTCAAGGAACACTATCAACATCCAGACCTTGACTGTCCCCTCAACCATTGACCCTTCAAAACTGGGTTATCATGCAATTAGTGAGTGATCCTTGATTCTCCTGGTCTGCACTGCATCCAAACATATTGGAAATACACAATACAATGATAACAAGTCTTTTACAATCCCCCTTCCCTCAACAAATTACTACAACATCTGGACCTTGACTGTCCCCTCAACCAATGACCCTTCAAAACTAGGTTATCATGCAATCAGTGAATGATCCTTCATTCTCTTGGTCTGCCCTGCATCCAAACATATTGGAAATACACAATACAATGATAACAAGTCTTTCACAATCCCCCTTCCCTCAAGGAACACTATCAACAAGTGATCCTTTTTCTTATCAACCATATCCAATGTTTCATTGAAGTCACAGCCAAGAATGAAGGTCACCTTACCCATACCATTCATGGATTCTGAAATGTTGTTCCAAACTCCTGAAAACTTTTCTATTGCTTCTTTAAATACTTCTTCTACCACAAAGTCCTCCTGCCCCATCTTCTTGATCTTCCTAGCTAAAGTGGATGAATCCACACCCAATAACCCAAAATGAAGGGTTATGTATCCTTTAATGAATCTCAGTAATTGGTAACGCATGGACAGTCAAACCAGTAGTCTCCAAAGCATTCAATAAGTGAATATAAATATTTGAAAACTTTCCTCTCAACTTCCCCAACCACTCCTAATCGGTTAGAGGGATATTTCTAGAATCTCCACTATTCCTATCCTTACCAATAATTATTAAACATACTTTATCTGATATGATAATAACATGCTAAACTAAACCAATGGCATGTTCTTTGTGTGGTACAAGGAAGATTTGGCTATCAAATCTTCCTTTGTGCAAGCTGAGCGCGAGAGAAGGTATGTGATTTCTTCATCTTTGATTGGTATCTTTGACGGGAAACATCTTTCGAGTCTCTGGCATCATATTCGACTGCAAATTTCAAATGCATTGCATTTTATTTGATCATGAATGCTCACTATAATGATCGCATTCTACTAGTGTTGTGCCCTAGCCCATGCTTTATCTCCGTTATTTGATGTTATTGGTGCTTGTGCTCAAGGATATCGATTCACTGTTTTCAAATGTTTGGATTCACATTTGTTGATATTACAATTCATCATATCAGATAAAGTATGTTTAAGAAGTTTTAGTGTCTAAACACTCAACTAATCCCTCTAACCAATTAGGAGTGGTTGGGGAAGTTGAGAGGAAAGTTTTCAAACATTCATATTCACTTATTGAATGCTTTGGAGACTACTGGTTTGACTGTCCATGTGTTAATGTTTAGAAGAGATTAATAAAGTATTTAAAGACATTCTTACATGTTTGGAGAGGTTTAACAGGCACTTATCATGACTGTACCCTCACAAACAATGGCATAGATTGGTTGTACTAAGTTTCCTTTCTCTATTTTGAGGTTTCCTTTCTCTGTTGTAGGGGTATAGTCAGAGGGTTCATTGACAAAATGATCCTTTGAATGGTTACTATGAATATGAATGATTTGATATAGCATATTGCTCATTTTACTTGAAGTTTGGAATAGCTTGTGCAAGGGTGAAAGTAGTTTTGATCATTTTGGTCGTGACTGTTCCTCTACACAGTCAAAAAATGTAACTGTCTAATGATTATATGTAATGTTGAATGGATTAAATGCTTTATTCTTGGTATAAATGAATGGAAGGAATAGTGTTGGTGTTAGGTTTCATTTATTATTGAATTCAATGGTTTCCAAGATGTGTTGAGGAGTTTGCTCCTTGTTTAATGTTAACTGTTCCTGCACAATCCACTCATACAATAGTGAAATGCTATGTGATTGACAATTTCATACAATTGGTCCTTTGGTGTGTATTAAATACAATCTAGTCACTTATTGAATGCTTTGGAGACTACTGGTTTGACTGTCCATGCATTACCAGTGTCTGAGATTCATTAAAGGATACAAAACCCTTCATTTTGGGGTTATTGTGTGTGGATTCAAATGTAGGTTTGATTTGGTTAATGTTTAGAAGAGATCAATAAAGTATTTAAAGACAATCTTACATGTTTGGAGAGGTTTGAGAGGCACTTATCATGACTGTACCCTCACAAACAACGACATAGACTGGTTTTACTAAGTTTCCTTTCTCTATTTTGAGGTTTCCTTTCTCTGTCGCAGGGGTACAGTTAGAAGGTTCATTGACAAAATGATCCTTTGAATGGTTACTATAAATATAATGATTTGATATAGCATATTTCTCATTTTACTTGAAGTTTGGAATAGCTTGTGCTTGTGCTAGAATTCTTGGTAGAAGTGAATGGAAGGAATAGTGTTGGTGTTAGGTTTCATTTATTATTGAATTCAATGGTTTTCAAGATGTGTTGAGGAGTTTGCTCCTTGTTTAATGTTAACTGTTCCTGCACAATCCACTCATACAACAGTGAAATGCTATGTGATTGACAATTTCATACAACTAGTCCTTTGGTGTGTATTAAACAAAATAGAATTTTTAGCATATTATTATCATTCTATTTCTTTGTTGTAAACATGCCATTGGTTCAGTTTTGTAAAAAAAAATTCGTGTACAATTTTTTTTTTCTATTTTTTCCATTTGATAACCACAGTCAACATTTCATAACAATGAATAACATCAAATAATGGAGATAAAGCATGGGCTAGGGCACGACACTAGTAGATTAAAACTGAACCAATGACATGTTTACAACAAAGGAATAGAATGATAATAATATGCTGAAAATTCTATTATGTTTAATACACGCCAAAGGACCAGTTGTATGAAATTGTCAATCACATAGCATTTCACTATTGTATGAGTGGATTATGCAGGAATAGTTAACATTAAACATAGCCAGTGTTCTCTTTACTTTCTCAAATCTCTACAAGTCAAGAACATTAGAGTTGTATAATACATTGTTAGTATCCTTTTTCCATGGGTCCTAGGTCTTTGGGTCCATGGAAAGGAAATAGATTACAAAATACACTTCAAAACAAAGGAAAAACTTAGCAAATTCAGTCTAAATCGTAGTAGATGAAGGAACAGTCATGCTAATAGTTCCTCTAAGTCTTCCAAAACATTTATTGAACTCCCCTAAAGTCCTATTGGATCCCCAAATTCCTTAATCCAATCAACTTACATCAAGATCATGAGAAACTTCAAAGGATTAAAAATATTACTTGGAATAGTCAAATCATTATGCTTTCAAATCAATTACCTATCGACATATCCCTTGCGAGGGAGAGAAGCCAAACACATTATGAACATGCACATAAACATGACAGCTGAAAAACTTAAATGGAATACACCAAGAAGTACCAAATGATGAATGCTCAATTATTGTAATGGAAAAGCATAAAAACCGTCCATTTCTAGAACTTGATTTTATAGTCGTAATGATTTTTCTAGAACTTGATTTTCTAGTCTTAATGATTTTTCTATAGTCCTAATGATTTTTCTATAGTACTCTTAATGATTTTTCTAGAACTTAATTTTCTAGTCTTAATGATTTTTCTATAGTCCTAATGATTTTTCTATACTCTTAATGATTTTTCTTTTGTCCTAATGTTTGTTGCTCTTGATAAATTAGGCCTTGAATTTGAATTTTTGTTCACTATTTTATTTTAGCTTGATATTTCATTCATTTTTCATATACACAGAGACTACACATGCTAATAAAAAAATGAGCTATTTGATTAAGGTTAACTATTCATGATTGTAGATAGTCAATATTCTGATGGTACTCCTTGGTGTATTTCATTTTAAAATAATCATGTTTCTATGGCTATGATAAATGTCCCTTTGTGTTGAGAAAATTAGAGTTGAAAAAATGGTTGCAAACAAATCATCTTTCTTCCACCAACATTCTAGTCAATGTACAAGTAACGAGTCATTCCATTCAAGATAGACCATGTCTGACAATATCAACGCAAAACAAAATAAGGAGTATGCAGAATTTAGTGATTGTATCTTCCATTAGAGCCACTTCATATGCACAGGTGATGAACATGCATATTTTTCTGAGCACTATTGGGAGCTTACCCAGCAACACATGTACTATTGTGAAAATCACCACAAATCTATTTGCTGCTGGGTCTAGCATATACCTTCTATGATCAACTCTTATATGCATAGGTGATGAACATTCAGATTTTCCTAAGTAGTACTTTGAGTAGTCCTCCTACACATGTACTATTGTAAAAATCATCACAAGTCCATTTGTTGGAGGGCTATTCAAAGTACACATGTTTGGAGGTCTGATAGAAACAAGAGAATTTGAAGAGTCACGAGTCTTAAGATTGTACTTAATATAGCCAAGCTTCATTCAATGGTACATTCAAACATGAAAAAAACCATTCTTAAACCAGATTAAACTAGTAAACCAAAGGACATACTAATTATAAGTAAACTAGTAAACCAAAGGACATGCTTTTACTACTAAGTCTTTGTTTGTTGGGCATACTGATTATAAGTACTTGACATATATCACAAATATTGCTAATTAAGGTTGGTGGGATGATTACGCCTATCTTGAAAAAAGACTATCAAATCATTATGCTTTCAAATCAATTACCTATCGACGCATCCCTTGCGAGGGAGAGAAGCCAAACACATAAAGAAGATGCACATAAACACGACAACTAAAAAAATTAAATGGAATACACCAAGAAGTACCAAATGATGAATGCTCAATTGTTGCAATGGCAAGGCAATATTAGAACTATCCATTTCTAGAACTTGATTTTTCTATAGTCCTAATGATTTTTCTTATTTCTTGTCTGTGCTTGGTGACAGGATTTTGAACATTTTTGACATACTTAAATGGAATACACAATAACAAATGATGAATGCTCAATTGTTGTAATGGAAAAGCATCAGAACCATCCATTTCTAAAATTTGATGTTGTATAGTCTTAATTATTTTTCTATAGTCCTAATGATTTTGAAAATTGTTGACAAAGAGTGTTTCTTTTTTTAGTATAGTATAAATGATTTTTCTATAGTCGTAATGATTTTTCTTATTTCTTGTCTTTTGTCCCTTTTTTATTTCCTATGTTTGTGCTTCGTGACAGAATTTTGTCACCTTCTTTTGATGGTGTATTTCATTCAGTCTATGTGGAATACTATTTTGTTCACTATTTTATTTCAGCTTCATATTTCTTTCATTTTTCATATACACAGAGACTACACATGCTGATTAAAAAATGAGCTATTTGATTTAGGTTTACTTTTCATTATTGTAAATGGTTAATATTTTTGATGGTACTCCTTGGTGTATTTCATATAAAAATAATAAATTTAGTAACGATGGTGTGGTGCATTATTGATATATAGGCTGGATGACTCTTGTCAATGTGCCAAACTATCAATGTGGTGGTGGGCAGTGTGTGTTGAAGACTTCACAGACACCGAACAACCCTGGATGACAATTTTGGTGCTGTCCAAATAGAAAAAAGGTTTCTAATGTGTATATATTTAATGTTTCTAATGTAAATACTATTCATTATAATATAAGAACTAATGTAGACCAGGCATCATAGGGAAATAATGGTTGTTGATACTTTATTTGGGTCAATGACAACTCATTTGCATCTATCCACCCATCTCCACTTATCCGCGATGAAGGATTTGAGTGCAAAACGTGGCAGGCTAGGGAAAATTCCAAAATTATATTTTTACGATGCCTTCTCTGTATTGTAATCGCATATCTTTGTTGTGACCATATGTAGAGATGAACTCAGGAATTAGTTAGTTTAGTATTTTCATATTGTAACTAATATTTTAATATGGATATGACGTAACTTCTCTTTGTCTCAAGTGTGCATATATATGGTTTACATTTTTTTTTAGAATAATTCTTCATGTTTATGGCTCAGGTGAGCCCCAATCTCCTATCAATCACATGATTTAACGTATAGTGTGTTCTTGGTTATTCCATTTGTTCCTTGAACTTGACTATGGATTGACTATCATTTTCAAGCTTGAGCGTGGCTTCGTACCATGCATCGTCTATAGATTTATACGCAATGTTGATTTATGAACGTAAATAATGCATTGAACATAATCTACGAATGTTGCATGGTATGAAGTCTTGCTGAAGTTTGAGCGTCCTCCCTTTATTCCAGTGAGGGATTGGAATGAGTTCATTTTGGATGCAAAGGAGAAAGGGGATACTCAAAGAGGAATTACACCAGCAAATGGGAGAAGAAGGTATAAACATTTTAATAGATTTTTATTATTAAATAATGAAATTTGCATATACTAGTGTTTTAAGCGTCCTCATTACATGATTTAAGGTCTTAGTCCACGGACAAATTAAATTAGACTTACTATTCAAAACACATAAAAAACATGCACATAAATACGACAACTAAGAAACATAAATGTATATTTCACAATAGCTGAGAAACATAGTTGTAGGCATCATAGTCACAATCTTTTGGAGACAACGTAATTGAGTTGTGTACCCAAGTGATGGAGAGCAAATTCTACACCCTCGATTCCAAGTTGAATACATTTGTTGGAGGACCTTGTATTCATGAGCAACAGATGTAATCAACTTAGAATCGGAGGTGTAGGAGTTGCTCTCCATCGTCTGGATATACAACTCAATTACGTTGTCTCCAAAAAATTGTGACCACGATGCCTACAATTATTTTTCTCAGTTGTTGTGTCCCAGGACCCCTTATGACCCTTTACGACCATTTACGATCCCTAAGAATACATCTTAGAAGTCTTAAAATGTTGTAAAGGGTCATAAGAGGGTCCTAGGAGGGGCCAAATGAGCTTCCACCTTCACGTGGTTGGCCCTGTAATACCCCAAAAATAGGCTATAAGTTCATTAATCTCCTACATCTACAAATTGAACGAAATCAACATCGAAGTCCTAATCTAAGGCACATCTAAACATCATCGAATCATAATTGATTATCTTAAATTCTGCATCGGAGAATATTCCTAGTAATATTCCTAGTCATCATAATTATCTTTAATTTTATAATTATTTGGCAATAAATCACATTTATCCTAAAGTTTGATTAATTGAATATTTTCATATTTAATTAATTAGATTTAATATCTTGCCACTTAATTATGTAATTAAATTTAATTCTATCTATTATTAATTGTATTATTTAATTTTGACAATAAATCAAAATTCCTATGAATAATTGATTAAATTCTTATTTAATTAATTAAAGCATGTTGTCATTATTTAATAATATAATTTTTAATAAAAGTTTGGTAAAATAGTTAATTAACCCATAAATTAATTATTTTATTTCAAAAAGCAGTTAAGTTGAGAATAAATCACTTTATTTATTTATTAAATCATAATTATCCATGTGCACATTCAAGGACCAGTTAAACTCAAAATTGGAAAATCAATGCAAGTTGTTAGCTTTTTGCAACTCAACATCTTTTTGAGTTTTAAAGTTGATCTAAACTTCTAATTCGAGTTGAACTGTGCTTTTGCATGATTTTTGTGACTTAATTATCCTTTATTTAAAAATAACTCAAAAATCAACCTGAGTTATTTGAGTGATTTATGGCTTTTATCCATGCACCTCCAAAGCCCTGGATTTCTATAAAAACAAGGCTCAGCTCTTCATAATTCATCTCATATTTTTGTACAATCACGCTGGAGAATTGGAATTGAAGAATCAAAGCTCTTGCGAATTGACATCTTTGTGAGATCAATCTTATTTTTGCATTCATATTGCATATCATTGTTAGATTAGCATTGCATATCAATTTTTCAATAGCATTCATAGCATATCAATTTCCATATTAGCATAGATTCATATCAATTTTTTATCATTCTTATTGCATAGAAAATTCAAAAATATAGCTTAACTGCATTCAATCTCATATCTAGATCAATTGCATTCAAATCCTTCATTTAGGTGTCATCTAGGTCACTGATCTCAATTACAATCTGAGAACATCAATCTCACACCTATTAGAAGGCAGTAAATTGCTTGGTTAGATTAGATTTCAATTTTGCACGATTTTGATTATCACTAACCTCTAATGTTTTATTGAGTATTGTGTCTACAGATCAGGTACAATTTTCACACACACATTTCTGGCACCCACCGTGGGGCCCTGAAATGGGTTTCCAATTCAATTCTATTAATTTCTATCTTTTTCTTCTCGAGATCTGTGCAAAACTGTGATTTTTAATTTTTGTCCGTACATCTGTCGTACGAGTTTCTGACAAATGTCGTATGGGAGCATACCCACTGTCATATGATACTGGACCCATTGTCGTACGATAGTCTATCAGATCGAGACTCATTTCATCACATCCCCATTGTCGTTCGGGAGCTCAACTGTCGTATGGTAGCATACCCAGTGTCGCACGAGTTTCTGGACTGTCGTTTGGGAGCATACCCACTGTCGTACAAGTTTTGGTACCAGATTTCAATTGTCATTTCATTTTTGTAGATAGTTTGTCAGATTTGATTTTTGGATTTTGATTGACAGCTAACCCTAACAATTGAAATTTACTATTTCTGATTGATTTCTGCTGATTTTGATTGGGAAAAGTGCAAGAATTGCTAAAAATCAGGTAAAATCTACTAAGCGCATTGCGAGGATCATGAGGTATTCTCCTTGTTCTGAAAACATTTTGATTTGGACTTAAAATAAATCTCTCATGTGTCAAGCTTGTGTGCATCTTTTCATGCTTTTGATCTATTTCTACACACTTGCATAATTTGATACTAGGTTGTGATCCCTTAAGGATTCATTAAGTAGTCTTAGAATACGTGTGATTGATCTTGATTTCTATCTTGGGTTATTGGACTCGCTAATCTGCCAGCCCCTCATTTCCGCCTTGTGGTTGCAATCTTAGCGCCATAAAGGGGAGGGGTCAACAGGACAGAAGCATTAAGTGTTCCACTTGGCAACCCTTTTGTGCTTTTAGGAACTCACTTGTTTTCTAAGTTGGGGACTCATTTTCAGCTTATGTGAGGTGTTAAGTGTTCCACCTTGTGGACTCATCTCATATTCACTTTAAGCGTTAAGTGTTCCTCTTTCTGCTTTTTGGGTACTTTTGGTAGATTTGCTTTCAGGAATATATCTATGCTCACATAGTAATTAGGCCCTATGAACACTATTCGTGATTCTTGAGAGATTGGATTCCTAGAGAAATCTTTCTTGATGACAAAATCCTTGTAGGTAGGGAGGATACTTAGTGTGTTTCACATTCAACTTGGTTAGTGAGTCTTCTCTTATTGATCGACACATTCTCTCTCCGGAGAGGTTGATAGATCACGTGGGGTTGATATCACGAGCTTTGGTGAATCAAAATTGGTTAGTGCATCTTCTCTTATTGATTGATACATTCTCTCCTCGGAGAGGTTGATAGATCACGTGGAGTTGATATCACAGACCTTGGTGGAACAAAACTTTGTCTTAGCGTGTCGGATTAATCTGCTTGCTTTGTTTGGGTTAAAAGTGAAAAGGTGTCAAAAGCCTTGTATCTAGAGCCAAGTCCCCTTGTGGTATAAATCTGTGAGTCACCTTTAGAGAGGGTTAACCGTAGCGGACAATCCCTTCACAGGGAAAACTACATTGATGGAACCTCAAGCGGTAATAGCCATTTTCACCATGGTAGTAACAGCCGCTATATAAATGTCCTTGTGGAAGAAATCTCCACGGGTATGGTTCATTGTTGGGTTGTCAGATCTCCCTAGCAGCTCTTGAAGATTAAGTTCTCAGACTGTGTCAAAACCCTGGTGTGCCGGGATTGGAGTTCACCCCTTTGAATCATAAAAGTTGCAGAGTCAAACCATTACTAAAAACCGTAGAGAGGCCAATTTTTCATTCTCAGGTATATGTGTGTTATTGCAAAATTTTTTAAAACATACACAATTAGTACTCTCAGGGATTAGCACAATTTGGTCACTTGATTGTTCATGCGCAAGGTTGCTTTTTCCCTTGTTCATTGTTTTCAGACGTGCTTGGAATCACTTGCTTGCTGTTCTGCGTGCTTGTTTATCTACTTGGCTATTAAAAATGATCAAATTTGGTATAACCTTCAAAATCTGGACAGTACAATTTGCAAACAATCCAAAACTGAAGACCTTAAATTTTGCAAAAATTGACGTAAAAATTTTTCTGGAGTCAAAAGTCATACAAGTTTTGTCAAGTGTCATTTCAGTATTGCCCATCTATCGTATGATTGAGAACCCAGTGTCATACGAGTTTTCAAACCAGCAAATTCAAGAAAGTCAAAACTCTGTTAGCAACTGTCATATGATATTGACAACTGTCGTTTCATTGCTACCCAACTGTCGTACGAGTTTAGCAACTATTGTTTCATAGACTACCCAATGTCGTACGAGTCTGCAGAGTGTCATTTGGAAAAATTTGAGAGAGTTGTCAGAAATTGTCAAATTGCAAGATATCCAATGTTTCTATCCTAGTTCCAGAATCTGTCAAAAATATCATTGTGTCAGGAACAGAGCAGTAGCTATTGAGCATTCTACCATTTTTCAAGATTGATCTTTTGAATCTGATCTAGCCTTTTGTTTGATCAATTTGAGTCCTTTTTATCTCATGTCAAAACCTTTTCATAACTATCAATCTTCAATTAATCTTCAAAAATAGACTAAGTGTTGGGAACTCATGTCCGCTATCTTTTGGGTGATCTATCCCATACATCTAGGGCACAGTTTCCTTCACCCACATCTTATCAAATCTTCAAAACTATCATAATCTTGACAAGGTTGCGTCATCCAATTTTCTCGAATCAAATTATTCTTCAGTTGTCTTCTTCCTTTTCTTCTGTTTCATTCAAAGTTAATGGTAGAGGCCAGAGCTTCTTCACATAAGAAATCAAAAGAAACATCTCAGAACTTACTTTTGACCAATACCCCAGGTCCAGCTCTTGAACAACTCATCAAGTCAGGTATCTACAAAGGCGACGGTCTCGATAACTTTAGATTGAAAACTAGTTACATACCTCCTCTATCAACTCACAGAGGTAATCAGTAAACTCCTCCTCAATCTGTTCCAGGGAGCCCAAAAACTCCTACCATGTCTCAAGTAGGGACAAACCATGGTTCTCTAGGAGGAGGATCCCAGGGACACCATTCTCAACATAATGCTGACCAAGAACCTACACCCTCTAAAATCCATCGATGTTAGAATGACGATGAATTCAAGAGAATGATGAGGCATTTCTTGAAAGTGGATAGAGAGGCATACTTTTTGCAATTAGCCCAGGAAGGAGCTAAACTTCCTCCTCACTTCAATGTTGAAGATATCATCATGCATGAGGAAGAAACTCCGATGACGGCCATAATGAACCAGCTGCATGCTATGCAGGTCAAAATGAATAAAATTGAGAAAGAGAAGGAACCCAAGGAATTATCCATGGAGGCCCTTTGTCCTTTCCCTTTTGACAAAGACTTGTATATGCCTCCATTCCCAAAAAGAGTGGAGATGCCAAAGTATGACAAATATGACAGACACTCTGATCCTCAAGATCATGTCAGAGAGTTCTGTACGCAATCCATGGAATTCATGCATGAACCGACTTATCTGATGCATCTTTTTCCTAGATCCTTGGGAGGAGCATCCATTCAGTGGTTTTCAAGATTACCTTCTACGAATTGATTAAAAAAATTTATCAACAATATTCCTACAACATTCAACATTCGATCACCATGATCGATATCTTTAACCTCAAGCAATATCCAGGGGAATCATTCCTAACTTTCCTCAAGAGGTGGAGAAAGAAGTTCTCTCTATATGCTAGACAAATTCCTGAAATGGAAAAACTTGAAATCTTTATCAATAACCTTGTTCTAGAGCTCAATTATCCATTACAAATGCAAGATCATGTATCTTTTGATAAAATGGTGGATAATGCAATCAAGATTGAAAAAGTACTTGTCAAGAAAGGAGAAATCACACTTTAAAAAGACAAGTTTGAATCTGGATCTAGCTCAAAAGATCAAAACAAAAGCTAGAATAGGAACAAAGGTATCATCACTGATGGCATTGTTGACACTATCTGCACCCCATCAAAGGCACCAGCCTACAATCTTACCCTTGGCACCAAAGCCATTAAAGCGTCAGAGCAAAAATCTGCTGAACTATCTCCAAAGAAGCCATTCAAATGGTGGGATAATAAATGAAAGTTTACTCCTCTTGGAGAATCTTTGGAATCCACTCTGAGAACCCTAATAGCTAATAACATCATCTCTTTACCACTAATCCAAAATTCTAATCCAGATCCAAAACCATATTGTTGGAAAGATAATGAATTCTGTGCTTTCCATCGGAGTAAAGGCCACAAAACTAACGGATGCTTCCACTTGAAACATAGCATTCAAGACTTGATAGATCAAGGGGATATCACGATTGATAATCCCACTAGTAATAATGATCACACAACATTTACAGAACCATTTCCACAACATGGCAAGGGAGTTTCAACTTCTCAGCCTAACATGGGGGCAAAAGTCAACTACGCTTACCCTAGAAATAATGTTGTCATCAATATGGTTGAACCATGTCTCTCTGAGAGCTGCAATGTCATCACAATTGTGGGAAGAGACCAAAATCATTCCTCAACTAATGCAGTTACCAGATCACAAGCTCAGGCTCATCTGAAAGGACAAACACCAAGTTCATCTAATGTCCCTAAGAGACCTTTCAACCTCACATCTACTTCCAAACAGAAGGCTGCCTCAAAATCTTCCAATCCAAAGGATACAAGACCTACATCTTACAACATCGTCCAACAACTCTAGCATACCAATGCCAAAATCTCTATGTTTGAGTTACTTCGAATATCTCCAGCTCATAGAGATATCCTAGACAAAGCTTTGCTCAGCTCTAATGTTCCTGATGATCTAGATCTAGACAGGTTCCAGACTATGGTTGGTCATCTAACGTCTTCGCAATATATCTCCTTTTTATAGGAAGATGACAACTCCCTAAGTCACCCACATAATCAGCCCTTGCACATAGAAGTCTTGATCCAGAACCGTCGAGTCAAACGTGTGTTGATAGATGGGGGCGCAGGCCTCAACATTTGTTCTTACAGCTTAATCACATAGTTGGGATTCTCAGAGATGGCTATTGATCCTCGAAAGAAGATCACCATAAAAGCCTATGATGAACAAGAGAGAGCTTCTAAAGGCACCATTGTCTTACCCATCCGAGTGGGTCCAGTCATCAAAGATACCACATGTCAGGTGCTTGATCTACCATTGGCTTACAATATCCTTCTAGGGAGACCCTGGATCCATGAAATGCAAGCCATTCCTTCTACGTACCATCAATGCTTGAAATTTCCCTATGAAGGAGATGAGGTTACTATCCCAGCAGATCTGAGTACAACTTGCAATACATTGAAGGAAAGTGCCGATAAGCTTGTTCCCAATAATAGAGAATCTTCCATCAAGTAGTTAAATGTTGCTTCCACATCTAAGATGGATGACATTGCTAAAGAGATCAATATCAAAGAAAATGGGATGGGAGAATACACTATAGAGCCAGTCTTGTCTCTGACATCTCTGCCTATCTCACCCAAGTCATATGGACAATCTTTGAAGCAATCTAAATCAGAACCTAAGGAACCTATGGAAGCATACAAAAGAAATTTTGTGGCGGAGCAAGTATCCAAACAAGAATTTGAAGAGGATGAAGCTGTGCTTGCATGGCTATACAAAGATGATTCTGAATCCAAAATTGTTCAAACTAGCGAATCTGTAGCACCTAAAATCCCTTCTACTTCATACGGTCCAGGGAACAAATTGATAGCTAAGATGGGGTATCCAGGTCAAGCACCTCTAGGAATCAGAGGAAAGGGTCTTGTGACACCCATTCCACATATTGGTAGAACAAACAAAGATACTGTAGGCTTAGGCTTTACAAAGAGACCTTATCATCTCAAAGGTGGTTGTTCTCATGTCATAGAACAAATTGCACCAGGAGAACCCCTTCTCAAGAAAGAAGAGACAGAACCCTCAGATGATGATTCAGATAGTTCAGAACTCATCCCCTATGAAAAATTGACTAAAGAGATCAAAGATCTTCTTGATGATAAAGATGATCCTATCAAAAGAATTAATGCAGTAGAAACACAAGAACCTACTGTAGCGCAAGAGATGGTTGCACCACAAGAACCAGCCAATCTTGAAGGTGATCAAACTGATCCAGAAGTAGAGAGTAGTTATTTTGACACCGATTCCCATGAATATGAATTCAAGTCAGAGACTGAGGGTAATCCTTCTTGGGGTATTCATCCTGACTTCACACATTTTCTCAGATTTCCTAGAGATCCTAAATCAGAAGTTGAGTCAAATGACTATGAATGGGGAGCCATTCCAGAAGAAGATGAGCTTATCACAGAGAAATATATTGATGTTATTCACCAATATGTATCTCAACCCAACGTAGGTCTAGAGCGAAACAATGAACTTAACGTGTCTGATCCACCTATGGCTGAAGAGGATTCCCATGATAACATTGAGCCTATTCATGAGTTAAAAATTTTGAGCTGTAATATCATCTTTGAACTTGAGTGTCAGGTTAGGACCAATGATGACATATCCACATCCATGAACACCATATCCCAAGCCTCTCCTGCTTTGACTATCCAATCCCCTGATCTTATCGACCAAACTTCCACAAACCCAAGCCATGGTGTTTACACCTTTTCCAGTGACTATGCCCTTGCTTGTTACCTCAATGTAGTCGAGCCTATGAGGACTTCCATCAGTGAACCGAGCATCAGCATGACCAAGTCGGACATCAAATATCTTAGTCAAAAAAATAAAAAGAAAAAGAAAAAGAGTTCTGAGGGTGAAAACCACTTTGTGGCAGTCTCAGAACCTACAAAAGTAAAAAGAAAAGATGTATCTGAAGGTGAAAACCTCTATGAGGCACCTAAGGATGAGATATTTGATGTCCTTCCAAGTCATTTACAGGATAGATCTCCAGTTCTGATTGAGCCAACTCAATCCATCAATTTGGGTACAATAGAGGAACCACAATTGGTACATGTAGCACAATCTCTATCAGAAGAAGAGAAACAGAAATTCACTACATTCTTATCAGAAAAAAAGATCAATTTTGCATGGAAATATTTAGATATGCCAGGATTGGATCCCAATCTCATTATGCACCATCTATCCATTGCTCATGGAGTAAAACCAATCAAGCAAAAATTGAGAAAGATGCATCCTCATGTTGCACTCTTAGTCAAAGTAGAACTAGAAAAACTCCTAAAAGCTGGATTCATCCGTGTCATAGACTATGCTGAGTGGATCTCCAACATTGTACCTATTTCAAAACCAGATGGTTCAATCAGAGTGTGCACGGACTTTAGAGACGTGAATAGAGCATGCCCTAAGGATGACTTTCCACTACCTAACATTGATATGATAGTGGACATGACTGTGGGCTATGAAATGTATTCCCTTATCGATGGTTTTTCTAGATACAACCAAATCAAAATTGCTCCAGAAGACCAAGAGAAAACTGCATTCACATGTGTGTGGGGAACCTTCTATTGGAATGTTATGCCATTCAGACTCAAAAATGCGGGAGCTACATACCAAAGAGCAATGACATCTATTTTTCATGATATGATGCATAGAACAATGGAGGATTATGTTGATGACACATTAGCAAAATCTATGATCAGAACTAAACATCTAAAGGACTTGAGCATGATCCTAGATAGAATGGAACAATTTAGTCTTCGACTAAATCCTAAGAAGTGTGCTTTTGGTGTCACTTCTGGAAAGCTCTTAGGATACATAGTTTCAAAGAAAGGCATTGAAGTTGATTCGGCTAAAGTCAAGGCTATAATAGAGATGCAACCTCCCATGAATATCAGTCAAATGCAAACTTTGCAAGGGAGAGTGCAATCTATCAAGAGATTCATATCACAGTTAGCTGACATATCACAACCTTTCACAAAGACATTACATAAAGGTGTGACCTTTGCATGGAATGAAGACTGTGCAAAGAATTTTGATCATATCAAGAATTATCTCTCAAATCCTCCTATCTTGATGCCTCCTATTCATGGGAAGCTATTAATATTATATGTCTCCGCCATAGATACATCACTGGGGGCATTACCAGCACAGCATGATGAGAACAAGAAGGAAAGAGCCATCTACTATATCAGCAGAACCTTAGTGACCTATGAGAAGAACTACTCAATGATAGAGAAGGCATGTCTAGCTATGATCTTTGCATCATAGAAACTAAGATATTACATGTTAGCTCATACCACTCATTTGGTAGCTAAGATTGATCCACTGACGTACCTACTAAGCAAAGCTGCCCTCACAGGTAGATTAGCTAAATGGGTCATGCTCTTGAGTGAATTTGACATTGAATATGTTGAAAGAAAAGCTATCAAAGGACAGGTCATTGCTGATCAATTAGTTGAAGCACCACTATTTGATAATACACCCATGCAAATGGAATTTCCCGATTCCTCTATCATGCACCTCTCTTCTAGAGAATGGCAGTTATTCTTTGATGGCTCCTACACACAGAATGGATCTGGAGTAGGCATATTATTCATCACTCCTCAAGGATACTTGATACCAAAAGCATTCAGATTAAAGTTTCCTTACACAAACAATATTGTAGAATATGAGGCACTTCTCAATGGTATGAAAATGGCAATACAGTGGAGAGTTACCGAGATACACATTCATGGAGACTCATAACTAGTTATCCACCAAGTCAATGATATGTACCAAACCAAAGATGAAAAGCTCATTCCTTACAAGAAAATGGTAGATGATTTAAAGAAATATTTCATATCTATCACATTTGAGCAAATTCCTAGAATAGAGAACAAGGCTGCCGATGCAATGGCAACACTATCTACTTTATTACAGTAGCTTGAACATGAGCTACGCTACGAGTTCCTGGTGGAAGCACTCTCTTATCCTGCATATGACTCCCCCGAAACTCACATGATTTGCACTATTGTAGGTCATGATTCATCCTGATATAAAAACCTATTTTCCTATCTCCAAGACCAAATCATTCCCGATACCTTCAACCGTCATGAAAAGAGATACCTTATCCATAATGCCTCCCGATATGTCATCATTGGTAATGATCTATACAAATGAGGTCTAGATGGTATGCTACTTAGATGTTTAGAATGGGAAGAGTCTCAACGTGCATTAGAGGAAGTCCATGATGGTATTTGTGGGTCACACTCGAATGGTTTAACACTAGCTTGAAAACTTATTAGGGATGGGTACTATTGGCCTGAAATGGAGAAAGAGGCTATCAAATTTGCTAAGAATTGTCAAAAGTGTCAAGTACATGGCAACTTGATTCATGCTCCAGGGAGAGATTTGATTCCCTTTACTACACAATGGCCTTTTCAACAATGGGCATTTGATCTCATAGGTGCTATCCATCCACACTTTTCCAATGGACATACCCATATAATCACAGGTACAGATTATTTTACAAAATGGGTAGAAGCAGTTCCTCTAACACAAGCAATGGGGAAACAAATCTCTATGTTCATCTTGAACTACATCATTTGCAGATATGGGATCCCTCACTCTATAATCACAAATAATGGGGGACAATTCAAAAATAAGGATCTAGATGACTTATGTGCTAAATTTAAGATCACCCAACATTGGTCTTCTATTTACTATCCTCAAGGGAATGGACAAGCTGAGGCTTCAAACAAAAATCTCCTGAAGATCTTGCACAGAACAGTTAATAAAATAGGAAGAGACTGGCATATGATCATCAATCCAACTCTTTGGGCCTATAAAACTAGTATCAAAATGCCTACTGGGGCTACACCATTCGCTTTAGTTTATGGGTCTGAAGCAGTACTACCTATTGAGGTTGAAATCCCATCACTCAGAATCAGAATGCATGGACTTGTCATCGACGATGACTACAAAGTGTCTAGGTTGCAAGAACTTGAACTACTAGATGAGCGCAGACAAGCAGCATATGATCATCTCAGAGTGTATCAGAAAAGAATGTCTAGAGGCTACAATAAGAAAGTCAAACACAGAGAATTTCAGGTTGGTGATCTAGTCTTGAGAGAAAATCCTAAAAATCAATCACATCGAGAACGCAAGGGGAAGTTTGAACCCAACTGGCTGGGTCCCTTTGTCATCATTGCTACTTTTGGCTCTGGTACCTATCAAGTCTCAATGACTGAAGGCGAACAGCTTCGAGAACCAATCAACATTCTCCCTCTGAAGAAATTCTACGCCTAAGGCATTCAGTCTATGGTAAAATGTCTTGAAAAAATTAGAAAAATTAGAAAAAGTCCTGAAAAAATGAACATCTTGGTGAAAACCTAGCAATAGGCACCTTGATGATTCACAAAAAAAATTCAAAAATATCAAAAATTCAAAAAAATTGAAAAAATGAAAAATACAAAAAAAAAATGAGAAAAAAAGAAAAAAGTGCCTTGGTGAAAACCTGGAAACAGACACCTTGGTAGCAAAAATAGAATCTCTACCAAGATGGTGAAAACCCGGCAAACGGGTGCCACTTGTTCCAAATGCTCCATCTATCAGTGCAATCTTGGTCATTCCTAGCTTTCAGTCTTGCTTTAGTTTGTACATATCTCCCGGTTTGTTTCTGCATTTCCAGTTTTCAATAAGTCGGTCTGTACACCAACCAGCTCAAGCGTCTGTATCCTATCAATGTTTAACACTTGGGGGAAATCAATGTCATATCCTATGCTCTCCCATGTATCTTAGATGGATCATATCTAGTCAGAGTCCTTTGAATCTTCATGTGAGTCAGTCTGTCTGTCTCGTCTCCAGAAAGGATTTTGCATCTACAACAATCAAACATCAAAACAAACTGAAAACAATCTGTACTTCATGCTTTTATCTCCTTGTATGCTTACTGATTCGCATTGAGATTTTTGCATATTGTGTCCCTTCGAGCTCCTCAATGATGTCCTTTATAGGATTTAGAGAGTGATGACTAGGGGCATAATCTTTTCTTTGTTTTCTTCTTGTATGTGAAAATCTAACTTTGGAAATTTTGGATTGAAATGGTGTCCGACTATAAAAGCCTCTATTTCAAATTGGATGGCCATGCATACCTCGACCATTGATACCCAGAAAATTCAAGGAAGTTTGATCTAACTATTATCTTTTTGAGTGAGTTCTTTCTCCTGGTGTGAAACACGATCTTACCTAAGGATGTGAACGGTAAAGGGTCACTACGGGTAATTCACATTGGATTTAGAATGATCTCTTGACTGTTTGATGTGTTTGCAATGCAAGGCATACTCAGGTCATCACGATGTTTATGTTTTGATGATTGTAAAAATTGCTATATCAAAATGGACATGATATTCAGGTCATCCTGGTGTTTGTGCCTTGGTGCTTATATCTAATCCAACATTCCGAAAACAAATCAATATTCATATGTCCATGGTTGTATAACTAGTGGGTGTTGTATTGATTCTTGCACATACAAATCGATATTCATATGTCTATGGTTTCATGGCTAGTGGGCATTGTATTGATTTATCCGGTTACCTAAAAGTTCAATGATGATAACAAATCGACATATGATCAGTGACTAGGTCCTAGGTCTTAGATTGCATTTCATCTTGCATGTCTCTTTGCATTTTTCATGTTTGCATGATCTCACAATGGCTAAATAAACTTCAAAGCTTAAATGATCCTTCAATCACATCTTCAAATCTAACAAGAGCTGAACCTAACTCGAAGGTCTCTTCATAGAATCGCAAGCAATGATCCTCCTGGGTTAACCATCTTTTTGACATAAGACTGAGTACTTGTCTTCATCAACCTGCAAAACATATCATGTATATCGTTGCATTTACATATCATATCATAAACATTTATTGCATTACATTTACATCCATTTCATAAACATACATATTTCCATAATCATTACATCTGCATAACATTCATACATATGAAAGAAATCATTGCATTGCATTGATCCATACATACATTCTACACTACTCATAACATTAACATCACATGATATCATCATACATAACAAAAATGACAAGTACACATGATGTCACAACCAAAAATATTGATCTCATCTATATATCAAAAATCTCAAATAGTCAAGGGTGCACTACTGGCACAGGGTACAAATGAATGAGCTCCGTAGAGCTATCAGACACAATAATGTATCAGTGAGAAAGTAACAGATGAGAAGAGAAATAAACTTTCAGCATGCTCCTCTGCATCTGGTGGAGGAGGAGGTGGTTCATCTGGTATCGCCTCCACTCTCGGTGCCCTAGCTCCCTCTGATGCTGCCATGTACTGAGAATAGGTGGGCACTCTCTGTCCAGCAGGGACTACTGCATAGTAAGCAGATACATAATATGAGGCCCACGCAGTTTGATGAATCACCTCTACCTGTAATCTCTACATCTCTGTGCGCTGCTCTATACGCTGCCTATCTACCTCTCGATGCCTCTCCTCTAATCTGGCATGCTCTATCTTCAGGTCCCGAACCTAGACTCTAAGCCGTCTGATAATCTCGGCCGAAGTAAGAGGAACTGCAGGCTATGCATCAGCTGCTGGCATATCTATGTCCTGTGTTGGCTGTGCTGGCTGATCTACATGTAAAGAAGTGCTAACCCTATGTGCCTTACGGCGTCTAACCTCAGCACCCAAATCAAATGTGTCATCCACATCTATACCACCTGCAAACTACTTAGCTCCTAGAACATCATCTTCAGATCCTACTCTGCCCAGTGTACCACTCTCACCTCTGCTCCATCTTTGTGTACCAAAAGATGTACCTGCTATAGATGTAGAAGGACACGGAGGCCTCACATGTCCTAGTGCTCTCTGTGAGGGAGCCATGGCTCTCTGTCTCGGAGGAGTAGGGTGTACCACCTGTGGTCTCGGTCTTGCTCTCATAGGAGCCCCTGTAACATCCATAGCCTCCTCCATGGAGGGTATCAGCTCTGTAGGATCAAAAAATCTGTGAGTCTCGTGATCAGCAAGCCATGCCACATATGCATTTGTAGCCCCTGCATCCACCACCTCTGGGTGATACTCCCAGTCTCTCCCAATGATATGACTGTACTCATCAGCACATAAAGCATAACTAAGCCGTGGTGTCCATCCGAGCCCTATCTCACGCACAATGCGGGCATAAGCAGTATACTCTTGAGGGACATCCTGAATACATCCATACTAACGCCAAACTCTAGTAATCAAAAATCTCTCCAAGATGGTGGAGGTCCGTCCTATCAGTATCCTGCTATGGAAAAAGAATGAAATTTGCTCTCTCGCAGTAGGCCAAGCCTCTATCTGTAAATATGGCCTCCAGATCACGAAGGTCATATCATCTAAACACTAGTAGAAGTACTTGGTGTGTCCCATGTGGACCTGTGTGACATAGCCGGCATAAGTATAAATGACAGGGTCCTGTGGCTACCTCTGCGTCTGAAAAAATGGCCTCAAAACTGGGATATGCTCCCAAGCCCATATCTGCAGTACCAACGCTCCTGAAGAAAATGTCTTGCAGTCCTGATACATGACCTCGTGCATCTCAGAATATAAGTGAGCCAGCAAACATTGACCCCAAGCAAGCTCAGTGGGTGTAGCCATCAAAAGTGCTACCATAGGTGCCCATCCCATCAAAAAGTCATTCTGCTAACGGCCAAGCATAATCAACTCTCCAATCATCCCCGCAATTATACACTCTAGATGATGTGTCTGCCCATATCTCTACATGAGTGTCTCCCAAGATATAGACCCAGTCAGCTGGGTATCATCACCGAACAGTCGTCTGAAAGCATGCAGACTAGTAGATCCTCCGCTCACATACTCAGGCCGACGAGGACTATGAAATGTAATACGAAGGATCCTATACATGTCCTCTAGTGTAACAGTGATCTCTCCAGTAGGCAGGTGAAAGGTCTGTGTCTCCAAATGGTATCGCTCTATCAGTGCAGTCAGTAGGCCGTGATTTACCCTAATATCGGGTAAATGTATCAAGTGCTCAAAACCACATGTAGCAAGATGAACCCTCATAGGGTCTGATAAGGCGATACACAATCTTTGGGTGGCCGGATAAGAATGGCGAACATGTACATTGGGATATATGACCTAAATCATAAAGAAACAGGGTGTTTTATCAGAAATTTAGTTCAAAATCAGGCCAAAAGTATTAGAATGACACAGTTTTTGAAGTTTCAGAAGGTGGGGCAAAGTGTCCGCAATTAGGCAGAAGGATCAGAAAAGTTAGATTTTTGACATAAGAATGAGTTTTTAACACTTTGTTTTTCAAACGACATTCCAGACTGGCATCAAATATCGTACGACATTCCACAATAGACCAAACAACAATCCATAGTTATACGACACTGCGCCCGGATCCATATGAGTTTCGAGGGACCCGATGAAATGTCGTACGACACAAGGGTCCCTCTCATACGACACTTGGGCGTGGTTGAAATGATAATGAAAATTCAAATGAAATTTCGTGCGAGTCTGGACTGGGACTCGTACGAGTTTCTACACATGCGAAATTCTAAAGCTAAAAACACGTATGAAAAATTTTTAAAATGCTATAAATCATCAAAAACATGCATTTTCAGAGGGGAACAGAGGTCCACCTACTGGATGTCCATACTGTCAAGGTCTGTCATGTCTCCGGCTACGCTCAAAATGGTGCGAACTCATAGGTACCTTCGGTTCTCACTGGTCTTCCATTTTTCTCGCTCAGAGGGCTCCACAGAATCTCTAAAGTCAAAGGGTTGAAATGAATTGAAAATGACCCTTCTGGCCTTTATATAGCTTTCTACCTAATTTTTAAAAAGTGCTCCGTTTTCCATGAAAATTGCACCCCTGGCTAATTTCAAATTCTGAATCTATTTTCGGGATCAAAATTGAAATCTGAGATCGTTTATTATGTCAAAATCACGATTTAAAAATTTTGGGACCAGGACAGTCTACTGCTTGCATAATCGACCTTCAATCTTCACAGAAATTGAGTATTCAACTTAACTGATTATCTAACATCAAACTATCAAAATTTCAACTTGGTCAACTATGGTCAACTCATGGTTTAACCTAGTCAAACTTGGTCTTTTGGGACCTTCTAATGATGCAGAATGCGTTCCCGGATGTGTTTAACCACTTCTCAAATCAATTAACATGCTTCTAAACTATAACGCTGAATTTTCTTGTTAGATTTCAATTTTAATCCCGAAGGGGGCATAGTATTGCACATCATTCAAATTCTATCGATCAAATCTATCAATATCTTTCCTCAGTAATCAAGACAAACAATCACGTCTAGTTACTGATTCATCAAAAGACCTCATCGCTCGGGGTAAATCTATCATCACTTGGGGCATATCAGATTCATCAAGATCCATATCAATCTGGTATTCTCCTAATCTTGTAAACTGTATCAGTTTTTGCAACCATCAGATCATAGTGTTCTTTCCTTGGTTCTTCGACAACTGAAGGGTTCGGATGTGATACCTACTAGTTCTGCTAAGACAATCGAGTCTAGAACCGGTCACTCACTTCTTATCAATCCTAAGGTTTGGAATCAGGCGTTTTGACACTTTTTCGCAATCATCGATTCATTGCTGCTATAGTAAACATTATCTCTGGTCATTTAGGACCTCCTATCTCAATATCTTTCAATCGGTTTCTATCTTGAGATCGGTTTATCTTTTGAATCAGTTTCATATCTCTATCAAACACAGACTATCTTTGAACCACTGCGCTTCGCACAGTAATTCAAAGAGGGGCAAAATGTAATACCCCAAAAATGGGCTATAAGTTCATTAATCTCCTACATCTACAAATTGAATGAAATCAACATCGAAGTCCTAATCTAAGGCACATCTAAACATCATCGAATCATAATTGATTATCTTAAATTCTGCATCAGGGAATATTCCTAGTAATATTCCTAATTATCTTTAATTTTATAATTATTTGGCAATAAATCACATTTATCCTAAAGTTTGATTAATTGAATATTTTCATATTTAATTAATTAGATTTAATATCTTGCCACTTAATTGTGTAATTAAATTTAATTCTATCTATTATTAATTGTATTATTTAATTTTGACAATAAATCAAAATTCTTATGAATAATTGATTAAATTCTTATTTAATTAATTAAAGCATGTTGTCATTATTTAATAATATAATTTTTAATAAAAGTTTGGTAAAATAGTTAATTAACCCATAAATTAATTATTTTATTTCAAAAAGCAATTAAGTTGAGAATAAATCACTTTATTTATTTATTAAATCATAATTATCCATGTGCACATTCAAGGACCAGTTAAACTCAAAATTGGAAAATCAATGCAAGTTGTTAGCTTTTTGAAACTCAACATCTTTTTGAGTTTTAAAGTTGATCTAAACTTCTAATTCGAGTTGAACTATGCTTTTGCATGAATTTTGTGACTTAATTATCCTTTATTTAAAAATAACTCAAAAATCAACCTGAGTTATTTGAGTGATTTATGGCTTTTATCCATGCACCTCCAAAGCCCTGGATTTCTATAAAAACAAGGCTCAGGTCTTCATAATTCATCTCATATTTTTGCACAATCACGCTAGAGAATTAGAATTGAAGAATCAAAGCTCTTGTGAATCGACATCTTTGTGAGATCAATCTTATTTTTGCATTCATATTGCATATCATTGTTAGATTAGCATTGCATATCAATTTTTCAATAGCATTCATAGCATATCAATTTCCATATTAGCATAGATTCATATCAAGTTTTTATCATTCTTATTGCATAGAAAATTCAAAAATATAGCTTAATTGCATTCAATCTCATATCTAGATCAATTGCATTCAAATCCTTCATTTAGGTGTCGTCTAGGTCACTGATCTCGATTACAATCTGAGAACATCAATCTCGCACCTATTAGAAGGCAGTAAATCACTTGGTTAGATTAGATTTCAATTTTGCACGATTTTGATTATCACTAACCTCTAATGTTTTACTGAGTGTTGTGTCTACAAATCAGGTACAATTTTCACACACACAGGCCCTGTTAAGTAGAGAATGTTAAACTATTCTCAAAACAAAGAGAAGCTCAATAATTTAAGGTCTCAGTCCACGGAGATGTTGAAAAAATGACGGGAATCAATGATGGAGAGTTTTTAGATTATGAGAAGACGTATATGGAGTGGAGGCTAGATTGAGTACCAGTGTAGAGATGATGATTCAGTAAGCTACATCTATAAAACCTTCACAATTATCCCTTCTTTGGCCTCCACTCATTCCTCTTCTCAAAAATGGTTATCTAGAAACTTTGGATACTGTTTCTCATCCATGCACGAAATGTGCTAGTGATCGTATAAAATTACTTTAGGCCTCCAGTATTGATGAGATGTACAAGTGTAAAATGTTTTTGCGAGACTAAGATCAATTTGTGCAGTGTACATAAATGCAAGGTGGTGATTATTCTCGAGAATCAATAGGTATAAGTCTTCCAAGCCTTACCCAATAGCTAGGACTAAAGATAACATAGCTCAAGAGACCATCATAGGTTGTCTCTTTCTTCGGTCTATATTATTGACAGAATGTTTTACCTTTCATTATCTCATCAAATTTGAGGATTTGAAAGAATTTAATAGAATATTTTCATGACAACGTATATTATTTAAGTTGACATTGCATGAATTTATCTACTTTGCGCACTTGTAGACTATTAGGACGGCGATAAAGAAGCATTTGATGTTAAGTTCCAACATAAAGTGAGTAAATTTATTTTAAGTAAGAAAACAATGATAACATAAATGCATATGAAATTGAAATGCAGCCTACTGATTCTTTTCGTACACAACCTGTGCGTGTTGATGACAATGAGGATGTGCATCACAATAATACAAGTAAACATCTTAAATTGATTGGTGTAGTAATACAAATTTAATTTCAATTGGTGTTTGGATTAATGGAACAATTTGTATTGCAACTGTAGAGAGTGTAGAGGCTGTTGTTAATGAGCAGGTTGAGGTTGAGGCCAAGGCCAGACAAATTGACCTCGATGTTGATGATGTGACTAGATCGATTAAAGAGCTATACGATTATGGCTTGTAAAGTACTGAAATACTTTAAAATGTTTTTAATATTTTTAATTATAATAAATTGTTTTTAACTTAACCCTTTTATATGTTATTGTAGATGACCCCCCTTTGCATCAACAGAGAACTAGGCGTGCATTGAGATCTAATGAGGGTAGATGATCATTATGATAATATTGATACTCCTCTTAACGATTACTTCTTAAAAACTAGAAATCAAAAGAAAAATAAGAAATGATTGTCATCTATGCACCTTAATTGATAATGACTGATTTTTATATGCCAATGAAATTAATTATGTTGTATTGAATGTTCATAAATTTTATAATGTGTTAATGAATGTTATCGCATGATAATTAATGAATGTCACATTTTATTAATGTGTGAATGAATGTTAATGAATATTATTGTGTGATAATTAATGAATGTTACATTTTATTAATGGATGAAATAATGAATGAATGTTAGATGTTAATGGAGAATTTAGAGTGATGTTAGGGGGGGGGGGGGGGAAATGAGCTTCCACCTTCACATGGTTGGCCCTGTTTAGTACAGACTATAAAACTATTCTTGAAACAAAGTGAAGCTCAATAAGTTTGTTCCTTCTATAGGGTCTCCAATGTAGCCTTTATCCCACTCTCAACATTGCAA
This sequence comes from Chamaecyparis obtusa, assembly GCA_027943335.1. Lineage (NCBI taxonomy): Eukaryota > Viridiplantae > Streptophyta > Pinopsida > Cupressales > Cupressaceae > Chamaecyparis > Chamaecyparis obtusa. Next base: position 158,703 of record BSBK01006728.1, on the reverse strand, counting down.
GGCTTCAAGTGTTGTTCTGAGATTGGTTTCTCCATCTCCCACTGACATCTTGTCTTTCTCCTAAGAATTCTCACTGAGCTCTAATACATGGATGAGAAGAAGATGTCCCTTACAGGCTACCCATATATAATATGGTAGATCTAGGGAACAAATATACTACAACATAGAATGAGTCAACTTGAATCTATAATTTCTTCATTCACAATGGAAATTCAAATTACAAGCCATATTTTAGATTTAATATTCATATTCATCTTCATCATGATCATAGCCATCACAGTCAGCATTTGGTTCAACTTCATTTGAACCACACTCCATATCGGGTACCATTATAAGGCATGGAGTGTGGTCATACCCATGTTACCATAATAATGAGTTAGCCTATAAAATTATGAATAAAATATTACAGGTGTACCCAAGATTGGCCTAGGCACCCAAGCTCCTACCAAAGGAACCCAAGTCAAACCCAGAGGAGAACAAAAGTAGAACTGCAACCCAGCCTCAAACAAAGAACTGGATAACTTGGCTTTTTTTAATTCAAGTTTATTTCTGAATTCTTCTCTAATTCCAACCTAATTATTCCATATTTTGTTTTCCAATTTTCCTTTTTCCTCACTCCAAATTATGTTATGTTGTTATTTCCTTTTACTAATTGTGCTATTTGAAGGATCACCACCCATGACTTGGTTAAGATGATGAATGCTTTCAATGCCTTTATTACCAAGGAATCACCACCCACCATTAATGAATATTAATGATCATTGTTTCCTAAGGGTAATCACTATTTGTGTATGTTGATCACCCAAGTCTTTGGCTGTGATTTGCATGCTGTGAGGTTTGTCAGAAGTGGGGGTATGACATGTTGGTTGGATTATAACATATTGACACTTACACCATGAAGAAGACAAATGATTAAATAGAAAGAGAGGACCAACTGAACCATCTTGTGGTCAGTCTATATCACATTGAGAAACAATGTCAAGACTCGAGAATCAAAACAATCAAAAAAAATTTCAAGACCATGAATGATCAACAACATTCCATTAGAAAACAAAACACTAATCTATGTTATCATTAAGCCATAAAATATGTATTTAAAGTTTAGAAGCATCACAAAAACTTTCAAGAAACATAGTACTATCCAAAATATGTCTTTAAAGTTTATTTCTAATGATTATGATGATGTTGATGTTGATGTCTATAATTTATTTCACTTATTGATGCTTGCCTAGATTGAATTTTGAATTGCCAGGCTGGACAACACTTTCAAAGTTTAAGGTCTGTTCCACATGATACTCTTAGTTACAGCTCAAATGTAACTCAACATATTTTTGATGCTAGGCAACCCACTGCAGAAACTCATCTGCAGGTGAAATTTAATGTTGTGAATCTTGGCATTGTTAATATTATTAATTTTCCTCATGTTTCATATTTGTGAAAATGTTTCTTGGCACTATCTTCTTTTTCAATTCCTATATTTGCAGCTTTTTAGATCATTAACTTAAGCATTACATGTCTTTGTTCAAAGTTTATTCTAACACTATATTATATCTTATTCTTATTACAATGTTCTTTGTTGTGGGGTAGGAGGTCAATCTTCATTGTCTTCATTGTGGGGGACAATGAAGATTTCTCTGACAATTAGCAGGTCTTCTTTATTATCTTATAATAACATGCTAAATTGATAAAGGCATTATGGATATTTAATCTGCAATTACTAATAGATTAAGCATATTATTACTATGCTTAATGTTCCATTTAAATGCATTTAACACAAAAAACAAATTTACAAAACTGAACCAATGGCATGTTTACAACAAAGATGTGTTGAGGAGTTTTCTCCTTGTTTAATGTTAACTGTTCCTACACAATCCACTCATACAATAGTGAAATGCTATGTGGAAGGGATGGTTGATAGTGTTCCTTGAGGGAAGGAGGATTTTGAAAGACTTTTTATCATTGTATTGTGTATTTCCAATATGTTTGGATGCATGGCAGACCAGGAGAATGAAGGATCACTCACTGATTGCATGAAAACCCAATTTTGAAGGGTCACTAATTGAGGGGATAGTCAAGGTCCGGATGATTGGGCCATTGGAGGACCCTATTTCTTTGTATTAATTTCTATTCAAATTGGATGCATGGATTTCTTGTGAATTATCGGCTGCTATGTATCCTGCAACTATATCTATAAATCTACATATACTTCTCTAGGGTTGTAAGCCACTTAGAGATCAAAATAGAGAAACTAAATCTAAATCATTCTTTGTCCTATTTCCTTTTAACAAAGTCTCAACTATCAATGATACAATACATTTGATGCCCTAAGCTATCAGTACAAATGATGCCTAGCTAGAAGCTCACGGGTTGTCCATTTGATAACCACAGTCAACATTTTAAAAAAATAGATATCCTTGAGCACAAGCACCAATAACATCAAATAATGGAGTTAAAGCATGGGCTAGGGCATGACACCAGTAGAATGCAGTCATTTCAGTGACATCAATATAAAATGGAGTCATTAAACGTGCCAGTAATATCAACAAACGTGAATCTAAACATTTCAAAACCAATGACATGTTTACAACAAAGGTCTAATAGAACTCCAACAATTCTTAAACATACTTTATCTGATATGATGAATTCTTAAAAAATTAAGGTTGGAGTAGACATAGTTATCACACTTTTTTTTTGTGTGGTACAAGGAAGATTTGGCTAGGTCAAATCTTCCTTCGTGCTAGCAGTCTACAGAATTAGATCTTTATTAACAATTGATCATATCAGATAACTAGTATGCTTAAGAATTGTTGGGACTGGTCCTTTGGCATGTATTAAACATAATAGAATTTTTAGCATATTATTATCATTCTATTTCTTTGTTGTAAACATGTCATTGGTCCAATTTTTTAACTTCATTGTTGTATGAGTGGATTGGGCAGGAATAGTTAACATTAAACAAGGAGCAAACTCCTCAACACATCTTGGAAACCATTGAATTCAATAATAAATGAAACCTAACACCTACACTATTCCTTCCATTCACTTCTACCAAGAATAAAGCATTTAATCCATTCAACATTACATATAATCATTAGACAGTTACATTTTCTGATTCTGTAGAGGAACAGTCACGACCAAAATGATCAAAACTACTTTCACCCTTGCACAGAATATTCCAAACTTAAAGTAAAATGAGAAATATGCTATATCAAATCATTCATATTCATAGTAACCATTCAAAGGATCATTTTGTCAATGAACCTTCTAACTGTACCCCTGCGGTAGAGAAAGGAAACCTCAAAATAGCGAAAGGAAACTTAGTAAAACTAGTCTATGCCACTGTTTATGAGGGTATAGTCATGATAAGTGCCTCTCAAACCTCTCCAAACATGTAAGATTATCTTTAAACACTTTATTGATCTCTTCTAAACATTAACCAAATCAAACCTACATTTGAATCTACACACAATAACCCCAAAATAAAGGGTTTTGTATCCTTTAATGAATCTCAGTCACTGGTAACACATGGACAGTCAAACCAGTAGTCTCCAAAGCATTCAATAAGTGACTGGATTGTATTTAATACATGTCAAAGGACCAGTTGTATGAAATTGTCAATCACATAGCATTTCACTGTTGTATGAGTGGATTGTACAAGAACAGTTAACATTAAACAAGGAGCAAACTCCTCAACACATCTTGGAAACCATTGAATTCAATAATAAATGAAATGTAACACCAACACTATTCCTTCCATTCACTTCTACCGAGAATAAAGCATTTAATCCATTCAACATTACATATAATCATTAGACAATTACATTTCTTGACTATGTACTAGAGGAACAGTCATGACCAAAATGATCCAAACATTTGAAAATAGTGAATCGATATCCTTGAGCACAAGCACCAATAACATCAAATAATGGAGATAAAGCATAGGCTAGGGCATGAAACTAGTAGAATGCAGTCATTTTAGAGAGCATTCATGATCAAATAAAATACAATGCATTTGAAGTTTGCGGTCGAATATGATGCGAGATGCTCGAAAGATGAAGAAATCACATACGAAGAACATGCCATTGGTTCAGTGTTGTAAATTTTTTTTTTGTGTAATTATTAATTGGCAGATTAAATGCAGATAACACCTTTATCAGTTTAATTAGCATGTTATTATCATATCAGATAAAGTATGTTTAAGAATTGTTGGGACTGGTCCTTTTGCATGTATTAAACATAATAGAATTTTCAACATATTATTATCAATCTATTTCTTTGTTCTAAACATGCCATTGGTTTAGTTTTGTAGATTTATTTTTTGTGTTAAATGCATTTTTTCATGAGGAGGGGTCTTGTTCCGAGGAGATTGATGAAGATTGTGCACCTCAAAAACCAATTCATAAGGTACCAATCATGTTTCCTATTTGCTTATATTTTTGGATTGGTAAATCTCCTTATAATTTTCATGTCCTTTATTTTGATTACTATGGATGAGATATATATCTTACATTTAACATTCAACTTCTTTACATTTTAGAACATGTAGTGTGTTTTTTGAGGATTTTACCAAATCAGCTTTTAACATAAACCAAAAACACCAAACTGATACCTTGCCCTTTCAACTTGACAAAATATTTGCATTTGACCAATAACTGCAAGTAACTAAATGATAAATCCACATACATGTATCTTTGTAAAATACCTAGAACATCAAAAAGATGGCTAAGTGGCTACCACCATGATTTTTATCTACTGAATATGGGAAAAAAAAGCACCAAAAAGAATTGAATAGAAAACATGATTGGACATTTTAGAGAGCATTCATGATCAAATAAAATGTAATGCCTTCTCTCACACTTGATCAGCTTTCACCCGCTTGTTTTCTCCCACTCCTTTTCTCTACAATAGAAATAAAAATGATTTGGCTATTTCAAAATAGTGAATCGATATCCTTAAGCACAAGCACCAATAACATCAACTATTTTGATCTGTGGGTACCCTAATGTTGGCAAGAGTTCTTTTATTAATAAGATTACTCTGCAAGCTTGAAGAAGCGGTATATTTTGGCAAATGAAGAGTGGAAAGATGACGATGTTCCTGAGATCATGGACGGACATAATGTTGCAGAAAGAATGGGAAGACATCTTTCTAGCCTGGCCCTGGATCCTTCGATAATTGGGGTAGGATCCAAACCTAGGCTAAAAATATGTCTTCATTTTTGTTGTGGAATATAGGCTCTGTTGCTGCAACAATGGCAGACTACGATGTAGATATCACAACAGCTAAGAAACATAAATGTAGGCATCATGGTCACAATTTTTTGGAGACACAACATAATCGAGTGCTATTCCCAGACAATGCAAAGAAACCACTACTTTGCATCATCTGGGAAAACCACTCAATTATGTTGTGTCTCCAAAAAATTGTGACCATGATGCCTATATTTATGTTTCTCAGCTGTTGTCTCCCAGGGCCCCTTATGACCCATTACGATCCCTAAGAATACATCTTAGAGGTCTTAAAATGTTGTAAAGGGTCATAAGAGGCTCCTAGGAGGGGCTAGGTGAACTTCCACCTTCACGTGGTTGGCCCTGTTTTGTAGAGAATGTTAAACTATTCTCGAAACAAAGAGAATCTCAATAATTTAAGGTCTCAGTCCATGGAGATGCTGAAAAAATGACAGGAATCAGTGATAGAGAGTTTTTAGGTTCTGAGAAGATGTATATGGAATGGAGGCCAGATTGAGTACCAGTGTAGAGATAATGATTCAGTAACCTACATCTATAAAACCTTCATAATTATCCCTTCTTTGGCCTCCACTCATTCCTCTTCTAAAAAATGGTTATCTAGAAACTTTTGATGTTGTTTCTCATCCATGCACGAAATGTGTAGTGATCATATAAAATTACTTTAGGCCTCCAATATTGATGAGATGTACAAGTGTAAATTTTTTTTGCAAGACTGGGATCAATTTGTGTAGTGTACATAAATGCAAGGTGGTGATTATTCTCGACGATCGACAAGTATAAGTCTTCCAGGCCTTACCCAGTAGCTAGGACTAAAGATAACACAGCTCAAGAGACCATCATAGGTTGTCTCTTTCTTCGATCTATATTATTGACAAAATATTTTACCTTTCATTCGCTCATCAAATCGAGGGATTTGAAAGAATTTAATAGAATATTTTCATGACAATGTATATTATTTAAGTTGATGTTGCATGAATTTATCTACTTCATGCACTTTTAGACTATTAGGACGGTGATAAAGAAGCATCTCTTCCCATGGCCATGCTTCTTTATTGTCATCCTCATAGTCTACAAGTGTGCGAAGTAGATAAATTCGTGCAATGTCAACTTAAATAATATATGTTGTCATGAAAATATTCTATTAAATTCTTTCAAATCCCTGGATTTGATGAGCTAATGAAAGGTAAAACATTTTTTCAATAATATAGACCGAAGAAAGAGACAACCTATGATGGTCTCTTGAGCTTTGTTATCTTTAATGTGCATATTCGTCAATTTTTTGACACTTTATAATTCATTCTGACAGTAGTGATATACATCCGACATCATTTCCCATCAGAATATAGGCCAACATGTCACCTATTTGACAAATAAAATGTCAGAGAAAATACTTTATGACAATTATTGCAACAACAATGCTATACGTCTGATAGGAGATATGTTGCACTACCATCACTCTTTCGACAATTAAAATGTTGTAGATATGCAATTTTTGACAAACAGTTCCAACACTAATGCTACGTCACCGATGGGTTTATCTGTTAGAAATTGGTTGTAGATCTATCGCTATACCAACAGTTCTAATGTTGGAAAGGATATCTTTTTGACAACTAGTTCCGACAGAGATTGTGTATTTTCGATAGGTCTTTGTGTCAGAATTCTGATAGATGGACCGTAGGAAATGCCATAACAAAGTTGTTATCATGTGCAAGTTTTTGACATTATGGGGTGTCGGTAAACTGATGGATATCTCTTCTGTCACAATTTCCAATGCAAAAACTACGACAGACACATGTGTCAAAATGTCGACAAATGACCATTGCAAATCTGACAAATGGCCGTCAGAATTTGACCTAAAATGTACTAGTGATAGAAGTGGATTGGAAAATAGGGTTGAAGATGAATTGAGAAGACAAATTTTATTGACTGAGATGAGAGTTGAGGTACTTGGTTTTGATGATTTGAAACATTTCTATGAAATTGATCCTGGTTTTGCAAAACCTTAGAAAGCATGTAAGAAATCGATCACAGATAATTTGAGTAAGTGGGTAGATTACTTCATTTAAGAAGGTATGATTTTCAAGGGAATTTAGTTATGTATACCAAGAGGGTCTATGAGGTAAAATCTAATTAAGGAGAAACATAGTGGAGGACTTGTAGGATATTTTGGTATTGATAAAATAATAAGTTTGATTAAGGAGAAATAATTTTGGCCTCAATTTCATAAGGATGTTTAGAAATATGTTATAAGTTGTAGAATTTGTCAAGTTTCTAAGGGAGTAAGTCAGAATACATGGTTATACACACCTTTACCAGTAGTTTATAGTAGATCTTGGGAAGACATTAGCATGGATTTTTTTCTTGGCTTACCGAAGACACAAAGAGGTAATGATTCAATATTTGTCATGGTAGACATATTTTCAAAGATGTCACATTTCATTCCTTGTAAGAAAACATCAGATGTTGTTCATATAGGTGATCTATTCTTTAGAGGAGTTATGAGATTACATGGATTGCCTAAGACTATTGTTTGTGACAGGGATAGTAAGTTTGTGTGATACTTTTGGGAGACACTTTGGAAGAAGATGGGTACAAATTTGAAGTTTAGTTCTATATTTCATTGACAAACCAATGGATAAACAAAAGTTATGAATAAGAGTTTGGGTAATTTGTTAAGATATCTTGTTGGAGATAAACCTGGTAATTGGGATTTGGTTTTGGCACAAGTAGAGTTTGCATAAAACAATTCAGTGAATCACAGTACAGGTAAAATACCTTTTGAAATTATTACTGGCATGCATCCTAAGAGAATATCAAATATGAATATCTTGGCATAGAAGATAAGAGAAGTGTTGAAGCAGAGGGATATGCTAAACTCATGAAGACTTTTCATGATGAGGTGAAGTATAATTTGGAGCATAGTAATAAAAAATATAAGGAAACAACTGACCGATCTAGGGGAGATAAGAATTTTGAAGTTGGTGATGAAGTTATGATTCTTTTGAAAAAAGATAGATTTCTTGTTGGAACCTATAGTAAGCTAAAGATGAATAAGTTTGGGCCTTGTAAGATACTCAAGAAGTTTGTCAGTGGTAATGCTTTTGATATTGAGTTTTTGGTTGACATGGATGTATCACTTATATTCAAAATTGCATATTTGTATGAATACCATGATTTAGATGATGAGGAAAACCTAAAGAAGGAATATACTAAGAAGCAGATAGAATTGGAAGGAGCACAAGAGAAAAGGATTACATGGAGTACTTAGTTAAGTGGAAGAACAAATCGGTTAAGGAAGCTACTTGGATTTACCAATCTAAGTTGGATCATTTGGATTCTTCTTAGGTTATAGAATATATTTGATGTGGAGCATTAGTTTTATTAACCCCAGGTGTCTAATGTAGGAACATCTTAGGTTCATCGCAATCTTCCATCAACTAAAAAACATTTCTTTGTATTTGTTCTTGTTTACCAGTTGGAGAGATTATGCTGACCGATCATTCATTTTTTTGTGATAGCGTGTGTGGTTGTATAGTCATATTTGAGACCTATACGGGGTCATCTTCCTATGATTGCACCTCCTAATGTTTGTGGATGTTTGATATTTGATCCATTTCCTATCCTTGGGTAATGCATTCATTGTTTTCTTGGACCTATTTGGATATTCGATGTAAAGTTGTTGATCTTTACATTTCAACCATTGCAATCATAACGTGTGATTCATGCATCTTCCATGGATTATTTTCTATGATGGTGCTCCCTTTTGTTTCCTTTTCATGTATCTTAAATTCCTTTTGGTTTAGACCTATTTGTTTTAAACATTTCCTTTTCTAGGGGAATGTAATTATTTCTTGGTCGACTTTGGAGGCATTGACTATATGTAATAACTCGATGTATCTTAAGAAGTAGTGTCATTAGATTGGGAGTTGATTCATCAAACCTAGATGTGAGACTTTGACAGATCAGTATTAGGATTTGAGATTCATTTCTTTGTATATGGTTATAATCGAGAAGGCTTGACAACCCAGCATGTATGTTGTTTGATCTCTAAATAATACATTGGATAGTGAATTCTCTCTCTATTATGTGTCATTTTCCTATGTACTCTTAGCTGGGAGGTTGGGAATCTCCTTTGGGGATTCTCCCTCCTTAGCACTATGTTAGGAGACACTAATGAGTATCATCAAATCGTTGTCTCCTACAATATCACTAGGTGCAAAATTCTATCAATTTAAACATCTCATTTTTATAGCTAGGTCAAGAATGAATATATCCACTGAATATTGAGATAAACTATGAAATAGTAATGTGGAAAATATAATTAATGTGTTTCCCCTATTAAATATCTATAAAATCTCCAATCAATGTGTGAAGTACTTGTTAATTCGGTCATATAGGTTTATATTAACTCTTATTACAACATCATTGACCCACATCTTATTAATTCAACAAAAGAGAAGCAAATTATTATAGGTGTCTTTCTAGTACAGAAAAAGATCAGAATATTATAATCCATAATGAATTTTATTTGCAAATTGATTTGTACACCACAATAAGAAACATAATATGTTTTATTGTAAATCATTCAACATCTTAAAAAAAGATTTCAGGACCTTTTGTACAAGGTTTCGGGACCTTTCAAATCCTATTTTTACTTAATCAGAGCATCTTAAAAAAAGATATATTTTTAAGTGACTTACCTTAAGATCCTACACAAAAGACATGCTTTGAAGAATGTTGATGACAAATATATTGATGGTCAATTCAAATTTTTAGTTGTACAACAAAAAAAATTTTAGGGATCACTATTTTTAAATTTTAATTCTAATGTAAGGTAAAAAATTGATGAATTCAAGGAATTATTAGTAAATATGTAACACCCCATCATCAGGGAAACTGAGAGGACAAATCCATAAACTAAGAAAAAGGAAGGTAATTTATTTTTTAAAGAAATATCAGTAACATACAATTCATTTGAAAACATATAAACCAATACATGACATGCAACATAGATGCTAAACATAAATCCAATTAACAAGCCCATTAAGGTTCCTTGACATTGCTACTAGCAATATATAACATACATGAATAAGTAAATGAGATAATCATAGAGCATTGAAAAAAATTACAACATGGATTGAATCGTTTAAGTATTACAAACAAATAGCATAGTCACATGATCAAGGTCAAGGTCAAACATATTTATCCACTTTTTCCATACATTACAAGTAATCACTGAAACATATTTATATATACATATTTTACATTCATCTCCTCAAGGTGATTATAGTACTACATCAATACATCAATATGATGATAAAGAAAAAGTTACATCATTACATCAATATGAAGCTACATAACATGATACAATGAATCATAGAAATCATTTGGTTGCATGGAACATAGAACTGCTGAGAAGATGCAAGATCACCCAAGAAGCTTACAAACAACTTTAAAAACTTGATGGTAAAATTTTTTTCCACCCAACCACATGGAACCCTATGGCCCACTCGCTCTGAGATGGGAGATAGAAATAAGGCCCCACACCACACCAGCATACACAATCAAGGCAACGAGAAAGTAATAATAAAACTCTAAGGTATAACATAAGGAATACACAAGACTAAACAATAGGGATTGTTTAGGTGTGAAATAGATACTAATGAATCTAACAATATAAACTATGTGAGATGAGTTCATTAATTAACCATTCCAACACTAACACTCAAAATACAAGTGAAAGAGGGGCTTCCAAACATACGTCTCAAAATAAACCAAGTTAGATTAGCAAAATCCAAGAAGATAAAGGGATGCCAATGCTAAATCTAAAGTATATCAAGGAAGTACACAAGAAATTCCTCTTTCATGCAATGCAATATTTGATTAAAGATGTGTAAATGTAAATGTGAAATTGAACCAATTGATTTAATGAGAAAAGTAAGATAGATCTAGATGCTAAGTGTATGCAATCAGCCCAATTAAGATATGAAAATAGGTCTAGACTAAGAAATAAGATGAATGATAGAGTACTCACCTTGAAATATGTAGATGAATATGCCTTTTTTCTCTAAAAACTATAGAATTGAACCAGTGACAAAACTTTTGACTACAGATTCGCGGTCACAACAGAAAACCCAGAAAATGTTATTTTTCTTAGACCTCCAAGAACAGGTCAACCTGGTGCAACATGCTCTGGACACTTTTCCATGAAGTCACCATGTTCCTAGGACAATGTAGAAAAATCAACCTAACTTCTTCATAAATTTCTCAAAAAGTAGTTTCCAAATCCATGGTTGTAATTCTAATATCATGCTCCTGCACATAGAAAAGTTTGTTTTGGGGTTTGGGTGGATAAGGGCTTTCCTTGGTCAAGCTCTATATTGAGGAATCAACCTTAAAATTTAAATGTAAATATGTAAAGAAAACAAAAAAATGTAAGTATTCACCTTGCTTGTAGAAACCCTTGTTAATAAGGATTGTATAATGCTTGTGTGTTGTAGATGTTGAATAAATGCAATGATGGATGTAGGAAATCTCCACAAATGAAATGGATCTACCAAAACCACATCACGGAGCCATGGATGTAAACATGCATCAATGAAGAAGATGATGAATTATTCGATGTAAATCTCCCCCCTTGATGACCAAAAAAATGCTAGATCTTGAAGATGAAGTGCTCACAAAGGATCCTTGAATCTTGAATGCTTGAACTTGCTTGTGTGATTGTTGGATCTCTAATGGATATTATGGATGTAAAATGGATGTCAATGGATGTCCATAGATGTCAAAATGAGGTTCTTAGTCCTCCTTTTATACTAGTTTTCAGGCAGGAAAACAAATCAAGTCGGTGAGGTCACCCGATTTTGTAATTTAATTCCTTAAAACAACACTCACCCTAGGATTTAAAATCCCTGGAGAACAGGTTGACCTCATCGACCTATTCTAGAGTAGGTCAACTTGGTTGACCTATTCCAAGGTTGGCCCAAAGGGAGCTAGCCCTAAGGTCTCAGAGATTGCACAGTTAAACATGGAAGATATGGGATAAAACAAGATAAAATGGGGATTGAGCATGAATCCATCCATGGTTCATAAAGTCTATAAAGGATGGGAGATAAAAGGTCTTAACTAATGAGTGCTTCCATTTTAAGATGGTACATGTATCCCCCACTTTAGCGGGAGTGTGAGTTTCCTCAAAATCATGGTAAAGTAGATCAAAAAGAAAGAGTTGATCTCATATTGACTGAGGAGATGAAGAAACCATCAAGCCTCCAATAGACTTGAGTCTTCATCATATCCAAAGCCAAAATAAGAGATATGTCACTAAAAAGAAAGTGTAGCAAACTCACCCAATAAGGTTTGTGCTCCTTATTGTGAACTACACAAGAAAAAGAAAGGGGGTGCAACAATAGATGACATTGAATGGTTTAGAAAGTGTGTGGCATGCTAGTCAGCCCATCAAAGATGAATTGAATGGTCTAGAAAGTGTGTGTGGCATGCTATTTAACTCATCAAAATTATTATTCCTCAAGGGAAATCCATTTCCCAAGAAGAAAAATTGAAAGATGACCCAGGCATAAGGATGTGTGTGTCCTCAAGGGATCAAAAATACAATCAAGCCTCCAAGACCGCCAATAGGCCAAAGAAGGATCAAACAATAATCAGGCCTCCCAGACTATTAGTATTCCAAAGAGGGATCATAAAGAAAGTATCGAGCCACTTGAACTGTTAGTAGTCCAAAGAGAGATCCAAAATAACAAAAACCAAGCCCCCATGAACTATCAGTAATTCGATAGAGGAAACCAAATTGTCAATGTGCATGTGTGCAAAGTGAGTGGAGTGTATGGCCCCACATTAAAGTGATTGAAAATGACTTAAGGGGAGCAATAGCATTAAAAGAAGCATACACTCATCCACAAAGAACATTTCTAATATGAAATGCCCCCAAGAGAGAACACTTCAAGGGAAATAAACATAAGACAAAAGAGATAACACGAAGGGATTAACTAACTTTGGGATCAATATGATCATATGATAATATGTAATATTATATCAAGTATGAAATTTCATCATTCACCAAAGAAAGTAGAACTACAAGACAATGGAGGGAAATACACGTAAGAGATATGAAGAAGAGTCTTTTTGGGCCAGAATTATAGAGACCAAAAAGAATTAGTGTTACTATGTTGTCAGCATCCAAGTAGACTACACAAGGACACATATACAAACAATAGCACATAGAAAACATAACATGTAATGAAAAATAGAAGAAGAGAGCTACAAATAGAAGAATATACATGAAATGTTTGATACTTTATCATCTTGTGCCAATAGAGCAACAAGAATCACCTAAAGCAATCTAGAAAAAACATATAACAAAGAGTAAAACACAAGAGAAAAACACAACATGAACACACAAATAATACCATGCTAGAGAAGTCCACTTCAAATGTGTCGCATGCCCTCCCCATCTTGGTCTGAAATATTAGGGAAAGGTGATAAACTCACAAGAGGAACAAAATCCAACATAGTAGGAACCACTACTAGATCCAAGCAAGGAATCTAGTGGGAGTCATTGTTCTCTTCACTAGGAGTGAGTGTTAGCTACGTAGAAATAATGTTAGGAAAATCATAATCTATATCGATATTCTCATATTCATCATCACTAACATGTGTATTAGAATCATCATCATCAAGCATATCTTCCATATTAATATTAATAGAATCTAAAACACGAACATAATCATCATGTTTATCCATTTGCATATTTTTATTTTGATTAACTTAATTCAAAGGGTCAAGCATGGGTTGATCAAAGGAAGGAAAAGGTTGAGATGAAGAAGTAGTTTTAGAAGCAAGAGCACAGGTCTTAGCCTTAGCTTGACAGTTCTTGAGATGCTAATAAGCATGTTGGTTAAAAATGGGTTTACAAGATATAAACTTGAAGGATTAGATTCGACAATCAGAGGTTCTGAGGAGGGAATGCCTATGGGTTTAGGAATGATAGGTAGTGGAATAGGTTGGGTAGGTGAGATAGTTGCAGGAGTATCAACCTTAGGAAGGCTAAGCTCAAGAATCATTTCTACCTTGTATTGTTGATAGGATTGATAAAGATGATTAGGATGGTTAGGCAAGTTTTGAGGGAGAGATGGCCAAAAGAAATCTATCTCAGCACAATCTCAAGAGCATGAGGGTTTATAAAGAGAATGATTAATGGTGAAAACTTCTCCTTTATGAGGAAATTTTATGCACTTATGAATAGGAGAGGCTACAACTTGCATGGAAGAGAGCCACAGAATACCAAGCTTAACTTGAAATTAATTAGAAGTAGGAATGAAAATAAAGGTAGTATGAACAACCTTACTAGAAAGGGTCATATGAATATTGATAGAACCTTGAGGATGATAAATAAAACCATTACAAGTTTTAATCCTAAAACTAGATGTATCTTAGGTATCCTTATGCAATCCTTTATTAAAAAGATGTTCTTTAATGATAACATTCACGGAGGAAGAGGGATCAATCAAAACACCATGAGAAGGGATATGAGAAACCGTAACAATAATGTAAAGAGGACCTTTAGGTTTTTTAAACATATTGAAATGATCAAAGGTGATAGGAGGTGAAGATTTAGGTTCGTGTGAAGGTAAAATTGAAGGTTGAGGTTGAGACTCAACATGATTAACCATATGATTAGATTCTTATACCTTGTCATCATAACTAATGTTAGTAATAGGAGAAGAAGGTTTATTAATGACATTTTTTGAATGTGAAGGTAATGGGTTGGTGTAGATTTGAAAATTCAGATTAGGAGGTGCTACAAATTTATTCATACTATTAACCTCGACATCAACATATATAGCATTGGAATCAATAAGATGTTTAATAGATTTTTTCAAAGCATAACACTTTTGAGTATCATGAATAAGTTAATGATGGTATTAAAAAAAAACATTTTGATCAAATGACTTAGGCATTGGTTTGCTAGTGTCAATAGGATGGATAGGAGGAAGTTTAAGAATGTTAGCATTAATCAACTTTATCATCCCCATAGGTAAAGGTTCAGATAAAGGAATGTACTTATGATTAGGATGATAGACATAAGAAAAATTAGTTGTACCTTTGGATGTAGTAGCCACTTGATCATCAATTGTGTCCCTTGACTTGTGAATGTTGATGTATTTGTTAGACTTAAAGAATTTTTTTTGATGAATGGCAGCATCACTCTTATCAACAATAATAGGATCCATTGGAGTAGAGCTCTCAAGATGGCTCACTTCTAACTGATAATGGTGAAGCATTGTGCAAAGGTGTGAAAAGGAAGTATACTTAGTAAGGAGAAAGTTATTTGTAATGTATTTTTACAAATTAAAAATAAAAATACATTGAATGTCATGATTGGACACAGGATAAGATATTTGAGCATAAAAGTGTTTGAATCTACTAATAAAGTCACTAAATTTTTCTTTAACATTATGTATACAATGCATTAAATCAATCAAAAAAATATGAAGACTAATATTATTTTGAATTTGTTGAATGAAAGAATTAGCGAGCATTTGAAAGGAATTAATATAATAAGGAGGTAAAGAGAAAAACCATTGCAAAGCTTTATCTCTAAAAGTACATGTGAACAACTTATCCATGAGCCTATAGTCATGAGAAAAATCACTACATATAGTTTGGAAATTCCTAACATGAATCACATGATCATCCTTACCATTATAAGTCTCAAGACAAGGTATCTCAATATGTTGAAGGATAAAAACATGAAGGATATCTAAGGAAAGGGGATTAGCAATGTCACATGTAGGGATCTTGTACTTAGATTGAGTGAGTTGATCTACTTGTGGTTGCAAAGAGGTGATGGTTTGAACCAAGCTACTTATGGTAGGATTAGAAGATGCAATAGTAGGCATAGACATATTAGATGTACTAGCAAAGTTATAGGAGGTGAAAGGAAAATGTAAGGATGTTGGTGGACTATTAGAAGGAATGAGAAGAGGATTGAAATATGTATAAGGAAAAACATTGTATGAAGGTAATGAAGAGGGTATCGAGGTAAGAGGAACACTTGAAGGAAGTGAAGGGTTAGGAAGACCAACACTTAGAGGATTAGAGACTTGTGTAAAAGTTTTCATGAGAGGTGGCACATAGGTAGGAATGCTAGGAATAGTAGTGGAAATAAGAATATATGGTTCAATGGTTGTGGAAGGAGGGATGTATCCCAAATCTTGAGAATATTCCATCAAAGGCTTAGCATGAATGTTAATAATGTGTGATATACCATGCAAAATGGAGATGTTATTATCATCATGAGTGATAATCTTCTTAATAGCCTCAATAGGAGAAACAATATCAGGATTTGGGTTCTGTTGCACAACCCAATTTTCCAATTTATCAAACTCATGAGAGAGCTTATCAACTTGTGAAGTATGAACTCTTAAGACTTTATCTTCATCATGGGAAGAGTGAGAAGATTTATGCTCCATGATATGATTGGGATCTTGAGGGAAAATATTAGTATGATCATGGGTCCTAGGAAGAAAAGAGGAATCATGATCAAAAGAGCCTACAAGTCTATGGCTTCTCCTAAAGGGAATTCTAGAGGTTGGACTTAGTGTAATAAAGCTCATAAAAGAGGAGATCAAAAAAGGAAAATCTAATGAGATCTATCCACACAATTATCAATGTAATAAAGAGTATAAAAAGAAAGATCTAACCACATAAATATAGCTAAATCTAACTCCAAAATCAATAAGGAAAATGGGAATGTGTTGGGTCCACCAAAATGAAACAACCAATGCAAAAAGGGAGATCAAGGGATCTAACTTCAAAATAAAAAAATGGAGATGCATAGGGTTGACCAAAATGTTTAGTGAAGGTGAACACACAAGATAATGCACCAAGATCAAAAGGAAGTTGTAACACATCGGGCTCACCAAAAATTTTAGTGAAGGTGAACACACAAGATAATATACCAAGATCAAAATGAAGTTGTAATACGTTGGGTTGACCAAAATGTTTAGTGAAGGTGAACACACAAGATAATGCACCAAGAGAAAAAGGAAATTGTAATACGCCAGGTTCAAAAAAAAATTTAGTGAAAGTGAACACACAAGATAATGCACCAAGATCAAAAGGAAGTTGTAATACATCATGTTCACTAAAATTTTTAGTGAAGGTGAACACACAAGATAATGCACCAAGATTAAAAGGAAGTTGTAATACTTTGGGTTCAACAAAATGTTTAGGGGTGAAATGGATACTGATGAATCTAAAAATATAAACTATGTGAGATGAATTCATTAATTAACCATTCCAACACTAGCACTCAAAATATTAGAGAAAGAGGGGCTTCAAAACATAACTCTATATACAACCCAAGTTAGATTAGCAAAACCCAAGAAGATGAAGGGATGCCAATGCTAAAACCAAATTATATCAATGAAGTACACAAGAAAGTCCTCTTTCATGCAATGTAGGATTTGATTAAAGATGTGAAAATGCAAATGTGAAATTGAACCAATTGGTTTAATGAGAAAAGTAAGATAGATCTAGATGATAAGTATATGCAATCAGCCCAATTAAGACATGAAAATAGGTCTAGACTAAGAAATGAAATGAATGATAGAATAATCACCTTGAAATACATATAGGAATATGCCTTTTTTCTTTGAAAGCTATAGATTTGAACCTATGACAAAAATTTTGACTGCAGATTCACGATCACAACAGAAAACCCAGAAAATGCTATTTTTCTTAGACCTCTAGGAATAGGTCAACCTAGTGCAACATGTTCTCAACACTTTTCTGTGAAATCATTGTTTTCCTAGGACACTATAAAATTCAACCTAATTTCTTCAGAAATGTCTTGGCAAGTAGTTTCAAGATCTGTGGTTTTAATTCTGATATCCAAATCCTGCACATAAAAAATATTATTTTGGGGTTTGGGTGGATGAGGGCTCACCTTAGTCAAGCCCTAGATTGAGGAATCAACCTTCAAATTGAAGTGTAAATATTTAAAGGAAACAAGAAAAATGTAAGTATTCACCTTTTTTGTAGAAACCCTTATCAATAAGGATTTTGTAATTCTTGTATGTTATAGATGTTGAATTTGCAATGATAGATGTAGGAAATCTCCACAAATGCAATGGATCTACCAAAAAAAAATCATGGAGCCATGGATGTAAATATGAATCAATTAAGAAGAAGATGAATGCCTCAATGCAAATATCCTCCTTTGATGGCTAGCAAAATGCTAGATCTTGAAGAGGAAATTCTCACAAAGTATCCTTGAATCTTGAATGCTTGGACTTGCTTGTGTGATTGATGGATCTCTAATGGATATTATGGATGTAAAATGGATGTCAATAGATATCAATCGATGTCCATGGATGTAAAACTAAGGTGAATAGGCTTCCTTTTATACTAGTTTTCAGGTGGGAAAATAAAGCAAGCCGACAAGGTCACTTGATTTTGCAATTTAATTCCTCAAGATAACACTTGCCCTGGGATTTAAAATCTTCGGGGAACAGGTCGAATTGGTTGAACTATTATGGAATAGGTCAACCTAGTCAACCTATTCAAGAATAGGTCAACCTGGTCAACCTATTTGAGAATAGGTCAACATGGTCAACCTGTTCCATGGTTGGCCCATAGGGAGCCATCCCTGAGGTCTCAAAGACTACACAGTTGAAAGTGGAAGATATGGGATAGAACATGAGAAAATGGAGATCGAGCATGAATCCATCCTTGGTTCATAAATTTGGTAAAGGACATGAGCTAAAAGGTCTTAAATAATGAGTGTGTACATTTTAGGATGGCACATGGATAAAACAAGAAATCAGAGACAACTCACAATGCTAAATGGAGGGAATTCTAAGACACATACATAGTAGAGTGTAATAACATAGTCCTCCACTATCCTAGGTTATCATGGAATATCTCTATAGACCCTGACCCCTAGGTGAGAACTCATGTGAAACCAAAAACCTTTCCTGTAGAAAAAGAATTCAATTTATCAAATCAACACCCCACAAACAACCAGGCCTTCTCTAACTCATCCTTGGTCTAAACAAGCACTCAAGTCCATGGGTGATGTATCTCATTTATCTTTATTAATGTGTAACCCAAGCTGGTTCATTTTAATTATGTTTTTGTTTGATTATCTACCTACAATGAGTTATTTTGGCAGCCACTTAGGGTCTATGGCCCTATTGTGAGCCACTCCCCTAAACATGCTCCTAGAAAACCACTCCTATACCCCAAACTAAAAACCCAAAAGAAAACATCACAAATCAATTAACCATAAAGAGATCCTCATAAATACATCATTTCTAATGACATCTCAAAAGAATATTTTGAAGCATAAAACACAAAATTATCATCAAGACCCATATAAGCCATCATAAAAAAGGGACATCATAACCAAATCATAAATGCCTCTTGTTGAGAAGCTTAAAGGAACCCTTCTAGGATCCAAAACATAAAAAATATTCTAGATACAACATATCTCTAGCATGTGTCCTCCTTTTGATCCATTCCCTCAAATAAAATAGTACACTAATGATCAGAATGGCATTAATGAAATCCTCATAAAATACCCAAGAACACAATCAGACCCTCATATTACCTCATTTACAGAGTAGGGTCTCAAATCAACATATCACATCGAATTATCATAACCAATCATATGAGATTATGAAACATCCACATGCAAGCAACAAGAATTTAAAACATTAAAATGAAAGCAACCATACTCACAAGATCATAAACTAGAACATCTCCCAAGGCCTCTGGTACTGAAACAAATTCTAACCCCACAAAAGAAACATCTCATGAAGACACTCGACATGAGTAATGATCAATCTGTGCAAGAATATTAACAAGGTTGTTCAACCGCTAGTACATTTGGGCTATTTTTCTAATGTTCGTTCATTGGAATACCAACGCTAGTTTATCAGACTGTCGACATTGAAGGTCATAAAAAGCTTTTTGTCAAAAAAATCAACATTGGTCATTTGTGTCAGAATACTGACTCCAACATCATTGTAGAATTAATAAGATGTTGTAACTGAGGATGCATTATGGACAATGGTGAACATGTCAGTGAAATTTTCACCATTAGCAGAATTTTGACACATGTTGTCACAATTCTAACTTCATTAGGAAGGTGTGAGACTGATGAACATGCTTTTAGACACACAACATCAATGTCAGATGTGGAACTCATCTGTGTCGAAAGTTTGACAAAATTTAGGCATTTAATTTGATGAGGATGTTATTGCATATACAACATCCTCATTAGTGCAAGTCCATTGGGTGTCAAAATTCCAATGACTATCATGTACTTTGTTCGACGAGGAGGCTGTAGTACATACAACATCCTCATTGGTTATTTTTGTCTCAGTGTTAGAATTCTGACAACTTATTGAAATTTTTTTTATTTAAAAGAAGAGTCGTTGGGACATAAAAATCAACTTCTCTATCATGATGGGATTCTTCATAAATGGGCATGGATACACATTGTGAACAGATTTGTTATCTATGACAGGTTTGTAAGAACTAACTACTTGGAAGTGATCAAAGAATAGGTCATTTGGAAGATAAAAAAGGCTAATGTTTTGAGTTCTAGGAATGACATTATGGAAGGGTTATTGGAGATATTAGGTAATCTTGAAGAAGTGTAGTAATACACTAGTCAAAGTGATGGAATCCAAACAAAGTAAGGATCAAAGACATGGAGAAGGACAAGGTAAAAGGGTAATGTTCTTGTTTGAAAACTCACTCAACCAAACCACTCCCATGCTTCAAGGCACTCACAATGGCCTATTAACAACACCAAACCTCTATTGTCACATTGATTATGTCACATGACTGTGACTATCTCATTCCCCAAATAGACCCTTGTTAACCCTTCCATAGACCCCTATCTTGGATCCCACACATACACCTTGAGAAATATATCTCACTTAACCTTAGGGAATCTTAAACCTTTGTAATCACACCCCCTTGAACCTCTTTAGTCTTTGAACAACTCTTCAAACACTTATTTAGTCCTCCAACTTAGGATCACTCACATGGACCCACTCAACTCTATACTCTTGAATGTATCCACACCTTACATGTATACTTCCACAAATCCCACCATTATGAAGAAAACTTCAACATCCATCTCAACACCTAAAACACACAACACTTGACCCAACTTGTGTAAGGATAATAAGAAGAATTACGCAAATATTAACACACACAAAAAGAACACAATAACACAATGTTTAACATGGTTCACCCAATCCCTGGGCTACGTCCACCAACAATGAGTCCAATATCTATATTATTATCCATCGATTACAATCTAAAACTTGTAACTCAATATCGCCATAGGAAGCTACAAAAATCTCTCATACAATGAATCTCAAACCCTAAGCCCTTTTTACAAGTATTTTTGACATAACAAAATTAGGGAAAAAAATACTCCAACTAATAGAAAATTGATGGCCAGCCCTTGACCCCGCCTGGGGCGCTGCCCCAGGACCCCACAAGGGGATCTGCCCCTTGACCCCGTAGATAATTCAAGGGGGAAACTGCACCAAAAGAACCTGAGTCTAATTAGGCTCCATATACATAACAATCTCCCACTTGGAGACTGATCAGACTCCACAACAATAACCTCCCACTTGGAGACTGATCAACCAATCTTGTAGCTCCCACTGGAATACAGAAACCACCCTGGACTCAGTTGTTCTTTTATTTTGTTTAGTCTAGAAGACCAACCGAAGCTGAAGAGGAATTCATCTTGTCCCTTTTCACTTCCTCTGTAAACATATCTGCTAGATTATCATCTATATGCATCTTCTCCAACTTTAACTATCCATCCAAAACTGACCAATTGAAATGATATCGCAACTGTATATGTTTTGTTTTTGAGTGCAAAGAAAAATTCTTTGCAAGATGAATGGCACTCTGACTATCAAAATACAAATAATTATCTACCTATGGATGTTCCAATTCTTCCATGAAGAATTGAAGCCATATCATCTCCTTGGCTACCTCTATAGCAGCAACATACTCTGCCTCTATAGTGGATAAATCAATCACCTTTTGTAACCAAGAAATCCAACTCACTACTATCCCACCAATAGTAAATACATAACCTGTAGTACTCCATCTAGTATCAATATCTCCTGCCAAATCTAAGTCACCATAGCCATGAACAGTAGTAGAAGAGACCCCAAAGTGTAAATACTTATTGGATGTACCTCTCAAATATATGAGAATCCATTTGATTGCATTCCAATGCTCAATCCCAGGGTGACTCATATACCAGCTAATGACTCCAATTGCATGTGCAATATCTAGCCTAGTACATACCATAGCATACATTAAGCTCCCTACAATTGAAGCATAAGGTATCTTGGACATTCTTGCCTCTTCTTCTGGTGTCTTTGGACACATTTCTTTAGTCAATTTCAAATGACTAGGCAAAGGTGTAGTGACAGCTTTGGCATCCTTCATGTAGAATCTCTGCAACACCTTTTCAACATAATCAGCCTGCGATAGAGTTAATTTTCTATTCTTCCTATCTCTACAAATTTTCATGCCAAGGATTTGTTTTGCTGCCCCCAAATCCTTCATAGCAAAATATTTTGCTAACTATTATTTCAACCCCTTAATATGATCCATGTTAGATCCAACTACAAGCATATCATCAACATATAAACATAGAATAATGTAGTTGTCATTATTTAACCTCTTGAAACAAACACAATGGTCAAAATTACATCGAGTGTATCCATTCTCATTCATAAAAGTATCAAATTTAATATACCATTTCCGAGGTGCTTGCTTCAGGCCATATAAACTTTTCTGCAATTTGCACACTAAACTCTCCTTACCCTTGACCTCAAATCCTTGTGGCTGTACCATATATATTTCTTCATTCAAATCACCATGAAGAAAGGTTGTTTTAACATCAAGCTGCTCTAAATGCAAATCTTTAGTAGCCACAATACTTAAAACAGTACAAATAGAAGTCATTTTAACAACTAGAGAAAAAATCTCATCAAAATCAATGCCATGTTTCTGTGCAAATCCTTTTACGACTAATCTAGCATTAAATCTTTTCTTACCTCCATCTTCTTCTTTCAACCTGTAAACCCATTTATTCTACAAAGCCCATTTACCTACAGGTAACTTACATAAATCCCAAGTCTAATTTTTTAGCAAGGAGTCCATTTCATCTATCATTGCAGACTCCCACTAAAGTTTTGTATCCACCTACATAGCTTCATTATAACATTCAAGTTCACCAACATCAGTTAATAAGATAGAATACAAAGAAAGTGAAAATCTATCTGGAGGTCTACTTAGCCTTGTTGACTGTCTAACATTTACTGGGGTATGTGGTATTTGTTGTTGCTATTGTTGTGGAGCATAAGGAATTTTTGGAACATTATCATTTGGAATATCATCCAACACTACATAATCATTTTCTTTCTTCTCATGCTGCTGCAACAGATCTTTGTACAACACTTTCTCATTGAATATGACATCCCTACTTCTTACAATTTTATGATTGTCAAAATCCCAAAGCCTATAACCAAATTCATCAATTCCATATCCAACAAATATACATTTCTTAGATTTAGCTTCCAACTTGGTTCTATTTTCAGAATCTATATGTGCAAACGCTTCATAACCGAAGGTTCTGAGAAAAGAATAACTCACCTTCTTACCTGCCCATGCTTCCTTTGGAATACCACAATCCAAAGGAGTAGAAGGGCCTCTATTTATAAAATATACAGCCATATTTACAACCTCTACCCACATGTTTAGGGGGAGCCCATCATGCAACCTCATGCTCCTAGCACATTCCATTATTGTCCTATTCATGCATTCAGCCACTCCATTTTCGTGTGGAGTCCTTGGAACTATTTGATGTCTATGAATACCAGTAGAGGCACAATAATCTTCAAATTCTTTTCTGCAATACTCACCACCATTATCAGATCTGAGATATTTTAATCTTTTTCCAGTCTCATTTTCAACCAAGCTTTTCCATTTCTTAAAAGTTTCAAATACATCAGATTTATGTCTAATGAAGTATATCCATACTTTCCTAGTTGCATCATCAATGAATGTAACATAATACTAAGAGCCACCAAGGGAAGATACCTAAGCTAGACCCCATACATCTGTATGCACAAGCTCTAATTTTTCATCTTTCTTTTCCTTCCCGCTCTTTACAAAATTGACTCTCTTTTGCTTTCCATACACACAAATTTCACAGAAATCCATATTAACACATTTCAGACCTGGTAGAGCTTTCTTTGAATGAATTAATTTCATACCTTTTTCACTCATGTGCTCAAGTCTGTTGTGCCACAACATTGTTTCAGAATCTCTAGCTTCTGTCTCTTGTTCTACCTGCTCAACTGCAGCAACTGTTCCTGAACATTCATTTTTCTCTGAAACAATTAAAGTAGAGGGAACGGTATGACCTGTACAAAGATATAAGGTGCTTGCTTTCACACCTTTTGCTACTACTAAGGAACCTTTTGAAACCTTCCAATTTTAATCATTAAAAGTAACTATGCAACCCTCATCAGTGAGTTTCCCTATTGAAATTAAATTTCTACTCAGCCTTGGAACATGTCTTACCTCTTGTAGTAGCCAATGATTCCCATTGTGCAACTTAATCTTGATTTTCCCTTTTCCAACAATTTGACAGGGTTCATTATCTCCCAAATAAACTAGCCCAAAATCCCCTTAGACATAATCAACAAAATAACCTCTATGGGGTGTAGCATGAAATGAAGCCCCCGAATCTAACACCCATGAATCATCAACATTTTCTAAAGACAAAAGTAAAGCATCCTCTTCAGATTTGTTACTTACCACATTTGCCTCCTTGTTTCCATCATGTTTGTCTCCTTGATCTTTCTTCTAAGACCAACAATATTTCTTCTTATGTCCTGGTTTTCCACAGTACCAGTAGTCACTAGGTCCTCTTGACTGAGACCTCTATCCCTTTGACTTCCCTCATGATTTTCCATGATTTCCAGAGTTGTTTCCTCTATCTCTTATTCTGCCTTTGCTTTCTATGTTCAATACACTACCCGATGTAGATGCCCCTGAGATTTTCCTATGAATTTTCTCACTCAATATAACACCAATAACATCATCAAACTTTAGGGTATTAGAACCAGAAATAGAATTACTAACATCCATTACCAAGCCATTCCAGCTTTCTAGCAAAGAGCACAAATTCAAGAGAGCCCTAACCTCTTCATCAAAAGTAATTTTAATTGAGGCTAACTGACTTGTAACTGTATTAAACTCATTCAAATGATCAGTGACTGATCCACCTTCTACCATTTTCATATTAAATAAATGTTTCATAAGAAATACCTTGTTTGAAGTTGAAGGCTTTTCATACAACTTCACTAGGGTGTCCATTAGATCTTTAGATTTCATTGCTCTAGTAATATTGAATGCCACCGATTGTGCCAGGCATAGACGAATACTCCCTAGTGCCTTCCTATCCAAAATATCCCAATCATCCTGAGACATTGATGCCTCTTTCTTGGCTATTCGCTCTAATGGCTTCCATAGATCCTTTTGATAGAGATAGTCCTCCATTTGCATCTTCCATAACTAGAAGTTCTACCCATTAAACTTATCAACCTTCAGCCTACCCTCATCTACCATTTATCCCACTTAACCAAGAGACTCTCCCACTAACTCATGAGACCTGCTTTAGAGAATAGATGAAAGAACAAATGAAATAACCTTGCTCTGATACCACTTGTAAGGATAATAAGTAGAATTACACAAATATTAACACACGCAAAAAAGAACACAATAACACAATGTTTAACGTGGTTCACCCAATCCCTGGGCTACATCCACCAACAGCGAGTCCAATATCTATATTATTATCTAGTGATTACAATCTAAAACTTGTAACTCAATACTACCACAATAAGCTACAAAAATCTCTCATACAATGAATCTCAAACCCTAAGCCCTTTTTACAAGTATTTTTGACATAACAAAATTAGGGAAAAAAATACTCCGACTAATAGAAAATCAATGGCCGACCCTTGACCCTACCTGGGGCGCTGCCCTAGGACCCCACAAGGGGCTCTGCCCCTTAACCCCGTAGATAAGTTAGGGGGGAAACCATGCCGAAAGAACCTAAGTCTAATTAGGCTCCATATATATAACAACTTGGTCCACAACCAATATTAATTTCTCATTATTTCTTAAGATAGTTAATCTGCAAGTTTAAAGATAGTCACTTATCAATCCAACACAATGTGTCCCATTCACTCTATAGACTGAAACACCTTAAATACTCCCCTTTATAATCCTAAGGACCTATCCAAAATACCTCATATCCATTTGATTCATTAAACTCAACTACCAAACAAGATAAACCAACTTACCATGATATTGTCCTACTATGACAGTTGTGACCAAGCTTTGAACCCTTACTTGTCTAGCCCTATCCTTGGGCACCTTGCCTTCTCTAAGACCTTTAATGTTTTATGGACTCTCCCCTCCAACATTTCTTCAAGCCTCCAAAACTATAGCCTTCATCACTCTTGTGGAAAAATCCCATCTTTAACTTGATCACAGTCAAAACCCAAACATAATTGTCAACAGTCACTTCTTTGCAATCAAATTACATGCAAACTTCTACATGTTCTTCATGCAATGTATTAGACAAGTTATATATATTCTCTCCATCATCCCTGCAAATGTGGATCACTTTTATGCATGCAAAAATGGAAAGAATCTCATGTTGAATAGCCCTATTTACCCTAGTTAAAGTTTTTACTAATTTTTAATCAAATTGACAAATCTTTGTATATAAGATACCAAATGAGGTTATTCCAAAACCAAAGAGGACTTAATTCATACTACCATCACTTCCAATCAATAATCTTTCAAAATTCTAACATTTAGATTGTAGAAAACCGTTGAGAAAGTGATTATTACAGAGAAGAAAATGTAAATGAAGGAAAAAGCATAACTTTTATTGATCAGAACTCAGAACTCGGAGTTATCACATTTTGAAATTCCCTGGGTACCCTAGTTTTGGGTTTGAAAGTCTCTCATCAAATGTGGATAACTTTGTCTAAACTTGATGAAATGGAATACTACAAAAGCCAAAACACTAAGCAATAAACATCCTTACATGTCATGTAGATAGATTTCAATTTGGTTAATACATTAGCAAAGAACAAACAATGCAACCTACTAAAATAACTATCAAAACAAGGAAGAATGTAGAAAAATCAACTTTATTGATATCATTCCTTCATACATCGACTCTCTCCCCTCAATTTTAAATAATAGAAACCTTGAAGATTGTCAAGGAAACAATATATGTACGAGCTTCCACCATTGTGAACATGTGATGAAGAGCATCATTTTTGTTTTTGTTTACTCAAGCTATTAAATGCACTTGTTTGGATCTGGGTTTTTAAGTGTTGGAACCTTATTAATAGTTTTCATCACCAATTTAAAGTATGAAACACTAGTTCCATGAGGATATGTAAATGCCTTTGAGGGGTTGGTAGTTATGGGAAATATTATTGTGAATATTTCAAACCCTCACATCTTTCTATCCACAAGAATTCATTTTCATAATTTGAGTCTTGAAAATGATGTCAAAAGGGGTGCTATATCAGTTATAATATTATTTAAAGATGACAAGGGAAGGTATTTGAACTATAATAGTTTAGAAGATAAGATGCGACAGTGAGTATGGAAACTATGGTCAAAAGTATATGATCGTCAAAAGGTTGTCCATATAGATATTTGGGATGGAAAGTTAAGAGTTGAGACAAAGACAACTCTTGTGCATAAATTAATAGTAGATATGATTGAAAACATTATAGATATAATGATAAAATAATAATGCTTGAATAGAGTGGAGGAGCAATAGTGATAAACATTGAAATAGTTGCAATATAATTAGTAACAACACTTATAAAACAATAATTCAAGTATATGAAATGTTTTTATAAAGTATAAATAGTGAAATTGGTCTCTAATATCATCAAAACAATGATCCAGGATTGAAAAGAAGAGAAAACAATGTGACAAAGCAGTCCATAAAATCCAAAAAAAGGCACTATCATAAATAGTGAACACAATCTCAAGAACACAATTCAAACATTGTTATGATACTTAAGGGTAGTGAAATTAAATATCAAAGAGAGTTTTGAGATTGAAGTTCATTTCTATTTAATGTCAATAATAGTAGAATGATGAGAATGGTGTAAGCATAAACAAATAATGATTTACCTTTGTTTTGAGGAACAATAAAAGCATGGTGACTTTCATTACTAATATATGCTAAGAAAAAAGAACAGATTGAAAGAGTTGAAATATGGAATGACAATATTCTTAGGAGACAACCTTTATCAAGGAGATTTAGTGCACATGAACAATTTTCTTAGAGATCTTAAAGATAGTAGAGCCACAACAACTCATGATTTGATTATGTGATTTGATTGTTTTGACTATGTGATTTGATTTTTTTAAAATTTGGCATAAATCTTCCCTAATTTTAAAAAAATTCAATCATGCAATTTTTTTTATTTGGTATTGACAAAAACCTACATCAGATGAGGAAGACAAATGAAATGTTTCTATATTTCAGCTAGCCATTTTTTTTTGGTTATCTTCTAAAGCAACTTAGACCATTTCAACATTGTTATTGGAAGAGATTACATGAGAATGCTGAATAGTTTCATAATAGGTAATGATAATCATGCCATTGTCTCTCTTAGGGATAATATATTCATTCTAAGGATTACTTTTCCTATCATGAAATGCATTTAGATTGTCAACCCAGGGACGTATACCTAAAATGGGACATCACAGTTTGTGCACTAAGTCCCTCAAAGAGTCATACTACCTATGTTGCAGGAAGATAAAATGCATGAAAGAAACCTATGATATTATTGCAAGAAAGTAAGCACACTTAACTACTTAATGAAATTACTGCTGAAAGCTTGTAAAATTAACCTAAGCCTATTTTAACAACTCAAAGCGTTCACTATGTCTATCTCTACAAGTGCTAGAGGAACATTCACAGTAATAATGTTGCAGGAGTAAAACAATAACTTCTACTTGAAAGCATAGGAAATACAGAAAGCAATTCTACTCTATTCTAATCTACTCCACCTTCCAAGTGGGCCCCCTTGGTTGGCTTCTGCTAACTACTAACATAGAATATTCTTCAAAATCACTCTTTCATTATATTCTCATAAACTGATTACATAATAATGGAACAATACATGAAAAATAGAAAGAGTAGCTCTGCTATGCTAAACACGACAATCATATATATTTTCCCATTACACAAATAATCAATAAAATCCATTTATATAAAGGATTGATGCTTATTGAAAGCATGAAAGTAAGTTCTAACTAAGTCTCGCTATAGAAGAAGGAAATATAACAACCCGCAACAGAGTACAATAAAGTATGGATAATTGATTCAACAGAATAATGAGCACTGAGGAAATATAGCAGAGTTGTTTCCTATATTTTCTAGGATGATGGCTCCTCCACAGTAGCAGCATGATCCTCAGTGCTATGATGTCTCTCTCCATTGTAGCTGGAACTTCAATGTTTCTTCTTTAATGCAGTTGATCCACTCTCCAGTTGTTCCTTGTTTTCCTAGCAAGTTAGTAGCATGCAGATATGTATACAAGTCAACTAGTCAATTCTTACCCAAATATTAGAGCATAGATTCAAGTAGCTATATGAAGTACTGTAATATATATATATATATACACACACACACACACACACATAATGTTTAGTAAAACATGTCATATCTAACTACCATAATCTTGGTGGTTCTAACTGTACTTATCACAAGTTCAAATAGTTATGGGTCCATGAATGTCTTGGAAATGTTTTAACAAAGCATAAGGATTATCATAAAATAGAGATAATAAATTGTCTCATCGTCTGCCCTCCAACAAGCATAATGCTTTTCCTCAAGCATTACACTTTTTGGCTATAGATCTAAAATCACCAACAATTGTCTTTCCCTTCTTCCCACTCTTAAAAGTATAATAGAATCCTCTTGTCCTCACCCAGTAATCCATATGATGGTCCTCCTATAGATGGTCTATTATGGTATCTTTGATATCATACAATGGCCATAAGAGCGTTGGCGGCTAGAAAGACAGGGGAAACCATAGTTCTCTTCTAATCTTATGTCCTAGCTGCATGTACCTAGTTTCTCTATTTGCAACTACCTCAAAATTTATTGGGATATGCAGCTTAGATTTCTTAAAGACCTCGAGTAGCCTATTCCATCTATGTCTTACCCTGGTGGGAGCTCTCTAGAATGAAAAATACCTGGTAAACCTTGATACTCCTTGTAAATGTGATCTCTGAGAGCAAAGACCTTTTCTCTGATTTTAGGTTTTGGCCTTCCATAGGTTAGGTTAAGCCAATCTCTTAGGAGGACATCAGGTTTTCTCAATTCAGCCCTTAAGGGTAATGGTTCTAACTTTTCTAGGTCTCTGTAGTTATTTAGCTACCTGTCATAATTTGCCTCATTATGCATCTAGGATATTAGGGCTCTCAAATGGATATCACCTATATAAAGCAAAGGGTTCCATTAAGTTTCATGAGGAATGACAAAACTATGTAGATAAAGCTCACAGAGTAAGTTATGTTTCCATGAAGGAAGGGTCTGATACAATCCATAAAATTCTTGAGCTGATTTAAACTCATAGTCTATATCCTTCATAGTCATCATTAGCTGAAATAGGAGGAGTTGTTCTTTCAAACATATGGCATAAAATCTGGGAGGTGGTCTACAAGCTATAGCCTGATCAGCTAGTTTGAGAGCATGATCCATTTGTTGCTTCTTCTTCTTCACCTATTCCTTAAGAAATTCTATCTCCTCTTGTTGCTCATCTATCTCTTTTTGTATTCTTTTTCTTTCTTGTTTCCACAAAGTTTTCTAGAAGAAAAATTGGTCATATATACTAAAGAGAATAGATTGTAATGTTGGAGGGCCAAATTCTTGTAATTGGGTGCTTTGTTTTCTCCTTTCCTTACAAGCCTGTTTAAAATATTTGGTAAACCATGTTTCTTTGTAAGGCATGATAGACATATGGGAATAAATAGGGACTTGTGGATGATTCATCTAGACATCTTCTACAATATTTTCTTGTGTTACGTTTAGGATTTCCTTAGGTGCACCTAGATCATCATGTGATACATTATCACAAGGTTCTTT
Organism: Chamaecyparis obtusa; assembly: GCA_027943335.1. NCBI lineage: Eukaryota > Viridiplantae > Streptophyta > Pinopsida > Cupressales > Cupressaceae > Chamaecyparis > Chamaecyparis obtusa. The sequence goes on along the minus strand of BSBK01006728.1, from coordinate 127,164 downwards.
TAGATTTTGGGGAGATGGAGGTGCTTCTATTTGCTTAGGGGAATTGTCAGAGATATACTTAATAGAAGGCTCTATGGTAGGTTTTGCTAATGGAACATTTGGGCTTTCTGGGGAAATTGGAGAAACTTGTCCTCGCATCCAAGGACTTTTCTGCACAATTGTTTTCACAACCTCTGCAGTCTTCTTTTTGAGGGTTCTTTTTGGCCTTTCTACTGCAGGAGTAGATGCTACAAGATTCGACCTTTTTCTTTTACTTTTTGGAACTGTTGGGTTTTGAACTTCATTCTCAAGATCAAGGGTTTCTTCTCCAATTTTCCATTTTCCTTTCCTTTAGGAAGAGGTAGGGACATTAATTTATGGAATGGGAGAAGGCCTATTTTCCTGGAGTATTTCTGGTTATTTTTCTTATTTGGTTGTTTCCACATCAGGCTCAAAAGGTGTTGCATCATTTTAAAGGGGTTGCTCAGTAGGGTCAACCTAAGGTTGCAGTGTTTTATGCTAGACAAATTTTGACCATGCTAAGGGAGAGACATCCCTAAGGGATTTTACAACTAGCATCTTAATTAGGGCATGGGGGGTGACATAATTTGTATTCCCTTTTTGAGTCTCCTCAGTGCTAATACTTAGCATATTATAGAAGAAATTAGGGACATTTACTGGGAGACTATGTCTTATACAACTAAGTCGCTTAAAATGATGTGCATGTAAATTTGAAAATCTTCCCTCGCATGTCAGATACTTGATAATATGTGTTGCTAGCTTGTTGTATGGTGGAGGAAGAGACATTTGTTTGCACCCTTGCTTGCTAGTCTCCAGAGGAGGATCACTTGGAAGGGAAAATTTTGGCTCATGATGACCTGATGTCATGCTCATTGGGGTAATGTTCCCCAATTACTGGTAACCCAGTTACCTCTACTATTCTCTCTTCTATTGTGACAATCATTAAACCCCATACAGTCTCCTTCCCTTCCTCAAAAGTATTCATAATTTCAGTTGCCACCTCTTCATTAAAATTTGATAATTGTAGGAAATAACCCAACCAACCACATGCATTAAACCTCCTAACTGCTTCAATTTCTACAAGCAAAAGGCTATGATGCACTGGCTCATGCCTCTATAGTTGTCCACCCATTTTTTTCCAAATATTCTTCCTCCAAACTTCTTCTCACCGTAGCTTGTTAATCTTTCAACCCCTCTTGTTCTGCAAATACCTTATTCCCTTCTTGAGTTCAAATGCTCTTCTTGAAAATACAGACCTTTCTCTTTCAATTCCTCTGTTGATTTTAGCATGAAACAATAATAATGATGTTTTAATAAAGGAAATTATAACTTTAACTATGAGTTTCCACACAGTTTAATTATAATATTTTTAGGTCACATCAACTTCAGAAAATTGGGAATTATTCAGGATTTGTAGTATGACAAATGTGTGAGAATAAAGGGACTTAATGAAACAAGGCCTAAGTACAGCTTTGAAATGACAAAGAAGTTACAAGGATAGCTTAGAAATGACATTAGAACTCAATACACTTCCCCTACCCCCTACAAAACAATAACAAGTGTCCATAGTTAGCACATTCGACATAGGATGAGGAACTGGTGTAACGCCATAATCATACATTTATTGCAGTACTAAATATAATTACTAAAATATAAGTGCTAAAAGGGGAAAGAGATTTGAAAAGTTGTACCTAGCAGTTGATTTCCATATGCATGCAATAAAAGGTGGTGTGAGTGAAATGATGCTGGCAACTGCTTGTGTCACCTAGCATGGTTCTTATTAAAAACATAAAAAATAGGAAAAGATAATGATGTGGAGGGTGGGTGGATGGAAGATAGAGAAATGAAATAGGTTGGAAAGAAGAATAGAGAAAAGTGAATAGAGAATTGGACTTCATGTGGCATGAAGTTTTATTATGGTCATACTTTGAAGGTATGCTATATTGAAGCTACAGGAAGAAGGTTTTCACCTTCTACTGCAGGAAGTGTTACCTGTTGCGATCCTGAAGTGTTATTGTGGAATTGTTGTAGGAAGTCCTCATTTGTTTGGGGCTAGTGATGCAGGCATAGCCGATGTCTGTTGATGAGTAATTTTAATTTCACTAGATCTATTGTTGTCAACTAGATTGCTTTGTTGTTGAAGACATATTCAATTGCATAAGGTCTCAGCCATCTTGTCTGTAGCTTGCCTAGAATTTCTTTAAATCTAGAATCATACAATAATGCCCAATCACCCACGTGAAACTATTTACTCTTAATATAGGAATCATGCAACCTCTTCCATTGTTTCTGTACCAGCTTCATGCACTCCAATGCAGATTTATGCATTTCATCCAAGGAATTGAGGTGTAGAAGGTGTTCTTTCTATGTTGCAGGAAGATTAATGTTTAATTATAGTGGCGTACACAATATCTTGTGCTCGAATTCAATTGGTAACATTTTTGCCTTCCCATATACTAATTCAAATGGAGTGAATCATGTGGTTGTCTTCCAAGTTGTTCGGTAGGCCTAGACAGCTTCTGAGAGTTGGCTACTCCAATCTCGTTGGTGCAAATGAACTATTTTTGTTAAGATGGCTTCAATCTCTCTATTTGTGACCTCAGCTTGACCATTTTCTTGAGGATGGTAAGGGCTAGACTTCTGGTGCCTGATATTGTATTCCTTCATGAGTTTGGTTATCAGATTGGATGTAAACTATGCTCCCTAGTTTGTTGCAAGTTCTCTTGGTACTCCATAGTGGGTGAAGCTATCCTCATATAAAAACTTTACTACCTTTTGATCTCATGCATGTTGCATGGCTTTTATTTCCACCCATTTGGTCAGATAATCTATGCATACCAGTATGTATGATTTCCTGTTTGAAGGAGGATCTATTGGACCAATAAAATCCATGCCCCATTTGTCAAATGGTGTTACCACCACTTGTGGGTTTAGGGGCATTTCATCTAATTTGGTGGGATGACCCATTCTCTGGCATTTGTCACATTTTCTCATGTAGCTGGCTGCATCCTTGTGAAGTGTTGGACAGTAGTAACTTGTTGTCAAGATCTTTAGAGTTGTCCTCTTGGCTACAAAGTGGCCTCCATGTGGCTCATCATGACAAGCGTGGAGAATATCATATGTCTCATCCTCTCACACACACCTTCTCATTACTTGGTCTAGACCGGGATAAAATAAGGTGTTGTCAATCTAGGATAATTGGAAACTTTTCTCAACAAGCATTCGTCTATCCTTTGGAGAGAAATGTGGGGGAATTTTGTCAGCTTCAAGGTAATTAGCTATATTAGTATACCATGGATTTTTTACAGCAATATGAAATAGGTGTTCATCAGGGAATGTATCATCAACCATAGTAGCATTTGAGTCAGCATTTTGAATTCTGGATAAATAGTCAGCCACTACATTTTCCTTCCTTGGCTTGTCAATAATGGTTATATCAAATTCCTGCAAAAGAAGAAGCCATCTTGCTAACCTTCCTGTGATAGTAGGCTTGTTCATTAGATACTTGATTGCTACATGGTCAGTATGAACAAAGATGGGGTAACCTGTTACATAATGGTGGAATTTTTTTAAGGTATAAACTACTGCCATTAATTATTTTTCAGTTACTATGTAATTTAACTCTGGTCCACAGAGGCTCTTGCTGATATAGTAAATAGCATTTTCAAGGTTACTAGGATTTTGTCCTAAAAAAACACCTATTGCATAGTCTGAGGCATCTGTATGTATGTGAAATGGTAGAGACCAATTAGGTCCTTTAAGGACTGGTGATGTTGTCAGAAGTGACTTGAGTTATAGGAAGGATTCATCACAAGCTGATGTCCATATAAACTCAACCTCTTTGGTAAGTAAGGTGTATAGAGGACTAGATATTTGACTGAAATTCTAAATAAAATGCCTATAATAGCTAGCATGTCCTAAGAAAGATCTTACATCTTTTTGCTTAGTAGGTGTAGGTAATGTGAGGATTACCTCTATTTTTGTTGGGTCTACTTGGATACCTGCTGCTAAAATGAAATGTCCAAGTACAACACCTTCCTGCATTAGCATAAAACATTTATCACTATTGAGAGATAAATTATGTTCCTTGCATCTGATCAACACCTTTTCCAGATTCTGCAAAGCTTCTTTAAAGGTGACCCCAAATGCAGTAAAATCATCCATGTATATCTCCATGCAATCATGTGAAATGTTAGCAAAAATACTAATTACAGCCCTCTGGAATGTTGCTAGAGCATTACACAACCCAAATGGTAGGACATAATATCCATAAGTTCCCCAAGGACATGTGAATGTCATCTTTTCTTGATCCTCTAGAGCAATACTAATCTGGTTGTATTCACTATATCTATCAAGAAAAGAAAAATAGTTTTTACTAGCTAAAGTATCAAGTACTTGATCAATGAAAGGTAAGGGAAAATGATCTTTCTTTGTGGCTCTATTTAATTCCCTATAATCTACATATATATTCCATTTACCTCCCTTTTTAGGCATTATGACCAAAGGTGATACCCATTTTCTATTAGAGATTGGATATATAAAACCAGCATCTAGCAGCTTTTGTAACTCTATTTTGAGTATTTCTCTTAACGTTGGTTTAATCCTCCTCCGAGGTTGGCGGAGTGGTAAACATCCTTCATTGATATAAATCTTGTGAGTACAAAGTGTGGGGCTTATTCCCTTCATATCCTCATTTTCCCATGCAAAGGCTTTTTCATGTGTTTGTAGGAGTTTGGTTAATTGCTCCAACTGTTGTGAGGGAAGCTTATTATTAACATGAAGGGTATGACCCTGGGAAAGCTCAACAGTAGTGGTCAAGTTAAGTATGGATACTCCAGAGAGAGGACTGGTAAATACTTCACAGGGTAGTAACTGATGGATAATATTGGGTTCTAATGGAAAAATATCGTCCTCAACACGGTCTTCATAGGTAGATAACTCCAACACAAAGCTCTCAGAAATGTCTTTTATCACAACACAGTCATTAGTAAAGATTCTCCTAATCACTTCATCTTCCTCTTGTAACTTCAGAAAAGACTGACTATGTAACATCATGAGTTGAGCCACATATTTCAACTCTTCTTCGCCATCTCCTAAATCTGGCCATATAGGGGTACTTAAATCTGGTTGAGGTTGAGCTGGAGGATATAATGCTAGTTTCTTAGTTGCTTGCCCATATGAAATTGTCATGTTCCCTGATCTACAACTAATGTTGGCATTAGTTTTTGCTAACCATGGGCTTCCTAAGATAACAGGGTAACCAACAAGATTTACCTTTGGTGATAAAATCATGAAATCAACAAGATATTCCCAGGAATCTAAGATAACTATTATTTCCTCTATTATGCCATTAGGGGTGATGGTAGAACTATCTGCAAGTTGCAAGATTGTTGGAGTAGTTCACAATACTTCTATACTCAATTTATTCATGGTATTCTTATTCATGACACTAATGGCAATACCTAAGTCTATTAAAGCATTTTTTACAGACTGACCATTAATGATGATAGTGACAATCAGGCTCCCAAGATCAAAATACTTTAGAATTACAAGCTTTCCCAACATAATTTCAGCTAGCTATCCTATAACATGAACTGTTATGGGATCATTTTTCTTTAGACCAGGTTTTTTGAGACAAGCTTCCTTAATTGCTTTTCCATAGATATGAACATCTTTAATAGCTTGAAATAGAGGAATCTCGATATGCATACTTTTTAGCTAGTCAAGGATATCAAACGGTTGGTCTTCTTTGGGTATAGGTTTATCTAGCCTAAGCCTCTAAGGAAAAGGAGGTTTTACTGAGGTTTGAACATTTGCTGGATTAGAGACATTAGCTAGGGGAACTGTATTTGGCAAAGCATTCTCTGGAAGTGGTACTGATATTGTAGGAAGGTCTGGCACTTCTGTGATGAGAGGGGGTTCAGGTGCAAGCAAAGTAGTACCTAATCTTAGATATATCGGCTATGTTGAGTGCATAAGAAGGGTACTATTGCACATCAGTAGCATACATTTTCTCCTATTGTGGTTGACTATTTGGATTTGGTTGTGGCTAAGTAGTTAATTGTGTCTATTTTGGAGGACCTGTATTTGCAGGAGGCAGCATAATTGTAGGTGGATTCACTAGAGGTAGAAAAGGTGGATACCCAAGATTTTGATTAGGCCATTGTTGAGGTCCTTTCCACTAGTTAGTGGGCTACCAATTCCCTTTTGGAAATTTCCATTGATTTGGAGGTTGTGTCCATTGGGGTTGTTGTAGATTAAACCATTGGTTCTATTGATTATTGGGCCAAGAATTATTCTAGGTAGATTGAGTATACTGAGGAGGGTTTTGGACATTCTAGTTTTGCCATTGATTATTATAAGGATTTGAAATTTGTAGAGGGTCTTGAGGCATACCTTGTCTCGTATCCCATGGCCAATGTTGAGCAACAAAGAACACTTGCTCATCCTCTCCTTCTATCTTCAAATACTCAGTTAGAAGGTGTTGATTCTCTAGGTTTGCGACCGGCTTGCATTAACAATCCTTCTTTTGCTTGCAATAATGGGGATAGTATTCAAAGAGATGTGCCTCCACATCTGCATGCTTCTTCTTGGTAGTTATCATGTCCAGGTGTGTAGTGATATCATTAATGATGTCCTGCTTGAAGTTTGACAACAGGTTTGAGAATTCCATCTTTGATATGCCAGAGCTACTTCCTTTTGCAAGTGTTGGACGGAATCCTCTGCCCTTCTTTACTACCACTATGGAATAATTCAAAAAAAAATTATTGAGATCATCCCAAGAAGACTAAGATACATCTCCTCTAGCCATAAGGTCCAATGCTTCCAAATAGTTATCATTCACTACTCTCAAAAAGATTAGTTTTTGTGAATCCTCCTGCAGTGCATGTTGAGGATTCTTCTAAAGATTGTATAAGAATCATAATACATAGTCCTCTAGGGTCTCGTCTTCTTTTTGTGACATTTGGAAGATGTCATCTCCTCTTAAATCACCTCCTTTGTAGTATTCCTTATATTTCTATAGAAAAAAATCTCTCATCCCATTCCAATCAGTTGCTACATTTACTCCTAATTGCATGAATCATCTGAGAGCTAACTCCAATGTTTTTGGGAGCAACTTGAGCTTATGACTATCAGTATTGTAGTCAAAAATTTGACACAAAATGTCAAATTTGAATAAAAAGATGTCAGGGTCCTTAGTAATAAGGCCATAGAACTTTAGAAGGGCCAAAGCAGGTATGTTCTTGAGATTAGGATTGTTGATAAGGCTTGGAATAGGAAATGGAAAGGTAGGAGCTACCATTACTGGAGGTGTTGGGTAATTAAATGATGGCTGGCAAGTATTATTAGCCAAAAGGCTTTGGCCAATAGATGGTTCTAGAGTAGAGCTATTAAGGAAAATGGCTAATATCTCTGCAAAAGGGCAAAGGTCAAATAGATCAAAAGGATCTTATTCTGTTGAAGGTGATGAAACAAACTAAGGACTTGCATCAATAAATGGTAACTCAATTTCTTCAAATTCTTCTTTCAAGTTAATAGGTTCTTTTGGGAGAAATCTGCCATGAACATCTCACCTTCTTCGATGCATGCAAGTGAGTTAATGAACTTGTGAAGCAAGATAAAAACTACTAACTATTGACTTAGAACAAAAAACTATCTTAAAAATGAGGGACTCATTAAGGTTCTTAGTTTGACACCATCCCTAGCAACGACGCCAAAAATGAACAGTTTCACAATAGGTAATGATAATCACGCCATTGTCTCTCTTAATAATAATATATTCATACTAAGGATTACTTTTCCCATCATGAAATGCATTTATATTGTCAACTCAAGGATGTATACTTGAAATGGGACAACACAGTTTGTGCACTAAGTCCCTCAAAGAGTCATACTACCTATGTTGCAAGAAGATAAAATGCATGAAAGAAACCTATACTGTTGCTACAGGAAAGTAAGAACACTTAACTACTTAATGAAATTACTGTTGAAAGCTTGTAAACTTAATCTAAGCCTATTTTAGCAACTCAAAGCATTCACTATGTCTATCTCTACAAGTGTTGCAGGAACATTCATAGTAATAATGCTGCAAGAGTAAAATAGTAACTTCTACTTGAAAGCACGAGAAATACATAAAGCAATTATACTCTATTCTAATCTACTCCACCTTCCAAGAGGAACCCCTTAGTTGGCTTCTGCTAACTACTAGCATAGAATATACTTCAAAATCACTCTTTCATTATATTCTCATAAACTAGTTACATAGTAATGGAACAATACATGAAAATAGAAAGAGTAGCTCTGCTATGCTAAACATGACAACCGTATATATTTTCCCATTACACAAATAATCAATCAAATCCCTTTATATAAAGGATTGATGCTTATTGAAAGCATGAAAGTAAGTTCTCACTAAGTCTCTCCATAGAAGAAGGAAATATAACAACCCATGAGAGAGTACAATAAAGTTTGGATAACTGATTCAACAGAATAATGAGCACTGAGGAAATATAGCAGAGTTGTTTCCTATATTTTCTAGGATGATGGCTCCTCCACAGTAGCGGCACGATCCTCAGTGCTATGATGGCTCTCTCCATCATAGCTAGAACTTCAAATTTTCTTCTTTAATGCAGTCGATCCACTCTCCAGTTGTTCCTTGTTTTCTTGGCAGGTTAGTAACATTCGGATATATATACAAGTCAACTAGTCAATTCTTACCCAAATATTAGAACATAGATTCAAGTAGCTATATGAAGTATTGTAATATATATATATATATATATATATATATATATATATATATATATATATATATATATATATATATATATATATATATATATATATATATATATATATATATATATATATATATATATATATATATATATATATATATATATATATATATATATATATATATATATATATATATATATAATATTCAGAAAAACATGTCATATCTAACTACCCATAAATCTTGGTTGTTCTAACTGTACTTATCACAAATTCAAATATTTATAGGTCCATGAATGTCTCAGAAATTTTTTAACAAAGCATAAGGATTATCATAAAATAGAAACAACAAATTGTCTAATCAAATGCTACAAAAACATGACCAGTTAAACTTAAATCATATCCCATACCTTTCCACCAATTACCTATTGAATCTTTGGATGTGTTTGTATTGTCATCCATATTATCTTTGTTTAGTTGCTACATTTTAAAATGTAAAACAATTAGTTTAAAGTTAGTGTGTCCAAACTTGCAAATTATTAAGCTATCAAGATATTGAGTACTTACCTTATCTACCCCTTCTATTTTTTCAATTAAAGGATCATGGTATAGATTGAAAGCCCTCCATAATATAAAGAAGAACCAAGGAAAGCATCACTCAGGTTCTAACTTTTTCCGCTTTGATTCTTTTGTGAATTGCTACCTATGTACATAGAAAATAATTTCAAAATTGGAAACATAAAAGAATTTCAAATTTGGAAAAACACCAAACATTAAAATTTTCTGGCATAATATTCAAATAACCTACTAACACATCATCAAATAAGGGAAATATGAGTAGTACAAAACCTTGTGCCAATTTACCAAGAAAATATCAAATATCAAGCAAAAAACAAATATCATGACCTGCAAGGATTAAATATGGGGTACTAAATAATATTCAAAGAGATGATCAATACATGCATTTGCTAATCAAAATTAAATATACCTCCAATAAAGAAGTTTTGATTGGTGAATAAACTATTGGTTGAGGGAAAGAACATGTCAATGAAATAAATTTTTCCCACTGACCATTGGCAAAGAGGGATCCCATGGATACCAAGGGAAACAAATGGGCTCCAAAAAATGGTAAACTTGCAAAGGCAATAAAGAACCCTCTATGTAGATCATATATAATGCCAATGCACATGTATACCATAGCCTATATAATTGTTATAGTTTACTAATAGTGGTAGAGGCTAACCAATCTAAGGTGTACCAATGCAACCAAAATATAGCCCGAAATAAATTTGAAACTAATTATGTACCAAATGAAATAGTGCAAGTATTTCCAATACAAATATAGGACCTCAAAAAACTAGTGAAAACCCTCAGATGTGGAAGGAGACAACACAAGTACACTCTGATACCATGTTGAAGTGATCAACCTTCCGAGAGCACATGCTATAAACCTTCACAAAAGGATAAATAAATCATTAGAAAGATAAATGTATTGAGATGAGATACAATGTACAAGAACTCTAATTATATAGGTAAGAGTGAGAGAGATGAGAGAACATGATAATGGCATTTAGCTCAATGAGATGTAAGGGTTAGTAGGGAGTAGTGAGAACCCAACTAATTAACTACTATATGGCACACATATTGATACAACGTAGGAAAAAATAATATCTTAGTTCACTAAAATCTTAAGGAGGCATTAGGATGTTGGTCTACTATCCTTGTGCACCAAGGTACCATCATAATGAGGCATTAGGTTGATGGTCCATTGATCCCTACTGATAATAAGTGATCAAGGATTAAAGTGACTGATTTCATTATTGATAAAAGTGTGTTATCTTATTGAGCTTCTCTTTGTTTTGAGAATAGTTTAATATTCTATACTTAATAGGGCCAACTGCGTGAAGGTGGAAGCTCATCTGCCCCCCCGCCCCTTAACATCACTCTAAATTTCCTGTTAATATCTAACATTCATTCATTATTTTATCAATTAATAAAATATAACATTCATACATTATCATGTGACATTCATTAACACGTAACATTCATTAACATTCATCAATATTCATTAACACATATCATTCATGAACATTCATTAGCACACACATAAATACATTCATTAACACATAAAATTCAGTCATTATCAAATAAGGTAGAATACAATCATTTATTTTTTGGTCTTTTTTAAAAATCTATGTAAAGACTATGTGGAATGTCATTTTCTTCATCATTTCCTTCCTCTTCAGTTGTTCTGCACTCTGCTTGTGATCTCGATGTATGACTAGTTGTATACTAATGATGACAATGTTGATGCAAAGGGGGGTCCTCTACAAAAGCAAAGAAATGGGTTAAATTCAAAACATATTTTTATTATTGTTACAAGTATTTCATTAATTTAAAGAAAATAATTGTGACACTCTTTACCTAATGGGGCCACATTATCTTCCATATTATTTTGTCTCACCTCAACCTCAACATGTTGAACACCCTCTGGAGTTGAAATACGAAAGGTTACATTAATCAATAAAAAAATTATAATTAAACTTATTTAAAGGAATAACAATAGTCCTCTTTACCTAATAGGGGAACATCATTAATAATATCAGATTTCTACAATCCATTTTTAACTGCATGTACGTTTATGGATTCAATTGTGTGTGTTTTTTAGCATCAACATTTCAAATCACACTTTGTGATCCATCATCAGGAAGAGAGAGTGCAAGAATAGAAAAAATGAAGATGCAGACCAAGCTTGTCTCAAGAGATATAAGGGAAACATCATGTTCCTGATGTTGTGTACCCGAGTCATGCTCCACTTGGTCACCAACGACTAAATGATCTAAAATGTTTTTAAAAAGGTTACATTAATTACTACACCAATTCCAATTTGAGATGTTTAATTGTATTAATAATTACATATAAAAATAATAATAGAAAATGAATATGTGCACTACTGGGATGCACATACAGACCTTCACCATGTGCGGGTTGTGTTCCAGGATTAACATGTTGCATTCCAATGTCCTGCGCATTGTTATCATTTCTTGCTTATTTAAAACAAATATAGTCCGGTTATGTTGGAACTTAACATCAAATAGATTATTGGTAAAGTATTCAATTTGAAATCATTTTCATTTATCTTATTTACCTGTGTGATAGATGCACCAAAATCTCTTGTTTTCCCACTTAATTCTCATAGTCGTTCAACCATGATTGTATAGCCTTTCTGGTAGGAAATTATCTTGTCCTCTTCTATGGGCACTCTATTGAACTTAGAGTCCTGCATTTTTTCTTAGTATCATCAATTTTGTTTGTACTACTTCATAAAAAAAATTGATTACAATTTATAAGTATTTTGATGTGCTATTTCATTTACTAATACTTACAATTCATGTGAAAAGTTTCATATAACCACTAGAGTCGAGCTTGTGTTGCCCATGCTTTTCTTGGCTTGACTTGGTTACCTTTGATGTGTGACTCATTCTATAAAAAGTAAAAGTTAAAATATGTTAGATTATATAAATATAAAGAGTAATTGATACATAATTACATTATTAATATTATCACATACCTTCTTCTGGTGTTTGGTGGTGTATTTCCTTTTTTCCTTTCAATTCTCTCCTTTGCATCCAAAATGAGGTCCTTCCACTCCTTTGGAATCATGTGGGACACTCATACTTTATGTTCTTCTCTAAATGTGTCATGTATTGGTCCCTCACATACTTTACATATGTTCCATCTTTCTCAAGGAGCTTGGTTCTATCAAATGTGTCGACTCTAAACAACCAAACCATATGGTTTGTGAGTTCATATTTTAACCTTTTTTCTTGGCCATTCCACCTTTTAAGCAAACAAAAACCTGTTAGATTTAGAAATGAATTGAAGCTACCTTTAATATATCTCAAGAAATGGATCAAAGGAAAACTACTCGAGCAGATATGAAATCAAAATAGTGGATTACGGTTAGTTCACATATGATGTTACACCTGTTATGTATGGTGGGCCCAAATATATCCAATGAAAAGTCATTAATATATTTATAAAAAACATCATTTCCTGCAAAAAAAATCATGGGATCGTTAGTAAAAAATGAGTGATCAAAGTGAATTGCAATTAGACTATATATAATAATAATTTTGAAGTACCTAGTGTTAGATAACTAAGGGGGGAGGTGAATCAATTAAATCCATTATCCTACAGTCCCAAACTCTCAGATGTACTATTTAAAAATTAATCAACAATTCAAACAACTCGGTAAGATAAAATAACTATCTTTTTTATCATTAAATGAATACCAATAATTTATCCAAACTATGATTACTGATTAAAATAAAATATGAAACATGTAAAGTATGATAGAAAAATAATCATAACAAATAACACATAACACAATGATTTAATGTGGAAACCCTCCTAAGGGAAAAACCACTTGGGACCGATAACCCCAAAATATTTCACTCTTCTGAAGTGATCTCAGTTTTTGAAGGTAGTTGATCTGTTGTTTGGTCCAGATCAAGTACCTTCATGTACTAATAAATAATTCTCTGTTCTAGCTTCTACAATATTTCACAACCTTAGAAAACCTAAAGTTTGAGCTATGTACATAATCATGAATGATTTTTTAATAAAGTATAGGTTGATGCAACCTCCTAATCACCTTAGTGACCAATAGATAGGGGACAAACCCCTAGTCTAGTCCTCAAGTACTCAAAAGTGTCCTTTGGTAAGGGCTTGGTAAAAATATCAGCAAGTTGTTCCTTAGGTTTCACAAATTCCAATTTCACCTACTTTTCTTGTACTTGTTCCCTCAAATAGTGATACTTAATAGATATGTGCTTTGTTTTTTAATGCATCACCGAATTCTTGGAAATTTTTATAGTACTAGTGTTGTCACAATATATAATCACTAGACCAGTGATCACCTCATTCATTCCTTCCAACACTTATTTTATCCAAGCAATATTTGAACAATTAGTAGCAGCAACAACATACTCTGCTTTAGCAGTAGACTAATAAATACATGCTTGTTTCTTGCTTATCCATGTCACAAGCCTTTCTCCTAAAAAGAATGCTCCATCATTTGTGGTCTTCTAGTCATCAATGTTTCCAACCCAATCTGCATCAGTGTAAACTTGGAGTTCAAATTTTCCTTCCTTTGTGTACCATAAACCATAGTCTTCAATTTTCTTCAAATATCTCAGAATCCTTTTAACAGCAACCATATGTGAATCTTTAGGATTAGTAGAAAATCTTGCTACAATCCCAACTGCATGTTCTATATCAAGCCTACTGTGTACCACATACATATGTTTTCCAATCATTAATCTATATGGTGTCTGATTTACCTTAGATGAATCATCATCCTTTGTTAAATTACATCCTATCACCATCGGTGTTCCTACAGGTTTTGAATCTTCCATGCCAAAAGTCTTTAACACTTAATGTATTTTGATTGAGTTATGAAAATCCCATCATTCTGTTGTATAATATGTAAACCTAGAAATAATTTAATCTATCCAAACATTGACATTTCAAATTCCTTTCTCATTTCATCAGCAAAACATTTGCAAATCAGATCATGTCCTCCAAAGATTATGTCATCAACAAAAATTTCAGCAATCAAAATATTGTCATCAGATTCTCCTTTCATGTACAAATTACTATTGTCACTTGTCCTTACAAAGCTAATACTGATAAGATAAGCATGTAATCTTTCATACCATGTTGTCGATGCTTTCTTCAGTCCATACAGTGCTTTGTGTAGTCTACATACCTTTTTCTTCTGATTCAGATCAACAAAACCTTCAGGTTGTTCTATGTAGACCTCCTCCTCAAGAATTCCATTCAAAAATGTTGATTTCACATCCATTTGATATACTTTGAATCACTTATGTGAAAAATATGTAAGTAATATTCAGACTCCTTCAAGTCTTTCTACTAGTGCAAAAGTTTCACCATAGTCAATTCCTTCTTCTTGTGCATATCCCTTGCATACAAGTCTTGCTTTGTTCCTAGTTACCTCACCATTCTCATTTAGCTTGTTTCTAAAAATCCACTTAGTATCAATTACATTTTTATCACTCGGTCTTGGTACCAATGTCCATGTCTTTTTTTTCTCAATCTGTTCAATTTCTTCATTCATATCCTTAATCCATTCCTCATTTTCAAGTGCATCTCTAACATTCTTAGGCTCAAATTCAAAAACTAAGCATGGGTTTTTTCTTAACTTACTTTGTGTCATCATGCCAACTTGCTTGTCTCCAATGGTTTGGTTCTATGGATGGTGTCTTCTAAATATTGCTAGCACTTGTTCTCTTCTTTTCTCACCATTCGGTTTAGGTTCATTTTCTCCCTCAATAGCTTCTTCCTAGTTCTTAGTTTGCATTTAGATAGTCTAGATGCTCAACATATGTAAACCTACCATAGTCTTTTGGTTCCTTTCTACTTTCTTCATCATTCTTTTCAATAACTCATCAACTTTCACATTAGCAATTTCAACCATTTTATTAGTAGCCTTGTTCAAACATTTGAATGACTTAATCTTCGTAGAATATCCTAGAAATATTCCTTCATCACCCTTAGAGTCAAATTTACCATTTCTATCATCTTTCAAAATGTAGCATCTAGTTCCAAAAATTCTAAAATAACTTACATTCAGTGTATATCCAAACCACAACTCATAAGGTGTCTTATTTGTGTCTTTCTTCAGTTGAACTCGGTTCAAGGTGTATACAAAAATACTAACAACTTCTCTCTAATACATTTGTACAACATCTTTCTCAATCATCAATGTTCTGGCACAGTCAATTATAGATTGGTTCCTTCTTTTAGCAATTCCATTATATTGTGGTGTTCTCGGTGCATAAACCTATCTTTTAATTCCATGCTCATTATAGAAGTTAGTGAATTCATCAGAAATAAACTCACCTCCTCTATCAGATCTTAAGCATTTTAAATCTTTCCTGGTTTCCCTTTCAACTTTAGCCTTATACCATTTAAACAATTTGAAAGCTTCATCTTTCTCTTTTAAGAACATAACTGTCATCATCCTAGAGTAGTCATCAACAAATAAAATGAAATATTTGTCACCATAATAACTTTGAGTTCTCATAGGACCACATAAGTCAGTATGTACCAACTCCAAAATACCTTTAGATGAATAATCTTTGCTTTTAAAACTAGATTTAGTCATCTTTCCTTTCTGACATTGATTGCACATAACATGATCAAGTTTAGTTAGACTCAGTAAACCTCTAACTCTTCTCTTCTTACTAATCTTAACCATGTTATCAAAGTTCACATGACACATTCTCTTATGCCACAACCATACAAATTCATTTCTAGCCAACAAACAAGAAGTTTCATCATTGTCAAGATAGAATAGATTACCTTTTGATTGTCCTCCAGTATTGACCAACTTTCTAGTTTCATCATAGTTTTTTACCTTCTTACTTTCAAATGCAAATCGGTGACCTGAGTTATTTAGTTGTGCTACACTCAATAGATTGTAATTAAGTCCTTTGACCCAATATGCATTATCACATCTAATCTTATCATTCAATAAGATAAATCCTTTTCCTTTCACTTAACAAGGTGTATCATTTCCCATTTTAACTGATCCTCCATCATAGTGTTCAAGGTATTCAAATTTATCTTCATCACCAGTCATGTGATGTGTACAACCACTATCAATAATCCAAGTATCATTCTTGCTAACTTTAGATATAAGGGTTGTTTCTACATACCCTTATTCTTCATCTGAATCATCTTTCATTGCAACAAATACCACTTCAATTTCATCGTTAGTGTCGGTATCAGTATTATTATCATCTTCTCCAACAAGGTAACATGCCTTCTTGCCTTTGTCTTTGTAGTCTCGGTTGTTTCTTCTATCATAGTTTCAATTTCCTCTATTATCTCTTCTACCAAACTTTCCATTACTAGATCAATCATTGTCTTTATCTTCTTCTTTCCTGTTAGGTCATCTAGCAACAATATGGCCAATTTATTTACAATTAAAACAAGCTAAAGGTAATTTTCCTTTGTACCTTCCTTTACCTTTCTGAAGTCTCCTGGCCATAAGTGCTTCAAGCTCATCAAGCTCATCTTCATTGTCACTGCCACTTTCATCCTTTATGTTATGCTTACTACTAGATTTACCAATCTTCAAGGATGACATAAAAGAAGACTCAACACTCGGTAAAATACTATTGTCATAGTTATTTAGCTCAAAAGTAGTCATCTTTCCAATTAAACTATCAAGTGTAAGAGTACTACTAGGTCCAGATCTTATTTCATGAATAGCAGAGATTCTAATAGCATAGATATACAACAAGGTTCTCAATATCTTACTTACAATAGTATTTTCATAAATAATACCTCCTAATCCTTGGATAGCATTGACCACCTCTTTGATTTAGTTAGAGTATTGTGTGATGTTCTCACCTTCTTTCATCTTCATATCATCAAATCTACATCTTAGGATTTCATCTCTGGCTCTCGTTACATTTACAACACCACCACGAACTAGTGCAAGTTTGTCCCACATTGTTTTCATTGTAGTGCATGCTTTGACATCTTCAAATTTAGCATCAGTTAGAGAAGCATCAATATCTATCATAGTTATATTGTTCTCATGTATGTCTCTCAACTGATCAACTGTCAAAGGTCCAATAGTTAGTTGTATGTAGCAATTGTCTAATAGTGAGATAGTAGATTATCCAATTCCAAATATGTGCAACCTCATCCTACTTTTCCATGTCATGAAGTTGTCTTTGTTTAGCTTAGGTACTTCCATCTTATACATCTTGTGATCTTTTTCTCAAGTCCTTGAAACTTTCCTCCAAGCAACGTCCAATATGCTCTGATACCAATTGTTAGATAAATGAGAGGGGGGTTGAATTAGTTAAATCAATTATCCTACAGTCCCAAACTCTCAGATGTACTATTTCAAACTTAATCAACAATTCAAACAGCTCGGTAAGATAAAATAACTATATTTTTTATCATTTACCAAATACCAGTAATTTTTCCAAACTGTGATTACCAATTAATCAAATATACAACATGTAAAGTATGATAGCAAAACAATCATAACAAATAACACATAACATAATGATTTAATGTGGAAACCCTACTAAGGGAAAAACCACCTGGGACAGGTAACCCAAAAATATTTCACTCTTTTGAAGTGAGCTTGGTAAGGAGCCAAACCTATTAAAGGTTGCAATGCACACTGTCAAGTGTGACTTGGTTAGAGGATTTATCACTAACAGTTAACTTTTGACCAGCATTCACTATGGGGTCAACAAGATAACAATTAACATTCCTTAAATGTCATATGGAAATACAAAAGACTATTAAGTCCACTCGGTTAAGAGATTTTGATGTAACAATGGTTAAAGTGATACAATACTGATCTGATTCAAATACAACTCTATTTGCAAATATTCAGATCTATGCTAAGCTCATAAAAACTCTTTTGATCAATAACCAATTTACTTCCTCATATCCTTCAACTTACTTCACTCAATGTTTATATCTCTGACACTCGGTTATGCCTATAGCTCAGTTTTGTTTGTAACCAGTTTGATCAGGAATGCATGAAAAATTTCTTCACGTGAAATATTTTGTAGTCTCTATTTGATCCAGCATGTTTTAACAATGAAACTCATGTCTCTTAAACAGACAAGTAAACCATTTTCATATTAGCCATTATATTTTGTCTCTTAATCCTCTTTGTCCATTTTATTGCTTCAACCTTCCTCGGTAGATGTGTCAATAACATATTTCACCTAGAACCTTCTATATCTTTAAGGGAATCATTTCTTCTTCGCTCACCACCAATGTGGCAGGTGATATTCCCGTACTAGCAACACAAGAAGATCTAGGAAATCATGTGATTTCACAGTATATACCTCTGGTGCATCCCCATGTGCATCTACTACTGTAGAAAATGAATCCACTATGAAATACCCCCAAGAAAGAACACTTATAGGAAAATAAACACAAAACAAAAGAGAGAGAGAGAAAAAGAGGGATCTACCAATTTGATGTGTAGTAGATGATGTCTACATGCTACATGTTGTCGACATTGTAGTCAACATTACATGTGATGTTTGCATAGGTTCATTGGCATGACCTAAAGAATAATACATTAAATATATTAGAAATTATGGTGCAAGAGAAATGATACATTAAAAAATAGTAAGTTTGCAAGTTCTAAGAGTACGGACTGTACTAAATAGAACAATAGGGTTTTCACTTGTTTCTTGTTATCCCTTGAAGCCTCACTAATT
The DNA here is from genome assembly GCA_027943335.1 of Chamaecyparis obtusa. NCBI lineage: Eukaryota > Viridiplantae > Streptophyta > Pinopsida > Cupressales > Cupressaceae > Chamaecyparis > Chamaecyparis obtusa. The sequence goes on along the minus strand of BSBK01006728.1, from coordinate 108,130 downwards.
AAATATGTTAGTTCATTGAATTCCCTGCATTTTGATCTTGGATGAATTCAAATAGGGATTTTTCAACATCATGGTGAAATAAAAATGTCATGAAGAAAGTGATAAGTGTGGGAGGACATCTACAGGGTGTTCAAGGTCTTCAAAGGATCAGGAAGAGGGTTTGACAATAAGAGTTTGAAGGAGTAAGACTTTGTCCATAAATTGGAGCAAGGGATTTTCCATGGATTCTATGAGAAGGATGGAAGGGGAAATATATAGCATGGTCATAAAAGGGAATTATAGTGTAATGTGTTCCAAAGTGGCAATAAGGCCTATAGAGGCTAGTATATAGGTTGATGGGCTCTTTGATGGAGTCTAGGTGTTTAGGGTGATGAATCATAGAAAAATCATGTAATAAGAAGTTAACTAATGTATAGTTTCCAAGTTGTCAACTTGACAACATTCTCATAGTTTATTTCATTGATAAACTTGGACTAGTAAGCTCGTCAACAAGTATAGGCATGGTAGTCTGGTTTGGGAGTAGTTACAAGTGAAGTATAACAAGTTTTTGCTATCATTGAAGTTAAGTTTTCTATATTTTTCCATGTTCTGTCAATCATAACAGTCTGATTTCATCGAGTTTTCATAGTGGAAACAACAACTAATTCTTGATCCACCTTTTGGGATTGATGAAGGTCTAAATGCACTTTATTCTACCTTTTGTTTTATTTGATTTCATTCTATAACGAGGGAGGTATCCCAACTTTTTTATAGGTTGTTTGAAACCCTTAGGGTTTCCAGTGAGCATTATAAAATGTAATAGTTTGTTCCTTCACATGGATCTAAGCCCCAAAATTGGTAGAATGATGGGAAATAATGTGTATTATAACTCTTTATGTCTATAGAAAACCATGCATTTGTTAGCACGTGCTTGGACACAATAAAGGGTGAACTATAATTGTCTCTGAGATAGTAATACATAGATAGAAGTAGTTTGAAGGGCTTTGTCTATACAAGGGTTGGTATTTGTTATGTGTGTAGTAATGAAGGAAATTGGAGGTCTAGATGATGTCCAAGTACTCGAGAAAGAGGTTTTGGTTCAAGGAAGGGTCAGATTGATGATTGTGTGCATAAGTAAATGTGTCTGCCATAGTGGATAGTGAGGTATGCTAGTATTGTTCTTAGAAATGGTGGTAAGGATTTAGGAGTTGGGAATTGTATGGGAAAAATTATTAATGTTGTGTGAGGGTTGGAACCTCAAGAGTTAGTGGTTGGATTAGCCGACAAGCCTATGTGTATTGTCCAAGGGAGTGGGACACTAATAGGAAAATGATGATAGTTTTTTAGGCACAGTGAAAACCTTATTAGTGGATATTATGTGTTTTGGGAGAATGAATGGATGATGATATCACAAAATTAGAGAGGGAAGACACAAGGTGTTAAGGATACTAGATGTAATCATTCGATGTGTGAGGTGATCAAAGATCAGTTGTTGTGAGTATGTGTTGATGGATCTTGGAAGGATGTTTTGTTTTCCATGGTGTTGAGTGTCCCTCCTAGATAGGACTAAGGAACCTATCATATATATTGGAACATTATAACCCATGGTTGGGATGCTCCACAACCTATCATAACTGTCATTATTTTTCGTACCATTTGAGCTACATTAAGATTGGAAGGAGATTTGTTTATTCTTGGTGAGATTGTAGATTGTGTTTTGGGTTGATATGAAGTTGGTATGATTCAATTTGGTGAGGACGCAAAGGATAAATCATTGTTTTGGTACATACTTGGGAGAGTTTAGTGGACTTAGGAGAGTGGTTGACCATTGATAGGTCTTTAGAATGTGAAGATTTTTTTGTTTGGGTATAGGAAGTGATCTATTTGGAGGACTTTTAAGGTGTTGTTACTAAAAAAAATGGAAATATGAGTTGATTGGTCTTAAAAAAGAATCATCTACATAATAAATATATGAGAAATAACTCTAGCATTAAAAAAGAAACTTCACAAGTTCAAAGTAGTACTAATCTATAGAACATGGTCATCACCTAAAGTACCTATAGTACCCTGATCATGGCCATCGGGTAGATGACGATGCATAAAACTCTGTAAAAACAACATGTACACATTTTAGTTAATGCCATAAAAGAGTATAAAATATAAATCATTTTATAAATTTTGTTATAATTAAAGATTTCATTATTGCTTACTTGCAATATTTCTGCTTGCCAGATCAATTTTTCCATCTTCTCTTTTACCTCATCAGTTGGATGGTCTATGGATGACAAACTAATAACTTCTCTATTAAGTTTTTTAATAATTTCAAATAGTTTTATGTAAAGTGTGATGTCATCATCATCCAATAACGAGTCCAACTCTATTAGGATGTCTTGAGGTATTTCATGTGCCTTTCCCTTTCCCCAAAAATTTGTATGTGACAAGAATATTATTAACACAATCAAAATTACTCCAAAACACTGAAGAAAAGAACATAAAATTATAACATTTTTCTTCTATCTAATTTTCACAATTATAATGAGGTTTACCTACTTGGTAGGAGGGTTGGGAGTAACATCCTTGTCCATGCTATGTGAAAAATCCATGTGTCCCTATGACAAAGACCAAATATAAAAATGTTAGTGAAATGAAACCAATAGACTTAGCAAAAAAACTTAATAATAAAATGGTATATTGGAGTCATTGATTGGAGGTTGGTTTAAATTGTATATAGTACATACCACCCCCATGATATGAAATTTATTTTTAGATATGTGATTCAAATTATAATCGATTAAGAGCTCTTCCCACTTACTTATTGAATTTATTGTACATACGAATACACAATTTCCCTCACGCGCCTCAAATATATAATTGGGTTGCTTATTAGTTTGCCTAGGTTGCATACTATTTATAAAAACCTAAAATATTCCATGTTTATTTTGGCCTTCCATCAATGTATATAGCCACTATTTTACTTTGATCATTATCTTTCTGTTGTATATAATTTGTTGAGAGTGCATACCTATGCATAATTTTTTTATACCGAACAATCTACATCTAATTTTTGTAATATTAATAAGGTTTGAAATAATCCATCAATTTAACACACTTGTTGTAACATACTTTTATGTTTTCCATGGAAAATAGGCCCAAACCATGTAATGATGGTGGTTCTATGCAATATATCCTCTCATTAACACAAAAATCAGTGTTTATTGGGGGAAGTTCCTTGGGTAACCATTGCTTCTATATATGTTTGTAACTCAAGGGCATCTTGATGTCTCCTTTGGCCTCATCTTCATAAGAACATGACTACCCTTGACAAACGAAAAATTACATGCGTTTATTGAATTTTCTTCAAATCTTTTGACCTCTAGTTGATCTCCCTATTTTAGACCTACTACATGTCTCACTTCTTCTATTCCTGTATTTCCCTCACTCAAAGATGACACATCTAACAAATACCTATTTGGTGGTACCTGTACTCAATCAAATGAGAGAGATAGTTGGTAATGAGAGAAATATTTTGCAAATTAGGGTAATATTGATGAAGAAGTCAACCCTAAAGTTGATATTGAGATTAAAATTTGAATAAGTCCAACTGGGACCTCAAGTGTTGACAATTTTATTAAATAAACTATTTATATAGGGTGTATTGACTTATACATGTCGATCCATGAGACTGTGCAAGATCCTCGTGAAGGGATTTCATGTTCCTACATATGTAATTCAATTATCTTATGTTAGCTAAAACTTACATGATACGTATACTAAAAATTACATAGTAGACAATATGAACAATATGCATTCATCATAAACATTGCATATTTTTTATTCCTTACCTTTAATTTATGTGGAATGTGTAGGATAATCAACAAAAGGGTTGACGATGTCTGTAGTCAATTACCTGTTTCCACCAAGGGTGGCAGCATCACACAAAATATATACATGAAATCAGCACCAAAAATTGAGCATCATAATAATTACATTTATAATTTGATAAATAATAATACATATGTATCATAAGCATCATAAGCATCAAACAAGAATCATCATATATGTAATTGAGCATCATAAGCATCACATATGTGTCACCATGAATTAAGAGATGTGGAATATGAATTAAAAACATTAAAAGGTACTTCATGAATTATTAATGTAATGGCATTAGAATTCAAAACATGCCTCATACATTTCATTCTTTTCATTGATCTTCTTCTTCATACAACTCATGATGATGATGATGATCATCATCATCATCGCCACCGCCACCACCACCACCTCCATCATCATTTTCATCATCAATGTCATCACCATCACCATCACCATCACCATCAACAACAACATCATCATCATCATCTTCTTCTTCTTCTTCTTCTTCTTCTTTATGAACATTTCTGTCAGGAACATCATCGACTAACTGTCGATCATGATCATTTTCTACTTCTTCAATATCTTCTTCTTCCATCACATTATACTTTATCGGCCTTCCTCTTGGATCATGTCTAACAAAAAATGACCAACCCAGTTTATGTAGAACCTTTGAGTAAAATAACTACTCATATTGGCTTGGAAGAACATAGGGATCATCCCCAACTGGCTCAAAAAACCTTGTATTAACCATTGTAAATCTATTATCATGTTCAATAATAGTTCTATCAGGATCATTTTGATTCAATCATGGCTTGTATCATTTGACAACAAATAAAACTAATTTGAAATAATTAAAGTCACACTTAAACATATCATCCAATATGTCATAGTATCAATTTTGAGACGCTTGAGGATGTATGTCATTTCTAGATGAAATAATAGTCACCTCAAACACCGTAGTTATCTTAGAATCATAAGTTTTCTTCATTTCATCCAACTTTTTGACGTGAAATTTATGACCATTACAACACATAGCATTGTGGTGTTTGACCTGCATTATGTCAAACATGTAAAATTTATTGCATCGTGAGTTGATAAACATATGGGTGATTAATAAATTTATACATACATGTTTATTTCTTAAACCATATGCTAAATCAATTTCCCTTAGCATAACATTGGAATCTCCATTACGATGAGCTTCTTTATTTAATGAAGCAACACCTTCCCATGTTAATGTGTGACTAGAATATTGACATTTTTCAATCCATACTGTCATCCAATCAAGATTGTTTACAATATACAAATGTAGTGCATCCCACTCTTGACCAACTATACAAAAAATAAATAGACGACTTACAACTGATTTATTTTGAAGATTAAGAATTAATTAACCACAATAACATCTTATAATTACCTATCACTTTCATCAATATACCTTTCCCCATCAAGTACTCCCCTTCAATTTTTTAATGGGGTTGGGATCCCAAATGTGATCTACATGAATGTTTGCTACAAACTTAGGAAGATATTCAGTAATGTACACCATAGTCCAGTATATCATATATCCCTCGACCATAGAACCCTTAGGAAATTCTCTTTGTTGAACCAAAGCCTTCAAAAATTTCAAGTGCCTCTCAGCCATCCACATTGACCTAGTATGTAAAGGTCCACACAATTCAATCTCCTCAACTTGGTGTATGAGGTATGTTCTTGTGCATTGAAAATAGTTGAAGGTAGACACTTTTTCATTTCACACATTAGATGAGGAAATTTTCTCTTCCAATATTTTATATCTTCTTTATGGATTTCTTTATATGACAACCGCCTATAAGAGATTCAACTTGCAAAAATATATAAACCAGACTTTACAATATAATATATAATATATTACATAACAAGTAAAATAAATTGAAAATATAATATCTATACAAGAAATTGAACAAATATCACTACCTACCTCATGTATTTTCCAAGATCATATATGAATTTCTTGACATTATTGTTGAAGTGGTATGGGAGAGATAGAGGTAGAACGTACTGCAACAATTATAAAATTATCTTTTCATTATTTTCTAACATAATACAATGAAAAGTAAATGTAGTTTACAAGTATATATTGTGTGATCAAAATGTGACACACTTATATAAACCATTGCACTTGAGAGAATATATGAAGAGGGATATCTCAAGAAGCGACTTATAGCTTTCTATCTATGACGTGAAAGAATGTAAATATTATGCATAGTGGCTCTCAAATGAAACTCAATAAGAAACCCTTGCAAGGTGCACCATAGAATGGAAGATTCAAAAAGATAATGCAAGAATGAGAGATCTATATGAAATGCAAGATCTAATATAGGATGCAAATGCAAGAAAAAGAAAGAAAAGCTAATCTAACAAGATTACAATACCTCCTAGTTAAGCTATGTGATTTAAGATAAATGCAATAAGGAAATACTAAGCTAAGAATACAAGAGAATGTTCTAAGAATGAAAGTAAACAAAATTATAGCATAACATTAATAATAAGGGAATCAAATGCAAGAGTGAGGAACGAGCCTCATTTTAAAGAGCAATGGATACTGGAAATTAAGAGGCAAAATCTAAGGGTGGAGAATAAACCCTATTTTGACTTTAGGGCACAAGTTTCTCAAGAGAAAAATCAATAGACATGAATGGTTAGGTAGAAATGAGTGGTGATGATTAAGAGGCAAAAGTGTTAGGATTTGGTAACACTAAGAGGGGGGGGTGAATGAGTGTTACAATACTTTATTGAATTCTTAAACTTCTTAATCTTTCTTAAGAAATATATAAAGATATGACAAAAAATGAACAACCATGTAAAAAAGATAAATATAGAAGAACTCTTAACACCATTTTTTTTTTTTGAGGAAACCCTAGCCAAGGGAAAACCCTAGTGGGGATGGTACCCACAAAATTATGCACTATGAATCTTGAAACCATGCTAGGAGTTCTAGCCCTGTTAGGATTTGATTAAAACAATATAAGCAAATCCATGTTAGCGGATGTATACACTAAGATACTTGATAAGGAATCGAACCTATTAAAGGTCCTAGCCCCACTAAAGGAAAATAAACCCTGTTAGGGGTGTACAATAGGTGCAACAACACTTACAACAAATTTTTTGTCCCGAATACAAAGAGTTAACAAAGTATTCCTAGAAGAACTCCTCTTATTCTCCTTCCTCTTAATCTCCACTCTGCCTTTTAGATGTCTTCACAATTCACATCTAGCATCCATATCTTATCTCATCTTTTTCATCACACACTTTTATCAAAGTGTCTGTATACTTATACCATGTTAAAAGTATAATTACAAAAGCTAGTCGACATTACTCTAGCTAAATATCATATTAATTCAAGTGCAATTACATGCTTCATTAACATCCTCATTTGGCCTCAAATCCAAGATAGCATCCAAAAATAACTTTCCAAATGCTCACAAGGTCGGCCTCAATGATCGCTAACATGTTATGCTCTGTTTACTATCTTCGCATCCAATCAACTGAACATATCTCTTCAATCCTTCAATACTAACACGTGTGATCTCACACATGTGTTTACTAGTTTCCTGCAAGTATTTCATCAAGATTGCAAGCCTTAATACAAATTATGTGAATCTCACTAAGCTTTTCTGTCAGACTAGGTTACAAGAATAGTCTATGGACTTAGGCATTTTTCCATTCAACAACTGCATTTAAACATATTCATCATATCCAATATGCATGACCATAAAACTGATAAGTGTTTCCATAAATGACAACATTCCATATATGTGCATGTGCATACATGTGCATATGTGTGCATGTGCTGACCACTTTCCACCAATCTCCCCCTTTAACATTGAAGGCAACACTTAGTGAAAAATGACTTAAGTGTATCATCAAAGAAAAATGTAAAAGGAAATATACTGATAGAAATGCAACACATAATAATTCAACACATAGGCTTCAAAAGAAAACTTTCTTTTATTTATGTTTGTTTTATTTTCATTTTACACACACATACTTTCTCTCTTTCTCACATTACATTTTGCATTTTTTCTTCTATCTCTCGCCCTTTGACATCAATGGAAAAGGGTGCCAAAATGTCAAAATAAGTGACCAAAACAACAAAAAGGAAATAGAGTATACAAAATTATAGCTTAACTATCTTCAATACACTAGTACAAAAACAACAATATGTGACCAAATAAACTACCAAAAATTGTAGATAAATGACCAAATTTGGTCATGTGACCAGTGGTAGTTTATTGTCGGTCATTTATCTCGTGACCAAATTTATGACTAAACTATTTTAGTCATTTATTTGGTCATTGATTTGGTCATATATTTAGTCATTGATTTGGTCATTTATTTGGTCATTTGGTAGTTTATTTGGTCATTTATTTAGTCATTTATTTGGTCATTTGGTAGTTTATTTGGTCATTTAATTGGTAATTTATTTAGTCATTTCTGTTATTTGGTAGTAAATGTAGTTATGAAATGAATAATTTAATAAATTTTAAAATGCAAAAAAAAACATAATATTAGACTTGAACTAAATCATAAAAGCAAATAAGAGTATTACACATGAACAAGCTACGACATACTAGAATTAAAAGATTGATTCAACATCATGATGATAAATAAAGGTAATCTCCAATAAGAAAAATTAATGCAAATATATATCAAATTATAATGTCAAAGTTGTCTAAAGAGTATATACGTAAATATAATAAAAAATGTCAAAGTTGTCTAAGAGCTTCCAACTCTTTCAAATACACCTTGATGATTAAAATCTCTAAACAACACATTCAAAATATTGTAATATAAAGCAGTGACCCAAAATTTCTAACAAATAACACATAATAAACTTGTTGATCAACTATGTTATTTTTGCCAAATACTTTAGTGGCCACCGTGTGAAGGTTCCCTCTTTCTCTTTCAGATGAATAGCCCCATCTTTTTTGTCTTCATAAGCAAGGGGTATGTTACTTGTGACCTTTAAAATATTTACATTTTCATCTCCAATTCATTTCAAGTTGACTCCATGTATAATAGACAAGGAGTGAATCCGCCCAATACCCACAACAACAACAACATATGGATCTAACACATTAACTTTATCCCCTTCTTTGAGTTTATCAATATATTTCTGCAAAAAGAAAAAAAAAATAACACATTAGATTACATAGGTAATGATCAAGCACACTAAAAATCTCAAACAAAGTAGACTGAAAAAAAGAGTTAAAAAGACCAATTTCTTGTTTATGACTTGCTATGGATCAGATATATATAATATTATAGTTAAACAAGAGACCACACCTTAAATGCAAAATACTCTCCTTCTATCTAGGTGGTTTGTAGTTCTACCAAAAAAAAGCTCCTAAGCCCTAAGACAAAGCCTAAGTAAAATCTGCAACTCTACGTTTATAAGCAATTAGTATGTGAACAAACATGAACACGTGTATATGCTAGTACTTTTTGTTGAAGTATGAAGTGAAACAGTGAGCAAGAGTGTCCAAAGAACAAATACACAAATAATGACTGTTAAAACTTAAGACCTTTGCAATTTTCACAGCCCTACCCACATCATCCAAGGACACTTTGTGCTATCATAAAAATAGAGGAATCCATAAAACTACTAAGGCCAGCAAGAACCATGGGAAGAAAGAAACATGTGAGGCCCTAAAAACACTTTTTTCTTGTAGTAGAGGAAGAATATTGCAATTGCACTTAAAACTGGCTATAGTAGATGACATTATATTACATATTCTGCTAGACTAGAAGAATGATTTCATACAAAAAATAAACTATACATTACAAGGGAATTGATTTGTACTATAGCAAAGGGAGAATCATTTTCTCTTCCTCATAATAATGGGACAGAAATATTATAATTCTGCATTCAAAATTTTGGAACCATAAAACTTGTCTATCAAGAAAACAAAAGTGACCACATACCAGTGCTTTTAATGCTATAAGAAAAGTCTCATTGAAATTACTTGAATCTCATTCTGAGTCTGTAAAATTGATTGTACACAATTTCCATAGATAATTCCCAGCCACAGTCCCTAAAACATACACAAAAAGTTTGGCATTTGCAAAAAATTAATGTTGTACAATCAAATGCATGTACAATTTGTAATACATAAAATGTGATCAGTGGTGTTCTATCAAATATCTTCACCTTAAAATATAACTTTGATATGTGCTTGAATTCATGTTTATATCTTTAGACTCTTTCCCATCTGGGCCTTGTAATAACATATGTTCATTTGGATCATTTAAAAAATGTGAAAAAAATGTTGGGGGAATGCGCTGCAGTAAACACAATGCACAACTAGATTGTATAGATTGCTAACAATATATATGAAATAAAATATAATGTAATCAAATACATGTACAATTTTTAATACATAAAATGTGATTAGTGGTGTTCTATCAAATATCTTCACCTCAAAATATAACTTTGATATGTGCTTGAATTTGTGTTTATATCTTTAGACTCTTGCCCATTTGGGCCTTGTAATAACATATGTTCATTTGGATCGTTTAAAAACTGTGACAAAAATGTTGTTGGAATGCGCTACAGTAAACACAATGCACAATTAGATTGTATAGATTGCTAACAATATATATGAAATAAAACATAATATTTACATGACAATGATTGAGAGGCCTAGGAAAACGTAGGGTTACCTTTATGTTGTTCTTTCTAAAATGCCTCCCACTGGACACTCATCTAGATAGTGCAAGTTCTTTGTGGTGAGAGGAACAAGTATATATGTCAGTTTATTGCCATAGTTTGCTGACATTGTGTTATGTAACAAGCTAAGTTGTGAAGTGAATACAAAAATAGAAGAACATCAACTTTGAAACATCCAACATCAACACAGTATGGAGATGAATAAAAAAACTCTCATCCAAAACTCTCAAACAATCAAATGCAAAAATATAAAAACATCAACACAATATGAAAACTTAAACTTTAAAAAGCGTCACCACTCGTTAGCATCATGTTTGGAGCATTATCATACCAAAATCATACCAATTTAATGCTACTATTATAAATCAGACCAAAATCATACCAATTGAAAATCAGGCCTTAGATGATGTCACTCATGTCTACAAGACCATGTAATGATATAGTATCCATCCCTTTCCAATTATCAACAATGTAATTGTGATTTTACACACTCCAACACAACCAGCTAGCTGATGTAAGCCATGGTAATTCTGAAGATGTTATAACTAGCCAAATAAGACAGCCATCCACCATTAAAGTATCTATGTTATTTGACTCAAATTTTAACATTAGGACTATGACATACCCCACTAAGGAATCACTAACACAAAATCCCTTGCTAGATTATCATCCAAAATCATACAACTTTGAGAAATTTCATCAAACGGTTAGCTTACTTAAGAATGAAGATTACTAGTTGGCAGAGATTTTTATTTTAGATTAGTGTGAACCTCGGATTAGCATTGCAAGATATCCTTCTATTGGATTACATATAAATTTTGAACCTGAACATCAAAAAGAAACAAGTTTCCAATCTGCCTTTCTATTGTAGAAATGCATGCATCAAAGTTCTGAGAAGAATCGAATACAATAAAGTCAAATCCAACTCACACATTAGCAAAAGTAAGATTAAATATTTCAAATATTAGAAGTAATCTTCCTCAGAAACTAAAATTGGTTGTACTCATATGAATTGGTTCTGCTCCAAGCAAGCATAGAAGTCAGGAACTGAGAGAATTGAAAACAAATGATATTGATAGACATACAAGAGCTCACAGCAGGCAAGGTATTGTTGCAATATTAATCCTAGACTTCGTAGCCAATATATCACTACCTTGTCATCCATTAGTAGTTGCAACATTAGTTAGTTCAGATGCCTTGATAGCGATAATTACCCCCTGTCAATGACATGGATGCTAGTTCTTATTTGAAATTAAACCAAGTCACTATCAATAACCTTGACAACTTTTTCAACAACCTCCTTTAAGAGGATTGTATTAGATTCCTCTATAATTTTCTTAAGTACATTAATCACATGCTCATTAGAAACTATTATATCATCACTTTTAGTGAAGGTACATGTTCAATTGTTCCTATCAGGTTTCTTATATTCTTCTCATTAGAAACCAAAGCATCTGCCTTTGGAATACTACCATCTCCATCAACAATAGGGTTATGGCTTCCATAGCCAACTGCTATTTTTTTCGTAAAGGCCAAAACATCTACAATCTGAGTATTATCATACTCGACAAAAATGTGATTAGAATTTACATTTTATAAACTAGAATTCGATATGTTGGGAACAAACCCATCCTAAAAATCCTTTAAAAAAATTGAACATCTATGGTTTTCAAATATTACCATCTGAATATATCCACCCAATTAATTTTACTTAGATGTGATTCAACTGAAAAAGAAGATTTTTTAATTTTACAAAATAAATCACAATCCATAATGACCTACCTTTTTTGGAATCAAGGATTATCCTTAACAATTTCCTAATGCCAAAATTTATTGAGAGATTTAATTGAAAATGAAAGGAATTATCGATGCTGAATCTATAAGGGCACAAATTTTAACTGTAAAAACCCCCTTGATCAATGAACTCACACAAATTAACAACTTCAAAAAAGAATTCCCTAAATTTTTTAGAATACTTGGATCCATAAATTCATATGAAATGTTAGGTATAACAAACCAGACAAGCAACAATCTTGACCCGGTTGGGAGAAAGGCTTACAGGGAATAACAAAAAATTAAATTTCTTCCAAGCCAAAAAGAACTTTGCTCAAGAAGCTTTTCTTTTGCTTCTATCAAAATCAAAAACTAAGATAAAGGTATTCAAAGATAACACCCAGAAATAAAGTGTCCCATAGGGCCATACCTTTTGGAATGAATCTTTTTATGAAGTTGAGACAGTGAGACCCATTCACCCCAAAATCTGGAGGAAAATAGTGTATGAGTGCCGGTCTACCTTCCATTGTCTCTCCCTGAGAGCCTAGCTGCTCATCTATCTATAGGATAAGAGTAAAACAAATTCAAGGTGGTCAATCCCAACTCCTTCACTTTCTATAATCACATCCTCACCATGAAAAACTATTGTACTTGGACTGAGGTCATCACATGAAAGAACAACATTGTGTATGTAGTCATCCACTTGTTAGAGGACCATATCTCAACTCTATTTAAGATGCCCTTTGCCTTAGTGTGTGGTAATGGTTCAACATTTTCATCCACCCAACTTATGAAGTGGGCCTATCAATAAAAGGTTACCTTAAAATTTTCAAGTAACTACTACCTGTATGGTGAAAATGTGACCACACTTCTATGAATCATTACATGCAAGGGAACTCAAGAATGAGGCCTCACAAATTGATCCATAGCTCCCTAGGCATGGAGTGCAAGGGTTTTAAGAATGCTCTCAGCTAGAGCTATTTAGCCAATAACCTTGCTAGTAAACCATGCAATGGGAGATTCAATGAAGACAAGGGCAAGAATGCCAATATCCCCAAGAATCAAATGAAATGCAATGCAATGCAAGCTAGCTAAGAATGAAGATGCAAGCTAAGCTATGGAAATGAAAGTACAATGCAAGCTAAGCTATGAAAATGAAAGATGCAAGAAATGAAATCTAACTATGAAGCAAGAAAGCCATGATGATGCAAGAATGAAGACAAGAAGATAGAGTGTTGATGAAGATCCAAGATGAATGCCAACAATGCTCCAAATCTTCAAACCCTAGATGCAAGAATATCTCCAAAAGCTCCAAGATGACCTAGAAAACCTGTAGCATAACAATAACATAAAAATTGTGTGTGCAAATGAGGAAGAGAGCTCTCCTTTTATAGGGAATGAAAAAGGAATGGGCCATGGAGATTAAGAGGCAAAAGATTTAATCAACGGTGGAGAAAAAAAGAAGCTTGATCCTTGTGCACAAATATCCTCCAATAAGAAAATTAGAAGCATTTACTTTATGTTGAGCATTTAATTTATGTCCATGTGAGACAAAAAGTACTTTTTCTTTTATTTTATTTTTATTTTTCTTTATAAATAAGAATTAAATGCTTTATTTGTGCAACATAGGATAAGAGGAAAAGGTGGGCTTTTTATTTATTAAAAGGGGAGGAAATATTCCTTTTAAATAAATAAAAACTTAGGATAAAATGGTTAGCCCATAGAAAATAATCGAATAAATGATAGCACAAGGATTTGATCAAGAATAAGCAATTTATGATTTAGCAAAAGGGGCTAATAGTCTAGGTGACCATTTTTAGGTGTATACATTTTGCCCCTCTTTGACTAATGTGTGATCGATCTGGGAACACATGTAGTCAAAGAATAGATCAGCCAAGAAGGCAAGCAGACAACCAAGAAAGCAAGCAATAGCGATTTTGACAGATGTGAGATCGATTTGGGATCACATGCAGTCAAAGAATAAAATAGCCAAGAAGGCAAGCAAGTAGCCAAGAAGGCAAGAAGATAGTGATCTGACTCCAAAGAATGAAGTACAGAGCGATAGAAAATCCTGCATGGTCAGCCTGGTAGCGACAGTACTGAACACTTAGGAAAGAGATAGCTAATAAGATATGATGTGTCTGCCCCCTCGGGATCGAAAGCGAAATCAAGTAGAGGGAATGCAGAAGCAAGAGCAACATGATCAAATCACTAGAAATCATAATCGAAGATGAAAGATAATAGAATAACCATCAACCAATGAAGGGATGCCCCACACATGGGACACGGGGCACGAACCTATCGGTCCCTCAACCCGTAAACGCCATAGAGGGGGGAATTGGAACTTGGGATTTGAATGAAAGACTAGAAGGTTGAAAGAGATGGGGATGAAGAGGTTATGATGCCCCAGCAAAGATCAAAGGATCAGGCCTCAAAAGGTCAGCCAACTGTACGGAAAAAGGAGAAAGGGTCAAGGTGAATGTGGATTTCAGTTTGGATCCTGAAATGAAGAGAAAATGATGTGAGATGAAAGACAAGAAAGTGAAAGACATGATCGGGAAGAAGCGAAAGGTGAGCGCAGCTGATTAACAAGTCCATGAAAAATGAAAGGAGAGCTCTCTCCATATGCAAGATGCAAAACTAAACTAACATGAACCTAAGAAATGCAAGCTACATGAAAAGTGGTTTACTTGCAAGGTTACAAAGCCAATAGACATCTAATATTCATCATCGAGCATTATTGGTAGTGTCGCAAGATCATACAATACACACTAGCATAACTATGTGAATATGAATATGATCTTTATCAGATAGGAATGTGGAAATCTCACCTAGGCATCAAAGACATGTAGGTCAAGATGACTAGCACAGTGAGATTACCTAAGTTTAATATAGCAAGATTATACTCGCATCGAGACACAAGGAAAGTCAAGATGGCTACAAGTATGCACTTGCACAAAAACAGTCAAGGATAATACCCTGTCAATCCACAGTGTCAAGTAAGACCAGCATAAATGCTCATGACAGTTAGGATCAACAAAATATACCCACAAGCAGAAAAAGCATTAAAACATGTTCTCATACCCTCAGTCTTCTAGCTATGCATCATCGAAAACTTCTCAGGGAGAGACCAGTCAGCAAAGAAATCATCATAGACAGCATGCAAAGAAATAAATTCAAACAAATCTCAGCAAGTCAAGTGCGTGTGTGTAGGTCATAGAGTCAAACTTTGAGTATTGCATCTGCAAATAAGAAATATCGCATCATACTAGACTGCAGGTAGGACATCTGATAAGTGTTGAGAAACACTCGACGCAAGGGTAGTGTTGAAAAACACCATTGGAACCAAGTTTCCCAAGAAACCCAGACGCACAAAGAGACCCAAGATAAGCTTAAAGCAACATATGCCCCCTAGACTAAGACAAGAATCAATTCCAGGCTAGGAGAGGCAAAGCGAGAAGTGGAGCGAAAGAGCGCCACGCAAGACTGATAGACATAGGTGCAGAGGGTCTCAAGCAGCGCCTGTTTCCAGGTTTTCACCACTTGATAGATTTTTTAAGGACTTTTTTATAATTTTTTTGTATTTTTGCTACCAAGGCGCCTGTTTCCAGGTTTTCACCAAGGCACTTTTTCTATTTTTTTTTGAATTTTTTGAATTTTTTTATTTTTTTGGTGAGACATCAAAGCGCCTATTGCTAGGTTTTCACTAGGATGCTCATTTTTTTAGTACTTTATATGCTTTTTAGGTTTTTTTCAGCATCATATATGATTTTTTTTGTAATTTTTTCAGGATCATAAAGTATATACAAGGAATGCCCCAGACAGGAACGGGCATTAAAGATCTGCTTCCTTTGATGTAGAGAACTGATAGGCCCCAGGCCCAAATGCTACAGCTGTGATGATAGGAGGTCTCAACCAGTTCGTCCAATAATAACCAGCCCTAAGCAATGTCTGAGTTAGTGGAGGATCATTAGAATGTGATCCACATATGCCATCGTGGATTTCAGCTAGTACTTTTTCTGACTCTTCTATTTCTAGACACCTAAGGAGAGTTCCATCTAGACCCTTCCTATACAAGCCACCAGAGACAAAGGCAAAGTGTAAGGGATGGCGGAAAGAATGGCATGGAGGAGTATGAGGTGGAAGACATGGAAAGATGGTAGGATTGTAAGATTTGTGAGCAGGATAGCGTAATTCATCCACCAGGAACTTGAAGCGAGATTTATGCTTTTTCATTTGTAAGATGGATATCAAAGTAACCAAGGCATTAGCAACTCTTTTCTCAGCTTTAGGAATGGGCTGAAGTATAACAGTTATGAGATCATGCTTGAAGTAATGCACCATTTGTTTGTAGAGAATCAGCTTCTCATCTTTTATTTTGGAGTCATTATTTTTGGGCAAATTTTTATCTTTACTTTTCTTAGGTTCGCATACCACCACAATGTGGTTTTCGCCATCCGACCATTGCTCTTTTCTTTTGACTTGATGACTGTGATGCTTGATTTCTGATTCAATCTTTTTTGTTGCTAGTTCTCTGGTGGAAGAAGTAACATGTGTTGATGCGAGATGAAATCGAGTGACTGGTTCAATAGCATTTATGTGAGGGATGTCATCTCTGGTAACAAGAGAGGTTGAGCCTATAGGGTAGGCTCCAAAAGTAGCTAGATCTAGATTCGTCATAGGAGGACCAACGTAGTCCACTAAGGCAATACGGGGAACAAACTCATCAGATCCAACACAAGACTCATCAACTACGTCGGGTGGGTTATGAGAAATATGAACTACATCAACATCCATATCTGTCATGGAAGAATCTTCTAGAAGAGGCTTAATATGCTGAGAAGTAGAAACACTCATGTCGTTATGTGATAGATCACCTCTTTGTAGCAGTCGCTCAATGTTGTGACGTTGTCTATCATAGTGCAATGATTCTTTAGGAACATAGGTTCTAGACATAGAAGACTCAGCAATATCATCAGTAGGCATTCATGCTTCCCCCCAAAGAAGTGAAGTAGAAGGAAGATCATCTCCCATGTGAGCCATAGTGTGTAGTGGTGACTCATCTGTATCTGTGTCTGAATTACTGAGCATGGGAGTATTTCTAGAATCTTCTCTATAGATCCATTCTTGAATAGCTTGTTCTTCTCTTTCTTCTTCTAAAGGAATGGATGAAGGAATGAAAGTATCAAAGATCACCATAGCAGAAGTAGAAGGCTTCATTGTATCAGAAGGTTTCCCATATGACCTAGGAGAAACAGGTATAGAAGCAAATGAATCTAGCGTATATTCACCCATACCAAGGCTCATCATCTTAAGTGATTTCTCAGTAGCAACTAGAGACGTACTAGGATCAACAGAAGGTTCATTATGAGGAACAAACTTTTCAGCAGTAGCCAGAGCATTAATAGCAATAGTATGGTCTCCAGGAATCACAACTTCAGTGCCACTGTATGGAAATTTGACGCACTGATGAAAAGTGGAAGGAACAGCCTGCATGTCATGGATCCAAGGATGACCCAAAAGAATGTTATATGCGAGTGGGATGTCCAATACTTGGAAGCTAATATCCTTTGTGATAGGACCCACTCGGACAGGCAGTGTGACAAGACCTTTGGAAGATCTTTCCTCTTCATCGTAAGCTTTTATAGTAATCTTCTTCTTGGAATCCACAGCAAATTCTGACAAACCCAACTGTTGTATGACATTGAAAGAAACAATATTTAACCCTGCACCATTGTCTATCAAGACTCGACGGACTCGGGTGTTGTAGACTAGAACTTCAATGTGTAAAGCCAAATTATGAGGGTGAGCAATAGATATGTCATCTTCTACAGAAAAGGAGAGAGATAGTGGAGATGAAATGTGGTTGACCATAGCCTGAAATTGATCTAGATCAATGTCTTTGGGGACATGTGCTGTATGCAAAGTTTTCTCAAGGATTTCTCTATGCGAAGGGGATAACTGAAGAAACTCAAAAATGGATATTTGGGCTGGCATCTTTTGCAAATGTTGGACAAGATCATAGCTAGGGGTGGCTGAAGGAGCCGCTTGTTTGGAAGGCAAAGCCTGCTTGGGATCTTGCGCAGTTTTAAGGACAATCTTGGCTTGCCCCCTAGTAACAGCATTCAGTGTCTCACTTTAGGAAGATGAACTACCACGTGTTTGCAAGACCAATTTTGGCTTACCATGATTGGCTTTATTATCATCTTGAGATCTTACCATAAGAACACTCTCAACAGGCTCTACCATGTTGATCACAGGTGTATTAGAAGGATACATGTAATTGATCTTAGCATCATGATTCTTCTTATGTGCTTGAGAGGTTTCCCCCTTATCATGCTTAGGTAGAGGATCTTTGAAAGCTGTGTGATCAGAATTTCTAGTTAAGCCATCAATGGAGATTGTTCCATTCTCAATAAGATCCTGAATATCATCCTTAAGCCTAAAACAATTATCTGTCGGATGTCCCTTGTTTCTGTGATAATGACAATAAGAATCCTCTCGCCACCAATCAGGCTTATCTAGTGGATCCCAGTTACCAGGTTTATCAGGAAGTGTAAGATATCCATTATCAACCAAAGTCTTAAGGATCACATCATAAGGTTCTACCAATTTGGTATAGACTCGCTTTCGAAATGACTTCTTAGGCTTATCTGCATACTAAGGTTTAGGAGCACTGTGAGTGTTGGTAGCTTCTTGTTGTTTTGCTGCATAGATAGCATTGGAGAGATTGAAAGCAGGCTCTTTAACTTTAGGAGCGTCAACAACCCCATCATTAACAACATACTTGTTCTTATTCCAAGGTTTGTTCTTGTCTTTGCCATTGCCTTTAACATCTTTATTAATAACAATATCCCCTTTTCTTATAGCTACATCCTCAATTTGATATGCACTTTCAACCATGTCATTGAAAGAAGGGAATAGTTGTTTCCTTAGATCATAATATAGCTCAGGCACCAGAGTGTTGACAAAAATGTCAATCTTTTCTCTCTCGGGTAGCTGACGAGGATATCGAGAATACAATGACCTCCAACATTGTAAGTAAGTTGCAAATGGCTCACCTTGATGTTGTCTTAGATTACCAAGATCTATCACGGTGACAGGTTGTTGGATGTTGTATGAATAGTGTTGTGTGAAGCGCATAGCTAACTCATCAAAAGTCTTCAAAGGAGGTGTCAACTTTGCAAACCATTCTAAAGCTTGTCCTCTTAAGCTTCGAGGGAATAATCGTAGAAGATATGTGTCTTCATGAAGAAAGTCCATACTAAGAGCATAAAAGTGACGTACATGATCATGGGGATCACCATTTCCATCATACTTGTCATATTTGGGAACCTCAATATCCCTAGGAAATGGGACCATGTATAGATTTTTATCAAAAGGAAGAGCACAAATTGATTCTACAAAAGAGACCTTTGGAGGCTCTCTTTCTATTGCCATTTGGGTAAGGCGTTGATTTGTCCGACGCAGTTCTTCCTGAAGGACTTCCAATTTAGTTGGTACTCTTTGTTGGACAATTTGTCTAACATCATAGCCAGGAGGAAGCTTGTATCCTCTAGAAGTCATATATTGAAAATATTGATCGCCATTACGCTCTAAAAGCTTATGCATCATTCGTTGGGAGACCACATCTTGTTCAAATCTCATAAGATCCTCACTAGAAATCTCATCATCTTCCTCTGCCTCATGTTGAGAGGGAGGAGGTCTAGGAGGTGAAGAAGGCACACCAAAAGTAGGTCTTAGAGGAGATCTTGGTGGCGTGTTGTTGCCATTGTTTCCATTGGTAAAAAGAGGTCTATGCTCATGATTACTAGTCTCAGGTTGCTCACGAAATTTCCCTCTATAAGCCATGCACCTAGTAGCATCCATTCTTTGTTGATTGTGTTCTTTGTCTAAGTGTGCTTGGTTATCCTTGTGCTTAAAGTGTGCTTGCAACTGTTGAAATTTTTCTTGTTCAGTCAAAGTGAGTGAGACACTGTCTGTGTTTTTGGGGGTCTTGAATGCAGAAAAGAGGAAACCTCCTTTGTACCACGGAGTAGCCTTAGAATCCTTAGATTGGTCAAAACTAGAACTGTCGTTGCTAGTGGGCGCTCGTGAGCATCTAGTTGGAGAAGGTAACTGTGTATAATTAAACGGAGGGTGATTCTCCTACTCAAATTGAGATCGAGTTGTAATCGGCATGAAAAGAGATGTTGGTTGACTAATAGAATGAGACAAAGTTTCTCAGATATGAGATAAGGAAAGCTAATAAAGATCACTTGTCAAAGTAGAACAATAGAGAGATGGCTCGTCAAAAGTGCTCAAGCACTTACAACAATCAATTGACTAAAGCTGAGCAGTGAGCAAGAAGCTCAATAAGCAAGTAGCTAGAGAGGTAACCGTGATGTGACAAGTGATCAAGAGTAGCATTCGTTAAGCTCAAATCCAATAATTTTAGCTCATTTGTTTCAGTCTAGAACAAATCTAAGCATGTAGATAACAAACTAGCTTCAGATAAGAATAGAAAAGGACACTCTACGATAGGTTAAAATGCAAGTTTAGCAGCTCTGGATTGCAACAATGATAGGACAACAGAAATGACCCAGGCGATAGTTCTCAGGCAAATAGGGTGATACTTCACCTTAAGCCAGATGATAGTTTCCAGTAAGTGGGGTGACACTTTTGCAGAGTCGTACGACTCTATGACCAACGAACATAAAAATATCAGTTTGAAGTGTTTTAAAAGATCAAGTAAGTATATCAACAGATTTTTATCATGGATCAAGCACATAAGACAGCAATCAAGGAGTTCAAGCAAGCAGTTGTCTTCAAACAATGAGCAAGGGGCAAAGCAACCTTGCACATGAACAAGAATAGTGACTTAGTATTTCTACTCCTTAAAGATTCTACTTGTGTATGTTCTTCAAATGTTTTAGCAGGCACATAGAACACAACAACACCTTAGCAAGCTATCTACAAGGATACACATGGCTTTCTAAGAGGAGTCCTCGATATACACAAGGTACGTGAGGCCCAAATCTGTAGATGAGAAGAATCCAAAATCACACAGCCGGGGGGAGACGGTAACCCAAATCTCCTCCTTCACTTCTCAAAGGTATAAAGTTCTTTGAGGCTTAGCCAAGAGTGATATCAAACTCAATTCCCAAGAGAGGTGTCTTTCAATTCACCTCCCGCTATTTATACTCCGCCAGAACACAGGAGTTAAGGTCGTCCCTTGAGGTGGTGTGTCCCCAAGCAGGCCTTCTAGAAATAACAACTAAGTAATTCACTATCAAAAGTATTTAGAGCACTAGAGGTGGTACATTTAACCCTTCAAGTAAGCATGAGATGAGTCCAAAAAAGTGGAACATTTAACTCCTCACACAAACTCAAAGTGAGTCCACACCTTAGAAAACAAGTGAGTTCCAAAAAGCACAAAAGGGTTGCCAAGTGGAGCACTTAACGCTTCTTTCCTGTTGACCCCTCCCCTTTAATATGGTGCTGGGATTGCAACCACAGGGCAAAAATGAGGGGCTGGTGGATTAGCGAGTCCAATAACCCAAGATAGCAATCTAGATCAATCACAAGTACTCTAAAGTTGCTTATCAATACTACTCACAAATGAAAAAGGGGTGTACCAATGGAATATTTAATTTTCCAAGCAAACATAGAGTGAGTCCACAAGGTGGTGCATTTAACTCTCTATGTAAACAAGGAATGAATCCATACCCCCAATCACTCAATGAGATATTTGATATTGGAACCAAGAATTACTTAAGGTTTAAACACAAGCATTCACTTACACAAACTTGTATGAAAGCAAATCTATGTTCATTCATTTTCCATTAAGAGCATCAATTGAAATGTGTTCTATGAAAGCATGTAAACACTCAAGCCAAACACATGAGAGGTTCAATTTTAATCCCAAAATCCAAATGTTGTAGAGATATAACAAACTACCTCAAGTCCAATGCAACGCGCTTAGTAGATTTTAAGCATTTTCCATGAAAGCAAGAGCACCTTCAAATGAACAAGACAAGAGAACAAGCAAACAAGATATGCAATATATATCCAATTTATGCAAACCCTAAGGTTAGATCTGAAAATCAATTGTTAGGAGCAATGATAACCAGCAAATAATCCAAATGATAACTCATATCATGCAATGAACAATGAAAAATAAGTGCATACCCATCACAAAATTTTATTTTTTTTGCATTTGACCTAGTCAACAAGATCTAATTTTTACCACATGAATTCAGACCCTAAAATCAAAATGTGGAAAAGAGACCTCTGTCAAAAAACAGAGAGCTTTCCAAAAATATAAAAATTTCAGAAAATTCTCTTCATTTGTGCCCTAGAGAGCCATTTTACCAAAATAGACTAGATTTTATAAATCAACCAAATGAGCTATGATATGATTTCTAAATTAAAAACACAGTGAATGGACCCCCTGTAGAATTTGAAGACCTTTCCAGAAATATAAAAAATTTTAAAAATATGCTGATTTGCGCCAAAAATCAATTTTTTATGAAAAATAAAGAAAAAATCATAAAAAATACAAATTACCTCCGAAAATTCTGAAAATGTTTTTGGAGCTTCTCTGATATGTCGCCAACCTAAAAAAAAAATTTCAGACTAGAACACCAAGCCGTTTGGAAGATATGGTCAAATCTTTCAAATCTAGGGTTTTTTTCATCTCCAAACAAATCTGCACAAGGGTTAGCTCCAAAAATAATCAAAACCAGCATGCAAGAGGTGGGTTGCCCCACGGTGGGTGCCAAAAATATATGGTGAAAATGTGACCACACTTCTATGAATCATTACATGCAAGGGAACTCAAGAATGAGGCCTCACAAATCGATCCATAGCTCCCTAGGCATGGAGTGCAAGGGTTTTAAGAATGCTCTCAGCTAGAGCTATTTAGCCAATAACCTTGCTAGTAAACCATGCAATGGGAGATTCAATGAAGACAAGGGAAAGAATTCCAATATCCCCAAGAATCAAATGAAATGCAATGCAATGCAAGCTAGCTAAGAATGAAGATGCAAGCTAAGCTATGGAAATGAAAGTACAATGCAAGCTAAGCTATGAAAATGAAAGATGCAAGAAATGAAATCTAACTATGAAGCAAGAAAGCCATGATGATGCAAGAATGAAGACAAGAAGATAGAGTGTTGATGAAGATCCAAGATGAATGCCAACAATGCTCCAAATCTTCAAACCCTAGATGCAAGAATATCTCCAAAAGCTCCAAGATGACCTAGAAAACCTGTAGCATAACAATAACATAAAAATTGTGTGTGCAAATGAGGAAGAGAGCTCTCCTTTTATAGGGAATGAAAAAGGAATGGGCCATGGAGATTAAGAGGCAAAAGATTTAATCAACGGTGGAGAAAAAAAGAAGCTTGATCCTTGTGCACAAATATCCTCCAATAAGAAAATTAGAAGCATTTACTTTATGTTGAGCATTTAATTTATGTCCATGTGAGACAAAAAGTACTTTTTCTTTTATTTTATTTTTATTTTTCTTTATAAATAAGAATTAAATGCTTTATTTGTGCAACATAGGATAAGAGGAAAAGGTGGGCTTTTTATTTATTAAAAGGGGAGGAAATATTCCTTTTAAATAAATAAAAACTTAGGATAAAATGGTTAGCCCATAGAAAATAATCGAATAAATGATAGCACAAGGATTTGATCAAGAATAAGCAATTTATGATTTAGCAAAAGGGGCTAATAGTCTAGGTGACCATTTTTAGGTGTATACACTACCCTTAGGAGAACGAAGTAGTGGAGTCTACCAATAAGAACCTCTTAGAGGTCATAAAAAACCTACTAGAATGAAACACCTGACACTGGCACAAAAACTTACAGTATTCCCTATTAACTTTTAACTATATTATATTTCATTTTTATTTTTTTTATATTTCAATTGATTATTTATTATTAAATGAAAACCTATTTCAAAAAGGGGACATTACAAGGAGTGTGATGCCCATGTACAACAACTCATGGGTTTTGGAGATGGAAACCTTCAAGCATGGCAATTAGACAACCTTGGGAATGGAAACCCTCAAGGAGCACATTGAGTTTCAAAATATTATATGGGTCATCATATTTTCATGTAGGGAGTGCCTAATACTTTGTACCAAAAAGGTTAATGTTAAATTGCATGTATATTGTTTGTAGTAAATATAAAAAAATTAAAAAATATTTATTGCTGTAGTATTTCTAGGTTTATCACTTGTTTATTTAATTTGAGGTTTTTACATTTGGTTCCCATCTCTTTCCATGTCAACAATTATGGCAACCACTCTCAGTTTTCCCTATATAATGAATAACATTTTGAGAATAAAGCAATTCAACCAATGGAAAACTCATTCTCTTACAGCTAATTGGCTCAATCTGAAAGAGTCGGTTAGAGACAACATTAAGCAACTTGCAGAGGACCTAGCCATCATAAAGGACCATCATATATCCATCATGTTTTAGTAGAAAGTTGTTTCTCAAACCCCTTTGAAGCTAATCCTGGTGGGGCTTCTCAAAGCTTTGCTCCTTCTCAGGAGCTATGAATCTTCAGACAGAAGGTGGAGGAACTAAAAATATTTGTCTTGTGCCTGCAACCCAAATTAAATGAAGGTGACAGACAGAGATTAAGGTTTTTATATAGTATCAATAGAAACATGTTACATGCATGGGAAACACTTCACAAACTTTACTAGCATTCGGTCATAAATCCATTCATAGAAGCATTAGTGTAGGAACAGGAACCATGGTTGGTTGGTTAAGCTAGAGAAAAATTGTTAGAGGACAAGGAAAAATAGGACAGCGTCAAGAATTTCACTTCTTCCCCGAATAATTTGAAAATTACACAAACATTTTTTTTTTAAACTTTTGTGTTTGTTTACATTTAGTTTTAAACTTTTTAATGGAAAAGTTATTGAGCTTACTGACCTTTGTTTACCTGTTTAAAACTTGGAATCTCAACATTTTCTAGAGGTCGCATTTTTTTCTAAAAGTTTAATTAGGCCACTTCCTCTACAAACATGATTATCAAGTTTTTTTGGTTTACGAATTTCTTTCAGACAAGTAAATTCACATTAGGTATTCTTGGTTTTTCAAGGGAATCTGCAGGTTTTCTTTCTATGCATACTTGAAAACTTGATAGCTTAAATATCCTGTATAGTCATGTAAATTGTAAACTTTCCTTTTAACTTTTATTTTATAGAATCTGATTTGTTTCACTGTGTCAAAAAAAGTGTATGTAGAAAGATTGTACATTTGCATCTTGCATGGTGCACGTAGATAGGTAGATGGATCAATAGTACATCAGAGTCTAAGACACTGAAATTCATTTGGGTGATAACTCCTCCAAGGTTCCTAAGGGATCTAAAAATTTGGTAACTTGAACCGGCGAATAAAAATAGATAAAACTGGTGAAAGAGCTTTAGCCTTCTAGCCAGATGATTTCAATGAATAAAATAATCCACTCTTTCTTTTCTGATGAAAAAGATAATTCTATTCTTAAAAAGTAGCATACACAAAAACCTCTTTAAAAGATAATATTCAAACAGAATTGAATGGATTGGAAACTTACATATAAGGCAGATGATAGGCATGAAATGTTAAAAGTAATAACAAAGTGATCTTTTCTTATCATCATCTACTAATGCAGAATAACAGATCAAAAAAATAGTTCAGTTAAAGTTTACCAGGATATAAATGGAAGTATATAAATTGGAATACAATTTAACTTATTTTGGAAGAGAAAACAAGCATTGAGTAGGTTGAAAGATACTATGCCACAACAACACCCAAGGTATGGAGGGCAACAACAACATGCGCAGCCTCCTAAACCTCCATCATTATAATCATCTGCCCTCGAGCAGCAACAACATCCTCCCATTTATTGACTTGATTATTTTCCTTTCAACTTGCTTCAAAGGATGCCAACTATTCTTTGCACTACTCAACTATGACCTCCATGTATGATTACATAACCATGGCAACCTGTGGAGGCCATTCAACAATACTCAATAGGACTGCCACTAACATGCATGTTTGACTTCAAACACAACTTAACACCACCTAAGCAACCAAAAATCACTTCTCACTGTCAACAATGATTAGGTATTTCACCTGCTATAAGCTCTTGCATGTATCAGGTGTAACCCTATCCATCGAGAGTTATCCACCCATATTTTAATGTCATTAATGATAACAAAAAGTAAAATAACTTTCAAAATACTTAATATCAACATTGAATCAAACAATAATAGAACAATGAGACAATCCCTTGAAACCCAAATTCTAGGCACACACTCACACAGACTACTATACTACAGGCTATCCTTGTCTACATAAGCTAATGTGTGAGCACCTAGTAGAAAACATCTTGGCCAAGTATGTCCTAAATGTATGCTAGGAAAGAAAAAATAGATATATTTTGAAGCCACAAGCAATGTTTGTGATCTTGATAATTGACGATCGAAACATTGCTAGCAAGTTACAGTTGTTTAATCTCTTTTTCTTCTGCACAATGATGAAAAGGTTCCATTGATGAAGATGTCTGAAAGGAAAACTGATGAATTTGCAGTTCAAGCAATACAGGAAAGTCCAAAATCCAAATGGGATCGGTGGCCACTCAAATCACATACAACAAAATTGCCAAACATTACATCTGTGCAAAATAATGTCTAAAAGATTAAGATCAACTTACAAAGTAGGATGAAATCATACATTCTGGCAAAAAGAAACCATCGTGAAAAGAGATAGCCAGACAAGGACAATCAACAACTTCATATAATGATCATAAATGAGTATACAGATAGTTGCATGAAGGATGGAGAAAATAAGTTAAAAGAGAATTTTACAACACAAACCATCAGCATGAGCAAATGAGTAACATGACTGGACTAAAAATTTGAGATTATACTTCAATTGGCTAGAGCCAAAACTACCTATTTTTATTCTTATGATGTGCTATGATGTATCTAAAACCACAGATGAGACAAATCACACTAAGGAAAGATGATGATTGTACAAAAAACATTGGTGATAAATTTTTTTAAAAATTAGCAGTTTGGCTGTAAATTAATGTATATAAGGGAAAAGTATGCAAATTTGTATTGGAGTTTTAGAGGGAAATAAGCGGTATATATTTATGATGACAAGTAAAAAAGCTTCTAGTAGGATACAATTCCATTTGAAATAAGAAACCTGATCTTTTGAGCTATTCACACGATTGGTTGCGCCTTGGACAAGAAGATTGGCAACTAAATATAAAGCGAGACAAGTATCTAGGAGGAATCATACTTCATTATCACAGAGGCAGCTACATTGATTTGTTATCTTTTTGAAATTGTAATGGTAGGGAGTAAACAAAATGTATTATTATGTATCCCCTACCTTGCATGATTTAAGTACGCACAACTGTATAGACTACATTTCTCAATTTATGTATATCAAAACAAGCCCAGTATGTGGGTTTTCTCTATGATAAGCACATATTACATTTGCAAGGACATAAATATATCAAAAAATTTGCAATTATTTCATTAGAAAGCCATGAGATTTATTATTAAATGAATAAATGAATGAGAGAGGGGAATTCAATCATTATGGGAGACTCACAAAATCCAATATCTTTGAGCCCCTTCAAAAGACAAAAGATTTCAACAGTCATTAAGCTGGGCTGACTCACATGACTCACTAAGCATTGAGAATTTACAGCAGAAATATAAAAAAGGAACATAAAACCCTAGATCCTAATATTAATATTTTATACCAACATATAAATCTTTATATTTGAACAATTTGCAACTTATCCTACACCTCCAAATCAGTTTGATCCCATTTGTCAATTTGAAAACCTACCCATGTTTATTTTTGAAGCTCCCTAAACTATATGAAGATGACATAAGTGCTTTAGCCCTCTTTCTAAACATCACCATGAATATAATGGTTAAGAATGTAAAGAAGTCAATTGGAAACTATCATTTGCAACAAATCCTTTTTCTATTTTGATGCTTGCTCCTATTTGTATTTTCTTGAGATGTTGATATTGTGGCCCTTAAATGTTGTTATTGTTTTAGAAACACAAAATTTAAATGTTCACAGTGCTTTTTAATAATATTCACACATTCTAAACAAATGAAAAAGTTATTTGAACAATACTATGTCATTTTGTATATATTTGTGCTCCTTTAACTGTGAATAATTACATCATACAAACATCAAACTCATATTCCAAAAGGGACAAGCTAATGTGGCACCAAGAGAATATTCAATTAAAATAAGAACCAAATATTTTTGTGTTTCTACAAAATAACCTGATAGGGAACACCAACATCTTATTTCTAGCAAGAAGAGTAAACTTTGAACAAAATCAGCTTGATCATTTTTTAATGTAAAGCAAAAGACCCTTGATAAAATTATGATATTACTTAGTTCATACAGATGTTTATTCAGATCATGGTCCAAAAATTTATAGTCCAAGGAAAGAAACTAATTGAATATATTACTTTGTTGAAGGATTTGAGAATAGGTGGTTAGTAAACCAACATGTTTATGAAAATAGAATTAAGGTCCCAAGACAAGATAGCAATTTGTTGGCTCATTGTTAGCTACACAACAATTGCTCTATTGTGCCATGCCCCATGGAGATCCAGAGGCATAATGTTGAATTTTGATTTGCCCTAGCAATTATTACCTTCAACATTTGATAACACTCCTCAACCAACCACGTAATTCAAAACCCCCTTCAACTTAAATCAAATCTCAGGCATCCTGATCAGTGTAGGCTAGAATTTCAGCCTTGAGTCTTGCAAAAACTAAAATCCAAATATCCCTTTATATAAACTACCCTAAGCACTTCTACAACATTAGAGAAGTTGCAGTCAAGATGTTTCACTGTGTTGTGGGTCCTTACTCTGATCCCCCAACTCAATCCCTGGACTCAAACTTGTTTTTCTTCCTTCAATGATAATGAAGTCTCTTCAACCTTTTGGGACCCTATTAATCTCACCAAGAGCACAAATGACATACCTCCTAATAAATTGTTTACACAACAAAGGGAAATCATAGAAGCCCTAAACCCAAATGGAGGCAACCCCTTTGCAAGCAGAAATTCAATTCCAATTAGGGTTTGATACCTCAAATTGCTACTAAAGCCCATGTGAAGCACCCATGTGGATGCATTCAATAGTGGAGGTGGAGCCTTATTTGGGCTCACAAAATTGGGATCCATTTTTCCCCTTATGTCGATTAGGGCATTAGACAATGCAATCCCCAAAAGACTTGCCCCAAATCTAGTTATTGAAAACAATGTACCCTTGTATGTGAATGTACCCAACCTCTCAAAAACACCATATGACCATGTCTCAAACATGTGACTAGGATGACAACATGAGAACATTCCTAGAAAGGCCTGGCCTCTAGCTATTGTTGTGGGAGCTAACAAGTACATCAGAGTGAAATTCATTATGGATCCAACAACAAGAGTGGAACATACAAAGTCCAACTCATTAAGTCCAAAATTGGGCCTAAAAGCCTAGAAGCCATGTCCCCAATTAAACATGAGCCCAATCCCACCACCTCCTCCATCAAAACCTTGAAAGTAAACTGTGGATCCACCTCTACTCTCAACCTCCATCCTTGCAAAAACAAACCCAACAAACCACCTCTAAATCTACCTTCTTCTCTGTTACCATCAGAGTCCGCCCAATCAGACCTACCATTATTAGAGCTCCCACCATTATTATCATTGATCCCCCCAAATCCACTTCCTCCAAATTCATCTACCTTCGATGATTCAGACACCTGCTTCTTAAGATTTCTCATATTCAATCCATCCTTACTATTTCTAAGATGCCCATTAGCAAAAATAGAAATAAAACTTTTTTTGTGATCCTTACCTCTTGGAGAAAGCCCAAAATAGTTGGCTTGCAAGCATGTAGTCTTCCTTCAACAAGGATCAGTAGCTTTTAAACCAACAAATAGATCTCTGGAAGACGTTGCAGGAGTAGGATGACTTTTTTGTCAGGTTTCTAGTGGGAGTAGGTAGCTAGGGTAGTAGGATGAAATTTTTTTGGATGACATTTTTGACAGATTCTCGGTAGGAGCAGGCAGCTAGGGTAGCAGGATGACATTTTGCCAATACTTCCCGCCATTCCTCTTCCCTTGGCCACTAAAATGCAGGTCTTTTTTCTGCCCTTTGTCGCTAAAATGCATAGGTTTTTAGCATGTCTTTTGGCTTAGTTTTTAATTTAAGACATTTTAAATAATTTCTAATTTTTAATATAAAAAAAATTATATATTTAAGACAAAATCTTAATTTTGTCTTTAAATTTTTTTCTTAAAATGTCATCATGTGTAGTAGTGATATATATATATATATATATACTATTACTAGTTTAATATTACTACTTATGTCTTACTTATTTTATCAATGATTTTATTATTTATTTTATTTATATTAGTTCAATATTTATTTAATTACTTATTATGTCTAATAATTATATTATTAATAATTATTTCATTGTCTATTTTTAAATTAGTAATTAATTATATCTAGTTAACACTACAAAATAATTCAACTTGAATTAATTTAATAAACATCATCTAAAGAATTAATAAAATCATACTAATCAAAATATTGCATAATGACAAAACAAAAACATACTACACACGTAGTCAAATAATATATTAAAATACAAAAATTATAAAGGTTAGTCTAAGAGAGTCACGACAAATAGATAAGACAGATGTAAGTCCTAGGTAAATTTATGAAAGAATTGCATCTATGCCAAAGGAAACCTAAAAGAGAAATAACAAATTGAACAAAAATTTTGAAATTTCAAACTAGAAAGGAACAAATGACATGGAATGATAGCTCAATACCATATGCACTTGAAAATCTAAGGAAAAAAATCAAATCAAAGCTACACAATTTTAGTTGTTAATTGAAGTACCCTATAGAGCTTTAAATGCTTCCCCTCATGATAGCTACCACAGTATAGTAACCGTTCTACTACCACAAATAACACTTTAAAAAATCTTGATAATTTCTATGAATTATATGCACCTGATCTATATAAATTCTAATTGCAAAATGCTTAGATGAATTTTAAATATAGTTACCATTTAGAGATATTGGCAAATAGTGGCTAGAATAATGTTCACACAATAAGTCTATTGGTGAACACACATTATTGGTGAAATGCAACTTTTAAGAATATAAGTATATGATATTATCAAATGTTAATGTGTAAAGGAGTATTAATTATTCATTTAGTCATTTTTATTAGGGTTACTAATTATTTAGTCATTAATTTAGTCATTTTAGTTGTGATTTTACCCAATGACCAAATTGGTCATTTATTTAGTCATTTATATTTGTAGAACATGATCAGTTTTAGTCACGTGACTAAAATTTTTAATCACCTGGTCATTTATTTGCCCAAATTCTACTAGTGTTACATCTCTATAATTTATCTTCAAAATTTGTATGTCAGCATCCCAAGCTATTTTTATTTCCTCTACTACTTCAATCATTTAAGACCAAATGCGCCCTTGTATGCTTCCTCTACATCAGTAGGTATTAATTCCTAAAAAAATTTGAGGCCAAGTTGAAGGTCCTCATGGGTACTCTCCGAGACACTGATCTTTGGAGTCAAAAAGATCCTTAATTCTGTGAATCTTTTCTTAACTCTGTCATTTTCCAACCATAAGGTATGGATTTTATCCATGATCCTATTGACTTCCTTATTTATATCCAGAATTTTCTTATTTTCAAAATCTTTAGAGAGGTTTACCAAAGACTCTTCATCTTGTGCTATAATATTTGATATACTCTTTACATGCTCATGTGAAGTCATGCAAAGTTTATAGAGGTCTTTTCCATCCTTAAGACAAGATTTGATTTCCCTTTCAGTGGCAATCAATGTATTAAGATCACTCTTGATCCCATCAAGAGTATCTTTCATCCTTAACCTCTTAAAATCATCTACTACTTTTATTCTTTCTGCTTCCTCTAATGTACCAAAAATTTGTTCTACTATACTTAGAACATTATGTAGATTATTTATAGGATCTCCAATATCTACATGAGGTGTAATAAAAAAACTCACTCAACACTTATGTGGCTCACTGGATTGTCCTTGTAGTCTTATCAATCTTCCTCTTAGATTTGTTTTTTTCCTTAGCAAAACCAAGTGCTAACCATTGCATTAGATCTATTACATCCATATCCTCT
Organism: Chamaecyparis obtusa; assembly: GCA_027943335.1. NCBI lineage: Eukaryota > Viridiplantae > Streptophyta > Pinopsida > Cupressales > Cupressaceae > Chamaecyparis > Chamaecyparis obtusa. The sequence goes on along the minus strand of BSBK01006728.1, from coordinate 75,557 downwards.
AGATTAGTTGGTAGTGATTGGGATCCACTTGCCAACAAACTAGGTGTATCAAAAGGAGTGATAGGTAGAAATCCTTTTGCATTATGAGTGATAAGTGCCTATTCTTCTCCCTTTTCTTGTTCTTTCTCCCATTCTTTTTCTTTTACCTCACCTTTTTCTTCTATTACCTGCTCTTTTTTAGGATTTTTCTCCTTTTCTTTCTCTTTCTTAGTTGATGCTTCTTGAGTGATCTTGGGAGGCTCAAGATTCTTTACAATTGAGTCAATGCTGGCCAATGTTTCAGTTATCTGAAATAGATCAGATGTATCATGTTCTGTGTTGAGTGAAATTTCAACATTGTCAATGTAAAAATTAGGTAAGGTAGTATCTACTACCTCTCACTCCTTAGTAACTACAACCTCTTCTACAAGTTTGGAAATTTTAGGCTTAGTAGAGATGATCACTGGGGTTGGGGTCCTTTTAGACTTTCCAAGATTAAGTCGCTCCTCAAGGAGTAGCTATCCAACATTGTCACACATTTCTTTCTAAACCTCTTCATACTTCTAGGCCATAAACTTGATGATTCTGGTTTTGGTCCTTAGTTTTGGCCTTAACTTCTCAATCCAATTTACCATCTCACTCCCTATCATGGTAGGAATATACTATAAAAGGATATCTTGTCTCATCTTGGTATCTTCATCCAAGGATCTCTTCTTTCATTCCTCTAATCTCTCAAATAGGTCCTTACTGATTTGACCTTCTATTTCAATCAAGTTCTTTTTGAAGGTGAGCATATGCTCCACAACTATATCTTCTATCTTACTTTTCTCTTCCTCATTATATCTATCAAAATAATTTTCAATAGAGGAAAGTTTACCTTCCTTCACTTCTCTCTTCTCTATAATTTTCAAGAAAGGTTTGAACAAATACCTTTGTGCTTCCTGACCTTTCTTTTGTTCTACCTTTGTTTCTTTCTTCTTGTTTGCTTCAAGTGCCCTTAAGTTAGCCTCTAGTAGTTTTCTATCTTTTTCATCTTCTTGTTCCTTCTTCTTTTGTTCCTTGGTCTTCTTTGTATCCATTACTTGAATTTCCTCTTTTTGTTCCCATTCTTTTGCAATCTTTTTCTTTTTATCCTTCCTTTGCGAATATGGAGGAGAATTAAATGTTTTCCTCTTTCTTCTTGGTCCACTAGCCATGGATTTTGGTCTAGCCTTAGGAGGTGTTTTCCCTTGTATAGCTTCTTGTGAAGCCTGCCTCTGCGATGTCCTCCTGGTAGGTGTAGGAGTGCCATCCTTTCCCTTTTCTCCTTCTTCTTCAACCTCCACCACTTGAGGTGCCTCAATATTAGGTTGAGGAGGGGAATATTGTATTTCTCCCCAAGCTCTGCCAGTTTTTATCTAACAGTCTTTGTCTCTTCTTTTGTTATTGCATGTTTCCCTGATATCTTATCAACAAGGGAATCAACTTTATTTTCCCTTCACTCAGTAAATTTTTTGAGTATAGAGAGATCCCTAATGACTAAAAGGTCAAGTTGGCTAAGTCAAGACTAAAAGAATCTTCCCTTACATGGTGGATATTTATGTGAGTTGAAAGAGTGAAGGAAGGGGAAAGCATGATAACTTCATGGGAGAGAATGAAGGCCATGATCAGGACACAATTTATGCCTATGGATCATGAAGTGAAAATATATAAAAAACTAAAAAATATAAGAGAGAGGGACATGGATGTTAGCACATGCATAGAATAATTTCATAAATTAAGCCTTAGGTCCAAGATAGTGGAGGAAGAACCTGAGAAAGTGGTCAAATATTTGAATGACCTAAGGATGAACATTAAAGAGTAGATTAGGTTATTGGCACCTGAGACTGTGATTAAATGCTTCCAATTATCCTTGAGGGTGGAAAATAAACTAAAAAGGAAGGGAGAGTAGAGTAACATAGATAGAAGTGGTAGGAGTTACAAAGGTAGGGGAAATTTTGGAGGAAGGGGCTCATCAAACTCACATTGAGAAATGAGAGATGGTGAATCAAGCATTCACTACTTAAGTGGAGAATTCAAAGGTAGAGGTAATGGGTTCAAAGGTGGAAGAAGACCCAATGGACGGGGTATGTTTGAATTTCAATAACAATTTTTATTTTGATTTATTTGATTACATGTTGCAAGAGGGACTCTTGATCAAAGTAAATCTTTTATGTGTTCCTAGATGTTCCACGAGGGAAAACATCATAAGGGATAAGCACAATGAGGCTCTAAGTGGTCATTTTGGGCTTAATAAGACCCTAGAATAGGTGACTAGATACTACTTTTGGCCTAAAGTGCAAGTGGATGTCATAAATCAATATGAAAGTTGCCTAATTTGTCAAAGAGCTTAGGGAGCCTCATCAAATGTTCATCTATACAAACCATTTCCAATCCCCAAAAAGCCTTGGGAAAGTGTTAGCATGGACTTTGTACTAGGTTTTCCAAAAACACCTAGAGGATTTGATAGTGTTTTTGTCATTATTGATAGGTTTAGTAAAATGACTCATTTTGTACCTTGTAAATGCACAAACGATGCATCTCATGTTACAAGTTTATTTTTCAGAGAAGTTGTCTGAATGCATGGGTCACCACCCATAATTATGACTAATAGGGACTCCAATCTTGTGGGGAATTTTTGGAGAACCCTATGGAAGAAACTTGGCACCGAATTATCATTTTCATCATCTTACCATCCCCAAATTGATGGTCAGATTGAAGTTGTGAATATATCATTAGGAAACCTTCTTAGATGTCTCACTAAGCAACATGGTATGGCATGGGATTTGGTGATCAATCACGCAGAGTTTTCTTTTAATGATTCAACTAATATAAGTACAAGGAAGATCCCTTTTGAGGTTTTTTATGGCTTCCACCCTAGAGGGGTGTTGGAACGTGGGGATCTTCAGGGATCAGATAAGAGGAGTACACAAGGTGAAGACTTTTCTACTACCATCAAGGACATGAATGACCAAGTAAAACTTACATTGGAGTAGAGTGTTGCTAAGTATAAAGACAAGGTAGACCTTAAAAGAAGAGATGTTTAGTATAAAGAAGGAGACCTATTCATGGCTTTTCTCAAGAAGGAAAGATTGCCAAAAGGAAAAACCACCAAAATTCTCATGAAGAAGATAGGGTCTTGTATAATTGTACATAAATTTGGACCCAATGCATATGAAATAAAATTGCAACCAAGATTAGGGATCTCTCCCATCTTCAAATTTTCAGACCTTTTTCCTTACAAATCACCTCTAAGTAAAGGTGAGATAACATGGAAGAGACTGAGAAAGATGATGTAGGATGCGTTAAGGACTTACCTCCAAGAAAACCAATTCATTTTAAGTGCATTTATGATACTAAAGTGATCGAACAAACTAGGAGAGGTACCTAAAAAATAATATTTGGTTGAGTGGGAAGGATTACCTAAATCATAAGCTACTTGGATGAATGAATATGATATACTAAAACATGGAACTAATTTAAAACATTTAGCAACTCAAGGGACTTGAGTTCTGTCTATCCTAGGGAGTATGGTGTAGGAGCACCACCTCCATAATTTTAGGGTTGGGGATCAACCTTTGTTTGTCATTTGTATTTGTAAGAAATCCTTCAAAAGGATATTAGTGTTGATCTTTTATGTTTGTAATAGGTCTTGAGACCTAATGTGATGTAATGACCTAATTGGTCCTAATAATGTGATGTTGTTAATATAATTTAGAACAACAAAGAAGGGGGGTGAATCAGTTATTCTCAGATCCAGATGTATCAATTCAACTTATAAGCACTTCAACAACTCAGATCTAATAACCAATAGCTACTCAGTCATTACTGAATGTCTACCAGAAAAATAAAATAGTGTAGTCCACTATCCAACAGTATTTAACTTGCAAAACATAGAAATGTTCAAACCAAAACATTCACACAAGTATTAACACTAGGATTTATAGCAAAAACCCAATTTGGGAAAAACCACTTTGTAACATGCTATTGATGTATTCACTCTTCTAAAGTGAGCCCTGTGAAAAGCCAACCCTGTCAAAGGTTTATAAACACACTGCCAGGTGTGACCCTATTAAAGGATTTCAACCACCCTGTTAGGAGTGCACCTTATTAGAGGACTTAAGTACATTCCATTAGAATGTAACCTTGATTAAAGGATTTATACAATGATTGTTAGGTCAACCTTGATTAAAGGATTTTAATTAATACAATGATTAGAAAGCAACAGTAATTTTTGATCTAAAAACATACAACTCACTTTGCAAATAACAGATCCAATTCTTACATATATGTTAGCTTACTGACTGATTTCTATTTCCATCTCCATCACTGATCTGCTCGTAAATCCCTTCAAGCAATCACAACTTTGATCAACTCCTTCACCTTCAGCCTTTCTGCTTACTCAGTCAATAACAACAACTACTCCAACATCTCTCTTCAACCTCACACTTAGGTTTCCTTAATACCTCTTTGATAGGTAGATCTATCTTTTGCCACTTAATCTCCTCCGTAGATCTTAGGTTTAGGTTAGATTCATTGAATCCTTCCAACATTATGTTATTCGTCCATCCTTCTAGAAACATCTTTAATCTCTTTATTGGAATCACAATAAAATGGTTTATTATGGATTAAATGCTCCATACATTCAATAAATAAAGTCAACATGATTTACATAATCCAAGAATTCAAACATGTCAGCTAGGAATCTGAATTCTTCCTCAAATGTAAATTACTAACGCTCAGTCAATACTGTGTTCAACTCCTCGGTCATCACTACGTAGCTCGGTCACCACTTGAAACTATTTCCCTCAGCTAATGTTGTCTCCCTCGGAAATACTAATGCAGGAGCATCTCAGGTCCTTGGCAATCCTATGTCACCAAAAACCAATTTGAGTTTGTTTGTGTTGCTCGGTTTTTTCTTTGACTGAGTTGGTTCGGTGTTGCTCGATTTCCTTTGATCACCGGTGTTGGTCGGTTATCTCTTTGGCACTCGGTAATTTCCTTGGCACTTGGTGATGCTTGTCTGGCGCTCAATTGGCTTTTCTTACAGATGAGTTTCTTTTGAGTTTTTGTTGAGGGCAACTTGTGTATTGATTATGGCTCATAGATTTAATGATGGTATCCATGATTGGGAAGCATGTGGTCCTAGATCTGACCATTCCTTCCATTGATTGTGGATCTGAAGATCGACTCAGTTCAGTAGCCTCTTGTATAAATGTAGTTGTTTGGTTAGAGTTTAGGAGAGTTTTTTTTGGAGGGATAGAAGATAGAAGATGGAGATTATCTGAAGATCCTCGCATGTTTGAGGACTTCTGTAATTCATTGTAATATCTAGCTGAAACAAGGAAGGCCTTACAACCTGACATGTATGAATCAATTTAAAGTAACATATGAATGATCCAGCATTCTCTCTCTCCCACTATGTTGTTTTTGCCTCTGCGTGTTGTTTAGCAAGGTGGTTCAGGTTAGGGTGTGCCATTTCTTGGCCCCTCCTCCCCTCTCTTGCATCAGGTGGTATCAGAGTGAGGTGAGATCTGGATCTAGGTTTGCGAATCTAGATTTGTAGTTTCCTTCTTGTGGAGCCCTAGTTGAATTGTTGTGGGGTAGTAGATTGCGATCTGACTTGTAGTTGCAGAGGGTTTTCAAGATGGTTCATGGGAGGTGAGATGCAGATCCAGGATTGGCAGACATGTTGAGACAAATTGCTACTAAATTGGAAGCTATTGAAACAACCCAGAGAAGAGGAAGACATCTTGAAGATATTAGTGATGATGAAATTGAGGTAGAACAAGGTGATGTAGAACCTGCACCTGTGATGGATCAGGGTGAGGAAAGATTCTTGAAGGCTTTGACAAGTCTGAAGTCTACACCACACTTTAATCCTCCTGAGTATGGTGGAAAGCTAGATTTTGATGAATTTGTGGATTGGATCACAGAGATGGAAAAGTATTTTGAGTATGAAAATGTACTTGAAGACAAGAAAGTGAAAATTGCAAGAACAAAGTTGAAAATTCATGCATCCTTATGGTGGGAACACCTACAACTAGACAGAAAGAGGAAAGGAAAAGATAAAATCAAGGTATGGAGTAAAATGGTGAATAAATTAAAAGGAAAGTTCTTACCTTGTGATTATCAGATTAACCTAGTTAGGTGAATGCAAAGTTTGAGGCAGAAAGATAGCTCGGTAAAGGATTCTACTAAGGAATTCTATAGATTAGATATAAGATCTGGACATGATGAAGATGATGTGGAAAGAATTGATAGATACCTAAATGGTTTGATAGTTTCCATCCAAGAAGAACTCAGTTTGGTCAAATTGGAGAACATTGAAGAGGCTTATCAATTTTCATTGAAAGATGAGGAGAAATTGAATAAGAGACATGAGCAAAGACAAACAGGAAGAGGTGGTAGATTCCCTAGAGGAAAAGGTAGATCTTATGGTGAAAATCGTTGATCTGAACCAGAAAAGACAACTCTAGATAAAGGCAAGACCGAGTGGAAAGGTGAAATTTCATCTAGAGGTAGAGGTAGTAACTACCTAGGTGGTTATAGCAGAGGAAGTTTCTGAGGAATTTGTTACAATTGTAGAGAAGAAGGACATAGATCATTTGAGTGTACACATGCAAGTAAGAAGGCTGGTAATAGTCAAAATGCTTTGGTGCAAGAAGAATCACTGAATGAACCTGAGAAGGAAAATAACTTGATAGTAAGAAGAGCACTATGGAATGAAAGTAAAAAGGAAGATTCGGTAAGGAAAATTTTGTTCAAGACTAGATGTAGAGTTTCTGACAAAGTTTGGAAGGTAATCATTGACAGTGGTAGCTCGGAGAATTTGGCATCTGAAGAGATGGTCACAAAGTTGCAGTTGGAAAGGTTGAAACATCTGAAGCCCTATCATATTTCATGGATCAATGATGAGCATACACTCCTATTAAGTGAACAATGTTATGTTAATTTGAAGATTGGAAAGTACTATGATAAGGTTTTATGTGATATCATGCCTATGGATTGTTGTCATATTTTGTTGGATAGACCTTGGCAATATGATAGACATGCTATATATGATGGGAGATTGCATAAGTATACTATTGTGGCTGATGGAAAGAAACAAATCTTGTTACCTTTGATGGAAGAACCTATTAGTAATGTTTGCACATTTGTGAAAGTTTTTTTGATGGAAGGAAGAAAGTTTTTTAAGGATTTAAAGAGAAATGATGTATGTTTTATTGTGATTCCTAACAAACTGAGTAAGAAAAAAGAGGATAATGTCCCTAAGGAGATTGATAAGTTACTCATCGAGTATAGTGAAATCATTTCTGACAATGTACCTGATGGTTTTCCACTGAAAAGAAGCATTGATCATTATATGGATCTAATCCTTGGAGTTAGTTTACCGAACAAGGAACCTCATCGGTTGACACCTACTGAGAATTAGGAATTGAACCAATAGATTCAAGAGTTTCTAGAGAAAGGTTTGATCAGAGAAAGTTTGAGTCCTTGTGTAGTACCTGTGGTATTGGCACCAAAGAAGAATGGAGAATGGTGAATGTGTACTGATTCCAAAGAAATCAACAAGATAACAGTGAAGTATAGGTTTCATATACCGAGAATGGATGATATAATGGATAGTTTGACTAGAGCAAAGTATTTTACCAAGATTGATTTGAAAAGTGGGTATCATCAAATCATAATTAGAGAAGGTGATGAATGGAAGACTACTTTCAAGACAAAAGAAGGTTTGTATGAGTGGCTGGTTATGCCTTTTGGTTTAACTAATGCACCGAGTACTTTTATGAGGTTGATGAATGAAGTTTTGAAGAAATTCTTGGGTAAGTTTGTGATTGTATATCTTGATGATATTATGATATTCAGTAAGACCAAAGAAGAACATTTGTTGCATGTTAGACAAGTTTTGCAGAGATTGAAAGAATAAAAGTTGATGATAAATCTGAAAAAAGTGTTCATTCATGAAAGAAGAGATTGTGTATTTGGCATTTGTAATTTCAGCTGATGATTTGAAAATGGATCCTAAAAAGATTGAAGCTATTTTGAATTGGCCTACACCTTTGAATGCTAGTGACGTAAGATCATTTCATGGTTTGGCAAGTTTTTACCAAAAGTTCATAAGGAATTTTAGTTCAATTTGTAATGCTATGACTGAGACTATGAGAGGAGACAAAAGAGAATTCAAGTGGACACATGGAGCTGATAAAAGTTTTGAGACTCTGAAGCAAAAGTTTGTTGAATTTCGTATTTTGGCATTTGCTTGATTTCAATAAAGTATTATAAGTGGAATGTGATGCAAGTGGAAGTGCAATTGGAGCTGTTTTGAGTCAAGAAGGTAAACCTATTGCTTTCTTTAGTGAAAAGTTGAATGATGCAAAAAGGAAATATTCTGTGTATGATCAAGAATTATATGCTATTGTTCAAGCACTGAAGAAATGGAGACATTATTTGATACCAAGTGAATTTGTGTTGTATACTGATCATAAAGCTTTACAGTATTTGGGTAGTCAGAATCAGTTGAATTAGAGACATATGAAATGGGTTGAGTATTTGCAGAGTTATACATTTGTGATAAAGCATAAGAGTGGAGTCACTAACCGAGTTGTTGATGCATTGAGTAGAAGAAGATCTTTGATGACTAAGATGAAAATTGGAATTCTAGGCTTTGATGACATGAGAGATTCTTATGAATTTGATCCTGATTTTTTTGAGCCATGGAGAAAGTGCAGAGCACCTATTCAAGATCAACATAGTACTAAATGGGATGAATATTTTATGCAAGGAGGTATGTTGTTTAAAGGTATTCAGTTGTGTATACCGAGAGGACCTATGAGAACTAATTTGATAAAATAGAAACATAGTGGTGGTTTGGCTAGATATTTTGGTGTTGATAAGACATCGAGTTTTCTTAAGGAGAAATACTTTTGGCCACAGTTGTATAAAGATGTTCGAAAATTTGTGAAAAGTTGTGGAGTTTGTCAAGTTGCAAAAGGAGTTAGTTAGAATACTGGATTGTATACACCCGATTGATGTACTTGAGAAACCTTGGATTGACATCAGTATGGATTTTGTTCTTGACTTACCGAAGACAGTAAGAGGTAATGATTCTATATTTATTATCGTAGATAGATTTTCTAAAATGGCACATTTTATACCTTGCAGAAAGACATTAGATGCAATACATGTTGGAAACTGCAATTGAAACAATTGTTGTATTTTCATTGATGTCAAACCTTAATTGGTAAGATTGTTGCTACTTAGGAAAGTACTATATCTATTTGAGTGTTGCTAAGGGGCTAGGCAGGGTTGGTAACAATAGCACCTAAGGAAAGGTTGAGTTATCTTGATACTACAAAGTGTAGTTGACTATGTTGCACAATGATGAGATAATGTATTGTTTATCTTATAAAGACTGAAGACTAAACTAGTAGGCTTGACCGAGCAAAATGAAGAAATCATGTTTAAGTCGAGTAATGTTAGTGTTGACCGAGTCAATGTATGCCTAGAAAAACTCTAGTGTCGACTAAGCATCAGTTAAATTGCCGAGGAAGATCGTGTAAGCCGAGGAAATAGTTTTAGTAATGACTGAGCTTTCTACATGAAGACTGAGTGGATGATCATAGTATTGACCGAGCATCAACAATTTTATATTTGAAGAGAATTCAATTTTGGAGCCAACATTTTTGAATTCTTGGATTATGTAAAATGTGTTGACTTTATTTATTGATTGTCTGAAAGCATTAAATGCATTGTAAAACATTTTATTGTAAATCTTTAAGAGATTTGAGATGATTCTAGAAAAGGAGTCGAAGAACATGAAGCGGGTAGATTCAATGAATCTGACCTAACCCTAAGATCTACGAATGAGATTGAGCGGAAAAAGATGAGTTAACCTAATTGAGAAAAGAATAAAAAGGATCAAGTGTTGGATATGAATGTACACGGGTGAATAGAGAGTGTTGGAAGATCAGTAAAGTTTTATTGACTGAATAAGCAAAAAGGTTGAAGAAGAATTGTGGTGGTTTCTTGAAGAATAGTTCCGAGAAGATCAAAGATGGAGATGGCAAAGTTTCAAAGTCAGTAAACCAACATTAGTGTATGAAATCGAATCTGATATTTGCAAAGTGAGTTGTATATTTTTCAGATAAATATTGCTACTACTTTCTAACCATTGTAACAGTCAAAATCCTTTTAACAGAGGTTGACCTAACAGTCATATGTTAAATCGTTTGAACAAGGTTGCATTCTAATGGAGTGTATGTAAGTCCTATGACAAGGCTCATTTTTAACAGGGTGATTGAAATCTTTTAACCGGGTCACACTTGACAATGTGTATTGTAACCTTTGACAAGGTTGGCTTTTTACCGAGCTCACTTCAAAAGAGTGAAAATAATAGTAGCATGTTACAAAGTGGTTTTTCCCAAATTGGGTTTCCACTATAAATCCTAGGGTTAATACTTGTGTGAATGTTTTGGTTTGAGCATTACTATGTTTTGCAAGTTAAGTTACTGCTGGGTAGTGGACTGCATTCTTATATGTTTCTGTTATTGAATCAATGATGACCGAGTTTGTTTTGGTTGGTGGATCTGATTTAAAGAAAAGTTTTTGAGATTGTCTTATACATCAGGACCTGAGAACAACTGATTCACCTCCCCTCTCTATTGTTCTAAATCATATTAACAATTGGTATCAAAGATTTGTTGCTTATTATTAGTATTGACATAAATCAAGTTTAAAGGGGCTTGAAGCAAATGATCAGGATGTATAAGAAGGAGGTACCGAAGCTGAACAAGGAAAACTTCCCTACATGGAAAAGCTTGATGAAGCTGCATTTGGCTGGTATTGGTGACTCTGCAAAGTACTACATTGAAAATAGTTGTCTCACCTGTCGCACCCTTGACTACCGAGGAAATGAGAGCTAAGCAAGAACGTAACTAGACAATGCTAGAAATTGCATCTACCCTAAGCTATCCAGAATTTGAGGACATTAAGGACTGCACAACTGCAAAGGATATGTGGGACACACTTGCAAGGATCTATGGTGGTGACCTAAATGTGCTAAAAGCAAAGGCCGAGAGTCTTAGAGGTAAGTTTGATGAAATGAGAATGCAAGAAGGTGAAAACATTGCACAATATTATGGTAGAATAAAAGAAGTTGTGAATGCTATTAGAGGAGCTAATGGGGCTATTGATGATGAAACTATAATTGGAAAAGTTCTAAGAACCCTGCGTCCTATATATGCTATTAAGATCTCAGCTATTCAAGAATCTAGATGTAACTTTGCAAATGTGCTTACTTTGAAAAGTTTGGTCGGTAAGCTGACTGCTTTTGAACTCTCTAACTATGATAATTTCACTGTTGGAAGCATTGGAAATGTTGAATCTATTTTCAAGTCACAGCTAGTTCTAAACAAGCCAAAGAAAGAAAAAGAAAGATGCATCAGTGAAAGTGAAAGTGAAGGTGACAGTGACACTTTTGATGAAGATCTAGAAGCTCTAGAAGCTCTTATGGCTAGAAGACTAAGAAGGGGAAAAGGAAAGTATAAAGGTAAACTCCCTATTATATGTTTTGCATGTAATAAAGTTGGTCATATAGCTGCTAGATGTCCTGACAGGAAGGATAAAGATGATGAAAGGAAAAGAAAACACAAAGATAGAAGAGATGACAGAAGCTACCGATGGAACAAAGACTATAAAGGAAAAGGTAAGAAATCTTGTTACATTGTTGAAAAAGAAACTGACACTAATAGTGATGATTTTGAAATTGAGGTAGTCTATGTTGCAATGAAAGATGAATTTGATGAGGATGAGAAAACTACATTGATATCCTATGTGAACAAGAATGATAAATGGATTATTGACAGTGGTTGTTCACATCACATGACTGGTGACAAAAATAAGTTTGAGACCTTGCATCATTACAAAGGTAAAAGTGTAAAATTTGGTAATGATGCACCATGTCATGTTAGAGGAAAGGGTTTGACTAAACTGACTGATAAGATATCTTGTGAAGATGCATATTGGGTTGAAGGTCTTAATTATATTTTGTTAAGTGTTGTTCAGCTTAAAAAAACTGGTTACCAAGTGGAATTTCATCACAAGCAAGCTAAAATATTTGATGCTACTGGAGAACTGATTGGAAGTGGTGATCAGACTAGAGGTAATTTGTTCTATCTTGACCTATCTGAAGAAACATGTTTAATTGCACAACTTGATGATATTTGGTTATGGCACAAAAGGCTATGTCATGTTAACTTTGACAATCTGGTAGAGATAAGTAAGAAGAAAAAGGTAAGAGGTCTAGCTAGATTGAAGAAACCATAGAATGTGATGTGCAAGGAATGCCAGTTAGGAAAAATGACAAAGTCAAGTTTTAAGAGCAAATCCTTTACTTCTGAAAACATTTTAGATTTGGTTCATACTGACCTTTGTGGACCAATGGCTGTACAAAGTCACTATGGTGCTAGATACTTTATCTTATTTGTTGATGATCATACTAGGATGATGCATGTGATGTTTCTAAAAGAAAAATTTGAAGCTTTTCAATTCTTTAAGTGGTATTTGGCTAAGGTTGAGAAGGACACAGGTAGGAACCTAAAATGTCTTAGATTTGACCGAGGTGGAGAATTTACATCAAATGAATTTAATCTATTTTAAAATGATAGAGGAATTAAAAGACAGATGTCTGCACCTAGAACACCTCCACAGAATGGTATAGCAGAAAGGAGAAACAAATCTATCTTGGATTATGCAAGGACATTACTGATTAAAAAGAATGTGGCACAAAAATACTGGAAAGAAGCTATAAGCACTGTTGTCTACACTCTTAACCAGGTACAAATCAAGAAAGGTACAAATCTGACACCTTATGAATTATGGCATGGGCATGCACCGAGTGTTAAATACTTTAGAATCTTTGGAAGTAAGTGCTATATATTAAAAGACACTAGGAATGGAAAGTTTGATGCTAAGAATGATGAAGGCATATTCCTAGGGTACTCCACAAAAAGTAAAGCTTATAAGTGTTTGAACTCTAACACTAACAAAATCATGGAAAGTATGAATGTCAAAATTGATGAGTATGCAGAAATAAATGAAGCTGATAGTAAAACAAAACCAGAAGATTATAGATCTTTTGTGTACATTGAGGAATAAGAAGAGGCAAGTAATAGACTTTCACCTGATGCTGAGTCTCGGGAAAGCAATGTCGAGTGACAGACAAATGCTGCCGAGTATTAGGAAAATAGTGCTGAGAGAGAACAAGAACATGCCGAGCTACAAGAAAATGCTGTTGAATATCAAGAAGGGATTGTCGAGCATTCTGAAGTTGAATTTGACAATCTTGTTGAGGAACATGATGAAATAGAGGAGAGAGGAGCTGAGCCTGTTTTGGAAAAATATGTAAGAAGACATCACAAGCCTACACAGATAATTGGAGACAAGGATACTAGAATTCAGACCAGAAGTAAGACCAAGGATCCAACATGCCTACTGTGTGAATTTGAACCCAAGTCAACTAGAGAGGCATTGGAGAATGAAGACTGGATACAAGAAATGAATGAAGAGATTGACCAGATTGAGAAGAATGATACTTGGACTCTAGTGCCAAGACCTGAAAACAAAAATGTTATAGGAACAAAGTGGGTGTTTTGGAATAAGATGAATGAAAATGGTGAAATCACTAGGAACAAAGCTTGGCTGGTATGCAAAGGCTACACACAAGAAGAAGGAATAGATTATGGGGATACATTTTCCCCTATAGCTAGATTGGAAGGAGTAAGAACTTTGCTTGCATATGCTACTTATAAATATTTTAAGGTATATCAAATGGATGTTAAGTCTGCATTTTTCAATGGTATACTAGAAGAAGAAGTTTACATAGAACAACCAGAAGGTTTTATTGATCCAAACAGAAGACACATGGTGTGAAAACTGAACAAAGCATTATATGGATTGAAGCAAGCTCCCAGAGCATGGTATGAGAGGTTGCACAACTACTTGATACAGATTGCATTTTCAAGAACAAATGACACAAGCAATCTATACATGAAACGTGAAGAAGGTAAAGGTATCTTGTTGGCAAAAAATTTTGTTGATGACATTATTTTTGGTGGACAAGATGCATTGCGTAAAAGATTTTCAAATGAAATGCAAACTGAATTTAAAATGAGTATGTTTGGTGAGATCAAATTCTTTGTTGGTTTACAAGTATATCAGAAGAAGAATGGAATTTGCATTACACAGTCTATGTGAATGAAATACTGAAAACTTTTGGGATGGAAGATGCTAAACCAGTGGGAACTCCTCTGGTTACTAGACAAAAGTTATCTAAGAATGATGATGCTACAGAAGTGAATCAGACTTTATATAGATCCATGATTGGAAAGTTGCAGTATGTTGTACATAGTAGACCAGATATTGCATTAGTTGTTGGGATTGTGGCAATATTCTCTGCCAATCCTAAGGAAACACACATGATGGCTGTGAAAAGAATTATGAGATACTTGAAAGGAACTGCTGACTATGGTCTATATTATAAGAAGGATGACAAATTTGAACTCTGAGTTTATACAGATGTTGATTGGGCAGGAAATGTAGATGACAGAAAGAGTTCTAGTGGTGGAGCTTTCTTTCTTGGACAGAGATTAGTCTCCTGGACGAGCAAGAAACAAAATTGCATTTCCCAATCTACTGCCAAGGCCGAGTATGTTGCTGCTACAGTAAATTGTTCAAACTTGGTATGGATAAAACAATTGTTGATAGGCATGAAAGAAGAAATCACTAAACCTATTGTTATTTTCTGTGACAACACAAGTGTTATCAATATTTCTAAGAATCCAATGATGCACACTAAGACCAAGCACATTGCAATCAAGTATCACTACTTGAGATAATTAGTTCAAGATAAAGAAGTCCGAATGGAATATGTGAATACAAAAGAACAACTAGCGGACATATTCACTAAAGCTTTACCCAAAGAAGCTCATGAGTATTTGAGAAGTCAATTAGGGGTCCTTCCCCTAACTGAGGCTACCTAGACAAGCTAGGAGCACTGCATCAACTGTGGTACAACAGAATATTTGACAAATTGATGCAGAAGATTGTCACACTTTAGGGCAGGCCTAGAGTTATGAAAAGAAGAAAAGACAAGGAATCAATCATAAGCAAGATGATAGAGGGAGAAGCACTGAGCTGCACAGATTTTATCTATATCTGTTGGATGTATGTTTTAGTTGCTGCTTTGGCATTTTTGTCAAAGAGGGAAATGAACTGATATGATAACACATGACACTGAAAGGAAAGAGGGAGATGAACTGAAATGAAGGATTGGGATAGAGGGAGATCTGAATACTTCTGACAGTCACAGAAGTGAGTGAGGCTTATAGGATTCTGAATCAGAATGAAGCTAAGGATATTACAAATAATTCTCTGATGGATAGATAAGTTTTTGGATTGGTTGGTAATCCATGTGTTATTCAGGTGATATCATATGGTGTTGTCATCAATGCCAAAGAGGGAGATTTTTGGAAACTGCAATTGAAACAATTGTTGTATTGTCATTGATGTCAAACCTTAATTGGTAAGACTATTGCTACTTAGGAAAGTACTATATCTATTTGAGTGTTGCTAAGGGGCTAGGCAAGGTTGGTAACAATAGCACCTAAGGAAAGGTTGAGTTATCTTGATACTACAAAGTGTACTTGACTATGTTGCACAATGATGAGATAATGTATTGTTTATCTTAGTAAGACTGAAGACTAAACTGGTAGGCTTGACCGAGCAAAATGAAGAAATCATGTTTAAGCCGAGTAATGTTAGTGTCGACCGAGTCAATGTATGCCAAGAAAAATTTTGGTGTCGACCGAGCATCAGTTAAATTGCCCAGGAAGACAGTGTAAGCTGAGGAAATAGTTTTAGTAATGACCGATCTTTCTACATGAAGACCGAGTCGATGATCACAGTATTGACCGAGCATCAACAATTTTATATTTGAAGAGAATTCGATTTTGGAGCCAACATTGTTGAATTCTTGGATTATGTAAAATGTGTTGACTTTATTTATTGATTGTATGAAAGCATTAAATGCATTGTAAAGCATTTTATTGTAAATCTTTAAGAGATTTGAGATGATTCTAGAAAAGGAGTTGAAGAACATGAAGCGGGTAGATTCAATGAAGCTGACCTAACCCTAAGATCTACGAATGAGATTGAGCAGAAAAAGATGAGTTAAACTATTTGAGAAAAGAATAAAAAGGATTAAGTGCTAGATATGAATGTACACAGGTGAATAGAGAATGTTGGAAGATCAGTAAAGTTTTATTGACTAAATAAGCAAAAAGGCTGAAGAAGAATTGTGGTGGTTTCTTGAAGAATAGTTCTGAGCAGATCAGAGATGGAGATGGTAAAGTTTCAAAGTCAGTAAACCAGCATTAGTGTACGAAATCGGATATGATATTTGCAAAGTGAGTTGTATATTTTTCAGATAAATATTGCTGCTACTTTCTAACCATTGTAACAATCAAAATCCTTTTAATAGAGGTTGACCTAACAGTCATATGTTAAATCCTTTGAACAAGGTTGCATTCTAATGGAGTGTATGTAAGTCCTATGACAAGGCTCACTTTTAATAGGGTGATTGAAATCCTTTAACCGAGTCACACTTGACAGTGTGTATTGTAACCTTTGACAAGGTTGGCTTTTTACCGAGCTCACTTCAGAAGAGTGAAAATAATAGTAGCATGTTACAAAGTGGTTTTTCCCAAATTGGGTTTCCACTATAAATCCTAGTGTTAATACTTGTGTGAATGTTTTGGTTTGAACATTACTATGTTTTGCAAGTTAAGTTACTGCTGGGTAGTGGACTGCATTCTTATATGTTTCTGTTATTGAATCAGTGATGACCGAGTTTGTTTTGGTTGGTGGATTTGATTTAAAGAAAAGTTTTTGAGAGTGTATTATACATCAGGACCTAAGAATAATTGATTCACCCCCCCTCTCTATTGTTCTAAATCATATTAATAGTACATGTAATAGATCTTTTCTTTAAGGAAATTGTCAGATTACATGGATTATCGATGAGTATTATCTCTGACTAAGATAGTAAATTTGTTGGATACTTTTGGAAGACTCTTTGGAGAAAGTTGGGTACCGAGTTGAAATATAGTTCTACATTTCACCCAAAAACCGATTGATAAACATAAGTTGTGAACATAAGCTTGGGTAATCTTTTGAGATGTTGAGTTGGAGACACACCAGGTAATTGGGATTCTGTGTTGGCACAAGCAGAGTTTGCATACAATAATTCAGTGAATAGAAGTACTGGAAAAACACCTTTTGAGATTGTAAATGGCATAAAACCAAGAGGTATATCTCATTTGAGAGACATTGATGATGAAAGAAAGAGAAGTGTTGAAGGAGAAAAGTTTTCTGAGTACATGAAGACATTGCATGAAGATGTGAAGCTGAAATTGGAAAAGAGTAATCAGAAATACAAAGACAGAGAAGATAGATCGAGAAGGAATAAGACTTTTGATGTTGGTGATGAAGTGATGGTTCATTTGAGAAAAGGCAGATTTCTTGTTGGAACATATGGGAAGTTGAAGATGAAGAAGTTTGGACCTTGCAAGATTTTGAGAAAATTTGACAATGGAAATGCATATGAAGTTGATTTACCTGATGACATGGATATATCACCTATTTTCAACATTGCTGATTTGTATGAGTTTCATGAACCTGAAGAAGACATGACAGTACTGATGGAATATCCTAAGAAACAGAATGAAGAAGTTGAGCAGATTTTGCAACAAAGAGTTGGCAGAAGTACAAGAGGTAAATAGTATATGGAATATCTAGTAAAGTGGAAGAACAAACCGATTGAAGATAGTTCATGGATTTCACAGTCTAAGTTGGATGTAGCTCAGATCATACCTACTAAATGATTTGGAGAATCATTTCAAATAACCCTAGGTGTTTGATGCAGGAGCAACCAGGTCCTTGGCAATCCTATGTGACCAAAAATAGATTTGAGTTTATTTGTGTTGCTCGGTTCCTACTTTGACCGAGTTGGTTCAGTGTTTCTCAGTTTCCTTTGTTCACCAGTGTTGGTTGGTTATCTCTTTGGCACTCAGTAATTTCCCTGGTGCTCAGTGATGCTTGTCTGGTGCTTGGTTGGCTTTTCTTACCGACGAGTTTCTTTTGAGTTTCTGTTGAGGCCAACTTGTGCATTGATTATGGGTCACAGATTTAATGCTGGTATCCATCATTAGGAAGTGTGTGGTCCCAGATCTGACCATTCCTTCTGTTGATTGTGGATCTGAAGGCCAACTTAGTTCGGTAGCGTCTTGTATAAATGTAGTTTGGTTAGAGTTTAGGAGAGTTTTTTTGGGGGGATAGAAGATAGAAGATGGAGATTATCTACAGATCCTCACATGCTTGAGGACTTTTGTAATTCATTGTAATATCTGGTTGAAACTGGGAAGGCCTTACAATCGGCATGTATGAATCAATTTGAAGTAATATATGAATGATCTAGCATTCTCTCTCTCTCTCTCTCCCTTTGTGTTGTTGTTGCTTCCGCATGTTGTTGAGAAAGGTGGTTCAGGTTACGGTGTGCCATTTCTTGGCCCCTCCTTCCCTCTCTTGCGTCAAATACACTAATGTTCGATCAACACTGAATTTACTCAGCATATACTGGCTTGGTCGATACTAACATCACTCGGCTTAAACTTGATTTCTTCACTTTTACTCGGTTAAGCCTACATGTTAAGTCTTGCTTCTCACTTAGATAAACAATACATTATCTTATCATTGTGCCACATAATCAAGTACTCATTGAAGTATCAAATAACTCAACCTTTCTCTAGGTTCTATTGTTATCACCCTTGCCCTAATCCTTCTCAACAATCAAATAGATATAGTACTTTCTTAGATAGTAACAGTCTTACCAGTTAAGGTTTGACATCAATGATAATACAACAATTGCTTCAATTGCATCTTCCAACAGATGTAATGGCCTAATTAGTCCTGTTCAGGAAATTATGGTCAAACTGTGTCAATTTTCTCCAATACATATCATATGGAGGACACAGATGTATTAGGGTCCTAGTGGGTCTTTTGGAATGATGATAAGGTCTATAAGACACTTGAATTCAAAGAAATGCATTAATTTGTCAACAAGTTGTATTGGGTTGCCTAAAAGTTGCTCATAACTTAAATTAGTTGTACACCAATGGCTCCCTAGTTAAAAATTTGGTTAGAACTATTGGAGGGAAGTTGTTTAAAGCCTTTGGTGTTCATTTGGCATGTAATGATGAAGTTGGCATGAATGAGAAAGGAGTTGTGTGGTGCAGGAGCACCTGAACACTAATGGAACTAGGAAGGGTCATGTGATGATCCAATGAATATGAAGGATAATTTGAGATATAAGGTCCTCTTACAATTTAATAATGGCCATTAGTTCCATCTAAATGCAATGAAGATGCAAAAGATGTCAATGTGCCAAAGTT
This sequence comes from Chamaecyparis obtusa, assembly GCA_027943335.1. Lineage (NCBI taxonomy): Eukaryota > Viridiplantae > Streptophyta > Pinopsida > Cupressales > Cupressaceae > Chamaecyparis > Chamaecyparis obtusa. The sequence goes on along the minus strand of BSBK01006728.1, from coordinate 56,049 downwards.
CACAAAATAGGACCAAAATAGAAAAATGTGGCAAGATGATGCCTAAATGGGTCAATTGATATTTTGAGGGTTTAAACATTGTAATAAGGTCATAAAATGACAAATTTTAAAGTTAGAGGTCAATAGGAATTTATTTATTTAGTTTTAAAATTTCAAATTTTCAAATACCAACAATTAGTTGGTTTTGGGCGGGCAAGCCTAAAATAAGAGTTTTTTTAAGTTTTAATGCAACCAACAAACCATATAGAGAAAGGATATTTAAAACCTTAGAAGGCATTTTCTAAGGAGAGACACACCATAGTACAAATTTGTACAGACTAGGACAACAATCTCAATAAAAATAGTCATTTTCTTGCATTTTCTTGTGTTTCTTGCATGGTTCATTGATTGTTTGGATTGGTAGACAACTAAGGATGAAGTAAGAATAAATTTATAAGTGTTTTTACCCTTTTATATAATTGGGTAACTCCATTTGATCAGATTTGCATTTATATTTCTCACTGTCTCTAAAAAATTCTGAGTTTTATCATTGTTTTGAAGGCCAAAAATGAAGTCTAGAGCCATTCCATGAATTTAGGACTCCAATTCTCATGGAATGGACTCTAAATGACTTTAATAATATTATTTTGATCTTTTAAAATGTATATAATTTGACAAAGTGGGTGTACACCAAGAGGAACCGTGGTTCAAAGGCACAAAAGTGGTGCCAAGAGTGTAGCAGTGGTAAATATACCTTATGGAGGTGGTGTTTTTATGTGGGAAATTTTTAATTTATTTCATATAGATTTTTTAGGACCCTTGACTCAGTTTCATAAGTGATTGGAAGTGGCTAAACCAAAAGGCCCTAGTTTTTACTAGTTTTGGTGAGGGTTTTGTGGAAACCTTATTAGAACAAGTCATGGAAGAAAATGGGTGCCAAAATCCTTTGATTAGAATCATAATTGAAGAATATTGAGATTCTAGAAGTTTGGAGGTGAACCTAGATAGGGGTTTCTTTGTAAAATGACCCAATTAGGCCTACAATTAAAAGATCGAGCAATAGTTTTGGGGGTTGATGGTCTAAAAAAAACCCTACCTTTTTTTTTGATATGTTGGGTAACTCTTAAATGGGTACTAAAATATACAATTTATTTTGTAAGTGTTTTGGAAAGTCAGGGTCAAAAGTCAAAATATCAGGAAATGGAGGGCTACTAGGGAGGAGGCCTAGTTTGGCAGTTTTTTGGACGATCTTTGTAACTACAGGCATTATGGGCACTTGGTGACTATTGAAAAAAGTTGAAAGAGGTTGGATAAGACCTTAGGAAGGCTTGGAATGAGTCTTGGGTCTTAGGATTCAGGTTGAGCCATATTGGGCAAAGGAACCTTATTGGGAAAATGTGTGTTCCTTGTGGGTTATTGGGAAAACTATGGAGTTCTTTTGGTCTAGAAGTTTAGTGATCAAAAGGCTCTTCATCATATTTCTATTAGAGTGAGAAGATCTAGGAAGTGAATCCTATATAGTTGGAGATGACTTTGACAAGGTCAGAGAGGGAGATGCTACAAGCATTGAAAGAGTTCCTGAATGATGAGAATTAAAGAGATGAAGCAAAGAGGAAACACAGAGAAGAAGAAAGGAAGATGCAATAGAAGATGAAAATAATGTAAATATAATTAGAGGAAAATGAAAGGAGTTTGAATTCACTTGTTGAACTCCTAGAGCAGGAAGAACCTAATAGTGACAAGGTTCAAGATGTTGGGGTAATGGCAAATGGTGAAGAAGAAGATGAACCTAATGTAAAAGAGGTTCTAGATGTTGAGTAAGCGGTAGAAGAAAGAGATGTTGATGTGGACATAACAGAGTCAAGTCTTGAAGGGATTGAGTATGCAAAAGAGATTTTGGTTGGGATAATGGAATGTCCTATGGATGTATCAGAGAGTGTGGAGCTTATGATGTAGCCTTAAGTGAAGATTTGGGATGCCAAGGAGAATGGCATGAGGAAGTGGTTCAAATTGTGAAAGCTAATTTGGTCTCAGAGGAGGAGGCTAAGAATGAGTTGGTGTGCCAAGGAAAATGGCATATGGAAGAGGTAGCAATAGGTCAAGAGAGAAACTTGATTTATAGGAAGAGTTTGCAGCCATCATGGAAGAGTGGTAGAGTAATGGAGGTACTTTGGAGGCACAAGAAGAATTGGCCTTAGAAGAAGAGGTCAAGAGTGAGATGATGGGCCAAGAGGAGGCTCAAATTTTGATAATTTTTTCTCCAAATATGGATATGTTGTAGGATGAAGAGATGGAGCAGTACCTATGGAAGGTACATTTGATGCAAGTGTAGGTACATATAACATATTGGATGGAGGACTAGGAGCAACAAGAAGTGTACGCATTGCTAAAGATAAAGGAAATCAATGGAGGAAAGAACCATGAAAGGGTGAAATGGGTCAAGAAGGGTGACAATTTCAAACCAAGAGTTAAAATGAAGAATATTTTTTTTTCTAACATGTTTTTTGTAGGTGCTTCCAAGAGGAATTGGAAAATTTTCAACTTGGGGAGTATGGTGCAGGAGCACCTGAACACCAGTGGAACCATGAAGGTTCATGTGATGATCCAATGAATATTAAGGATAATTTGACCTATAAGGTCCTCTTAAAATGTAATAATGGCCATTAGTGCCATCTAAATGCAATGAAGATGCAAAGATGTTAATGTGCCAAAGTTCGCAAAATAGGACCAAAATAGAAAAATATGGCAAGATGATGTCTAAATGGGTCAATTGAGATTTTGAGGGTTTAAACATTGTAATAAGGTCATAAAATGACAAATTCCAAATTTAGAGGTCAATAGGAGTTTATTTATTTAGTTTTAAATATTTAAATTTTCAAATACCAACGGTTAGTTGGTTTTGGGTGGGTAGGCCTAAAATAAGAGTTTTTTAAAGTTTTAATTCAACCAAAAAATGGGAGTTGGTTGAGGGAGTTAGAGAAAGGATATTTAAAACCTTGGAAGGTATTTTTTGAGGAGAGGGACACCATAGTATGGATTAGTACAGACTGGGACAACAATCTCAATAAAAATAGTCATTTGCTTGTATTTTCTTGTGTTTCTTACATGGATCATTAATTTCTTGGAATGGTAGACAACTAAGGATGAATTAGGAATAAATTTATAAATTTTTTATAATCTTTTGGATGATTGGGTAAGTCCATTTGATCAGATTTTCATTCATATTGCTGACTATCCCTAAAATTTTGAGTTTTATCATTGTTTTGAAGGCCAAAAATAAAGTCTAGAGCCATACCATGAATGTAGGACCCTGATTCTCATGGAATAGACTCTAAATGAATTTTATAATATTATTTTAATCTTTTAATATGTAAATAATTTGACAAAGTGGGTGTACACCAAGAGGAACCGTGGTTCAAGGGCACACAAGTGGTGCCAAGAGTGTAGTAGTAGTAAATCTACCTTATGGAGGTGGTTTTTTTATGTGGGGCAGTTTGAATTTATGTCCAAGAGATGTTGTAGGACCCTTGATTTGGTCTCAAAAGTGATTGGAAGTGGCTAAAGGCCCTAGTGTTTTACTAGTTTTGGTGAGGGTTTTGTGGAAACCTTATTATAATAAGTCATGGAAGAAAATGGGTGCTAAAATAATTTGATTGACATCATAACTGAAGACTGTTGGGATTCTAGAAGTGTGGAGATGGACCTAAATAGGGGTTGCTTTGTAAACTGACCCAATTAGGCCTAGGATTAAAAGATGGAGCAATAGTTTTTGGGGTTGATGTTCTAAAATAACCCTACCTTGTTTTTTGATATGTTGTGTAACTCTTAAATGGGTACTCGAATCTATAATTTATTTTTTAATTGTTTTGGAAAGGTAAAGTTAGAATTTTAAAAATCAAGAAATGGAGGGCTACTAGGGAGGAGGCCTAATTTGGGAACAATTTGGATGATCTTTGTAACACCGGGAATTGTGGGCTCTTGGTGACTATTAAAACAAGTTGAAATAGGCTGGATAAGACCTTAGGAGGGCTTGGAATGAGTCTTGGGTCTTAGGAGTTAGGTTGATCCATATTAGGAAAATGAACCTTATTGGGAAAATGTGTGTTCCTTGTGGGTTACTAGGAAAACTATGGAGTTCTTTTGGTCTAGAAGTTTAGTGATCAAAAGGTTCTATGCCATTGTGTTGCAGATTCAATGAGATTTTCTATTTTCTTGTTGTTTACTATGATTGTACTGATTGATATAGATTGGACCATATGATCTATGACCATGAAAAATTAGTTTGTTGAATTAAATTCCATTTTCAATTGGTTTGAGTTCATTTGGTGATCAGTGGAGTGAGTACCATCCAATTTTGTGAAGACTGGTTCAGGAGACCTTTCAAACAGAGGTTTTTAGATTGTAATTACTTTAACCTAACATTCCACCATAGGATCTAGCCAATCTCTTAGGAAATTTTAGGCACATTTGTACACTACAAAATGCATTTGGTTTTGGAGAAGACAAGGCTATTCCTGAATTTTTCCATTAAGCCCTAGGCTTGGCATCTATATGTGACAATCCTGGTAAGAGGGGGAAATGTATTGTTGAGAGAGCCAAGGCATGTGTGGGTGTAATTGAATGGTTGTTTTAGGACCTTTAGGCTAAAGTAGAACTAAAACCATAATAATTTTTCCTTCAACACTCTATTGGTGTGGAGTTTGTGCAAACCCTCTCTAACTAGGCCTAATAGGCTTGTTTGGCTCAAAATTGGTTGACCCAATCAAACCTAGAACCTAGTTCCCATTTTGTGATATTTCTTGGCGTGTCCAAATGGGTGTCTAAAATAGTGATCTATTTTAGCCCTTGTTATAGAAGTTTGGGAATAAGAGGAAAAATAGTCAATTAGGAGGGCTCGTAGAATTAGGTCTCTTACTAGGCCTAATTGAAAAAAATGTGTAGTGGGTCTTTGTCAACACCATCAAGTGAGTCCATTGGATAAATTGTCTTGTTGGGACATGAAAGGACATTCACACATACTCCTCATGCTTTTGTGGTGAGATCCTTGTTTGCAATTGAAAGTGGTTTCTTAGGAAGTTCTTAAAGGGTTGGGGTTTTTTATGTGAGGAGTTATACCTCCTATTGAAGTTCATATTTCTTGTTGATGAGAGGCCTCAAGGGGGGACCTAGGGAAAGGTTGGAGTAAGATATAACCTTGGAAGTTTATTGGTAAAAAGGACCATTGGTTGGTGCCTAGGATAAACCCTATTGTAAGAAACCCTTAAGGATTCTTGAATGAACACTAGTCACTCTATGTCATGATTCAATCATGGTAACTTAACCAAAATCTCCTTAAGATAGAGTATATAGCCTTTGAAAAAAACATTTTTCATTTTCATATAGGTTGCATTAAATTAAGTTCATTATTAATCATATTTAATTCACTGCATTACATCTTCATATTATTTTGCATTTAGGTGCACTGACATTAAACCATGTGCATATTCATTAATCATTAAGTTTTTAGTGCATTATTGCATTAGGTTCATTATTCATTATTTATACCATCAGATTTCATTGCATTACACATCATCAATCATTAGAATCATTCATCACATAGATAAGAATTAAAGAATAATATTATCATTAATCAAATAGATAAGAATTAAAGAATAATCTTATCATTAATCATTAATCATTAAACTGTATTCATATAGCATTGCATTGAAAAAATACAAAAAATGTGGATAAAATCATGTAGAACTGCATATATTTGCATCATGCATATATCATAAAAATCTCAAAGTCCAATGTACCATGATATCATACAGAGAAATATATCATAAAGTCAAGTATGAGTACATCAAGAGTTTGTTAAATATATATCATCAATATCTAAAGTACATCATCAAAAAGTGCATCCAAAAGGTACATCATAGTGAACATCTATCAAAAATTGATCGGCAAGGGGAAAAACCTAGCTCTGACCATCCCCTGCACCTGTATCCCAATTTTAATTTGAAGGAGGAGCACCATCAGTGCTCACATTTGTTTCACCTTCTAACCTATACATAGGAACCTGAGTAGAAATCATTGGTTGAATAGGAGTACCATGAAATTGAGTCATAAATAAAACTAAAACTAAACTAACTTAAGCCAACTGACCCTGTATAGCTTCCAGACCTTCCTGCAAAGCCTATATATCCTTTCTAGGAGGAATAGAGGGAACTGAAGGAGTAGTGAATACAATTGAAACCTTTGGAATAACTGACATATCAAGAATAACTAGATCATCATGCCTAACTTCTTGGCGACCTCTCTAAGTCTAACCATGTATCAAAATAGGATCAACCACATGCTTGCAATAAATATTTCTGTCAAACTATTTGTCAAGAATAGTAATTCCTCTACATATCATCCTAACTCAACTATCTCCAAACCCACCACAAACCAATCCAACACCATGATGATCCTCATCATAAGAACCAATAATTATCATGCTACCTCTATCACAAACCACATAAGGGATATCACCTAAACTAGTTATACTATTGGTATCATGTACTCTTCTTGTTGCTATAACCCTGTCAAGTGCTACTCTCCATACTGCTCGACCAACTTTGCCACCTCAAGTAATGACATATCCACCTCCTGAAACCTAGGCCTATGTCTTCCTATGGTGTCCCCCCTCGTCATCATCTAGATCATCATCATCAAGCTCAAAATTTGGCTCATCAATGTCAGGAATAGGATCTGCAAGATCTGTAAATCAAGGAAAAGCATGAAGATCATATCATTGTGCATAGTGGGGTAACCCCTGCATCTACAATATCATCTTGAAAATCCTAATACATTGACCAAAGACCTTGAACCTCATTTCTAGCAGCTCTGTAATCCACACTAGATCCCCAAAATGATCGCTCTTACTGAACTCATGCATAATAAGTTGTACCTTGAGACAAACTCTAACTACAACCATACTGTCCCAAAAATATCATAAAATAGAATCTCTCAACTACATAGATAGTGCGACCAATGAACCATTGTGCATTGAAGAAGTAAGGAATCTCATCATCACCCTTAACCCAAGCCTCACAATTAAGGTATGGTATCTAATACACCATATCAAGGTCATCAAGCATCTGCCTCCAATACTCTAACTTTCCCAACTGGCGTTGGACAAAAACTCCCTAGTAAGCATAAACATAGGGTTCATCGCATGGAAAAATCCTCTCTACCATTGGTCTCACAAATAGGAGATGCTCCCTGGTCCATAACTGTGATAATATCACTCCTGCTGATAAAGATGCATTATGTCGATAAACACAGGTGTAAATCATGATACATATAAGTATCTGCAGGAACCCCGTAAAAATCTCCTAGGTTGTGCAATCATGTCCTCTAGGATCCTACCCTAACCAACTACAAATATGTGACCTCATTTTTCTGGTAATAGGAAACCCACTATCAATGTATCCAAGACATAAGTAAGTGGGGCATACTGTTGTCGCATCCTCCACCAAGGAATGGTCTCATCTCTAATGGAACAATCTCCAAAGACTCATCTACATGTTGCTCCACCATATGTACAGAATCATAATATACAATCTCACCCATGATGGGGATCCATAATAATTTGTATACATCCTCAGGTGTAATGGTCATCTCTCCTAATAGTAAATGAAATGTGCAATGATCAGAGAGCCATTGCTCTACTAAATAGTCAATAAACCTTGGTTCACTCTAAAACATGGCATTTCAATAAAAAAAACCTAGAATGCAATGCCTGATGACATGCCTATCTTGTGATGATAACTCTATAATCATATCAAGTATCCAAGGATAGATTTCTCAAACCATCAATTTCCCACGTGAAACCTAGTTTAATCAAACACAATCAATCAATCAATATCATCAATTTTATCATCTAAAGTCAGTCTAACTAGTAGCATTGATCAAGCATTTATATGCTTTTATCTTTGATGAATAACCAAGAAATATACCTTCATCTCCTTTTGATTCAAACTTTCTATTTCTAACATCTTTTAGTATATAAAACGTACTTCCAAATATTTTAATGTAACTTACATTTGGCGTGTGACCATACCAGATTTCATAGGGTGTCTTGTTTGTTCCTTTCTTCAATTGTACTCAGTTGAGTGTGTAGACAACAATGCTTATGGATTATCTCCAGAATGTTTGTATAACTTCTTTATCAATTAACAGTGTTCTTGCACAATCAACTATAGATCTATTGCTTCTCTCATCTATACCATTTTTTTGTGGAGTCCTTGGTGCAGATACTTATCTTTTGATTCCATTTTCATTGCAAAAGACAGTAAATTCACCTCCTTTCCTAATCTTAAACATTTCAGTTGTTTTCTTGTTTCCTTTTCAACTCTTGCTTTATACCACTTGAACATTTGGAATGCATCAAGCTTATCTTTTAAAAACATAACAAACATCATTCTTGAATAATCATCAACAAACAAAATAAAATACCAATCTCCATAATAGCTTTGAACTCTCATAGGACTACAAAGGTCAGTGTGAACTAATTCCAAAATACCATTGGTAGAGTAATATTTTCTTTGAGAAGCTTGACTTAGTCATCTTACCAATCTGACATTCTTTACACATCACTTTATCAGGTTTACTTAGTTTTGGTAGATATTCGACTCTATACTTTTTGCTTACTTTAATCATGTTATCAAAATTTACATGACACAATCTCTTATACCATGGCCATACATCTTCAACTTTAGTAAATAAGAAACTCTTTGCAGTAGTATCAAGAGAAAATAAATTACCTTTTTATTGTTCACCAGTTGCAATAAGATCTCCATCAGTACCATAAATCTTCACCTTTCTATTCTAAAATTCCAATCGGTGGCCTATATTGTTCAATTGTGCAACACTCAAGAGATTATAGTTCAGCCCTTTAACCCAATATGCATCATTACATTTCATCTTCTCATTCAATATAATTGATCCTTTTCCTTTCATAGGGCATGGAGCATCATTTCCAAATCTGACAAATCCTCCATCATACTCTTCTAGGTTATCAAACTTATCAATGTCACCAATCATATGATGTGAACATCCACTATCAATTATCTAGGGATCAAATTTACTTACATGAGAAATAAGTGATTTTTGATCTTCATGTTTTTCTTCATCCAAGTCTTCCTTTACAAAAACATAGACAACTTCATATCCCTTCTTCAATATCATCAGATTCGTCACCAGTTACACCTTCCTCAGCTAGGTAGCAAGACTTCTTACCTTTATCCTTGTAATCTAAATCTCCAGTGTCAATTGTCTCTTTTGCCATTCTTATCATTCCTGTCATTGTTAGGACATCTAGATGCAATATGACCAATCTTATTACAATTGAAACATTTCAAGGGTAATTTGCCTTTGTACTTTCCTTTACCTCTCGGTAGTCTTTTAGCTCTTCTTGTTCTTTTTCTTCATTCAGAATAATATCATATTCATTTTCATATGAACTACTACAAATAGCTTTGTCTTTTCTTGATGTTCCAATGCTTAGAGATGACTTGAATGCAATTTTAATGATTGGTTGACTATTATTCTAATTACTTAGCTCAAATGCAGTTAGCTTATTGATTAGGGCTTCAAGGGTAACAACATTATTCGATATAGATCTCAATTCCTGAATAGAAGATACTCTAATAACATACTTACAAGAAGGAGTTCAAGAATTTTACTTACCACTTTTTCATTAGTCAATGTTCCACCAACACCTCTGATGGAACTAACAACTTCCTTGATTCTACTACTATATTGTGTGATGTTCTTTTCATCCTTCATTCTTATTTCATCATAATTTCCTCCAAGAATATCAAACTTGGCCTTTTGTACATGTTGATCTCCTCCATATATAAGTGTAAGCCTATCCCACATCTATCTTGAATTAACACAATCGTTAACATCATTGAATTCAACATCGGTGAGGGAAGAAGCAATCTATATCATAACTAAGTTGTGTTCCTTATTTTCTCTCATCTAATCAACTATTATAGGTCTGAGAGGTGGTGAAGTGTAGTCATTAGTCATAAGATTCAGTGAAGATTCTCCAATCCCAGATAGATACAATATCATCCTGCTTTTCCATGTTGAGAAACTTTCCTTGTTCAACTTAGGTACTTCTCTCCTATACATATTTAGATCTTTTACTGAAGTCTTTCAAACTTATCTCTTAAGAGTACTTTTCTCTAATACCAATTGTTGGATTACGGAGAGGGGGGTGAATCAGTAATCCCTGATCCTAAATACCTAAAAAAAATTTTATTTGATTAACTTGGTAATATCTTGATAAAACACACTTTACTATTTACTAACAACAGTAAATAAACTTTAGCAATTAGTAAATCATTCACACAAATCATGCATCATATGTAACACCACTATTTAATGTGAAAACCCAGCTTTGGGAAAAACCACTGTGGGAATCGTCACCCACTAAGAAAATACTCTTTTGAAGTACCCCTATTAAGAGCCAAGCTTGTTAAAGATTACAATGCACAGTGTTAGGTGTGACCCGGTCAATGGATTTAACTTAGATCTATTAGGATCTTCACCCTGTTAGGAGTGGTCTGGTTAGAGGGCTTAAAACACTCTTTAGAATGTTACCTTTTTCAAGGATTTTACAATAAGGCTATTAAGTCCACTCTGTTAAGAGTTTTCTCTGTTACAAATGCTAGTAAGAAATAGTAAATGATTTGATCTGTAAATTTGAAACTATCTTTGATTAATCATATCCTTTATGTGTTCTTCTATCTTTACTTCGATTCTTCACTTTCCATTGACATCAACACTTCATTAGATCTTATTTTCTCACTTGGAATCTCTCTATTCCTTCTTCACTGCATCAGTCGGTGACTCTTCAACTCTTCAATTTTCCATCCATTTGTTCATATAAATCCATGTTGGATTAGGTATGGAAAGGTGAGTACTGAGAGGGGAGGGGTGAGTCAGTACTGTAAAATACTTTTAAACTATTTGAGATTTCTTCCTTAAACATTTACTGAATCCATAAATTTTGTATGCATCAAATAAAACATATAAAAGATAACATATAACTCATAACATAATTATTTTGGTATCACATATATCCTTGTTAGAGGAAAAAAACTGTGGTGGGGATGACATCCACAAAACTTCACTACTATAGTAAAAAGTCTACTTGGTTAGAGCTACAATGTTTATCTATTTTTGATAGCTTACCCTGTTAAGAGTATTGAATCTGTTAAGAGTCTTAAGACTGCTAAGTCTACCTTGTGAAAGGATTTTACAATTCTAATCTAAGAATTGTACTTGGTTAAATGATTTACAATATAAGATCTGTTAAGATATGCTCAGTTAAGAGACTTTACAATTCTGATTACTTTTTAATCAGTAACACAAACTTATTTGTAAAACTTGCATCACTCCTATGCACATTTGACTCTTTATGCTCACTAACTCATTACCTCATACTGTGTACTACTCACGATATCAATTCAGTACTTGGTAGATTCAATTCTGAATCACAATCACTTTCTACTTTTTATTTCTTTGTACTTAGTGGTTTCTCTTCCCATCACCCTCTCTGCAATCTCTGCTTCACACATGCAATCTCTCTTTGCGCATGCATTATGATTCATTTAAATATAATTTTAGAAGCGATGCTAGGTGTTCTAGAATTATTTCTACAAGTGATGCTAGTGTTGGTTAATCCTCCAATGCATATAACACACTTTATTCTCATTGGCATATCTCACCTTGTAATCATTATGTTTACATCTCCAATGCTCTGACATATAATGTCCTCGAGATTTGTAGACCATTTTCTGTTCGGTGTTTAGATTCAATGTATCAAAAGATTCTTCTTGTGTCAGCCTGCTGTACTTGGTAACATGTTTTCCTTAACTCGGTAACTGTCTCCTCTTCTTGATTTGGTTGATCTTGCAGCTTGGTATAAATTGGTGCTCAGTGCTTAAACTTTCTTTTCCTTTACTGAAATTACTCACTCCCTTATTTTCTTTTACCGAATAGCTTTACTTTCTTTATCGACTTTTCTTTCCTTCATTACCAAATGACTTTGACAAAAAATTATGAATTCCTCATAACTAATGACAACAAAATAACTCTTAGGAGAATCAATCTCCCCCTTTGGCATCAGTTTGGTATCTTTGTTAAAAACTTCAAAGTCATCAAAAAAATTGCAAAATTTTGTCCTTGTCAAAATTATCCATTCATCTATCCATTCCTTGGTAAACATATTACTCCCCCTCTTAAGTATTACTTTATGAATATATCCTTTAACATATCTATCCTTCTATATATATGTATCCTCCTTATTCATACTATATTCATATATTCTTCATTTATACATATTTTCCCATCTGTATTATATATTCCCCCATTTTACATATTTCCCCCCTTTTTTAACAAAAATACCAAAATAAGAAATTACTGTTTATCCAATTTGGGGATCTTGTCAAGAATAGATTTGTACTTGGCTTTAGCATCCTTAAGCGACACCTTCCATGTATCCTTAAGTGTTTGCAACACTAGGATTTTATCACTTAAATCAGCAATCAAACTTACCATGCTGTGTATAACACTCACATCCGATGTGCTGACTAAATCTTTGGCCTTGAGTACTTGTTTTTGGAATGATTCAACATGTTGAATCAAAATTGTTTGGAGTTTCATAAGATCCATTCTAATCTGATTCTCCTCCTTTATTAGCTCATATTGCACTACCATCAAGTGCTTCAACCTTTCATAATATTCTTTTATGGACTTATGCTCGGTGAAAACTTTTGATAATTGCTTGGTCAACTCCTTTTCCACATTATTATCCTTTTCTTTTATATCTTTTGTAAAATTTGAAATTAAGCAAACATGTTGAAATAATGAAAGAATTGTTTGCAGCTCAATTTCCAATTCATTTACTAACTCAAAAAGAGTTATCTTATCTAATGCAACTGATTGAAGTTCTTCAATCAATGCAGTCTCCATCTTATTTTTGTGTACTTGCATCATGTATTCTATTGTATCAGTACGAGGCTGGTTTACTTGACTTATCAGTTCTCTTAGCTAACTATAAATATCTCCTTTTTCATTTATAGTGGCCTCAGGTACAATCTCATTCAATATACCTTTTACTTTCTCCAAAACATTAGTTTTTTGCTTCTTTGCTATTAGCTTGTCTTGTGCATCTTTTCTCTTCAGCAGATCTCCGAACTCGAAGAGTTCTTTTGGGCTTAGGGTTGAGATATAAACCTTAGGAATAAAAGTAGGTTCACTGATATCAACCTCTTTTTCATATTTCTTTTCTTTGGATTTCCCTTTAGAACTGGATGCCTTCTTTGCATTGGATTATGTAGATGTATCCCTAGTCTTGTCTTCTTTTGCTTTCTTTTTCTCTTCTTCTTTCTCCTCTTCCTTATTCTCTTGTTTCTCATCTTTCTTCTCTTCATCTTTTTCCTTTTCTTTCTCTTTTTCCTGATCCTTATTTTTTTGTGTGGTCTCAGTAGGGGTTACCGATTCTTGATTTTGACCTTGTGTAGTTTCAGTCTCTTTTGTCTCCTCGGTCACCTTTGTGATAGTCTCTTGTGCTGGCTCGGTGGGGGTCTCAACATTAGTAGGTACTACTCTTGTTGCCTCTGAGATAACTTCCTCTATCTTAGGAAAATTTAAAACTTGCTCAATTATAGGATCTTCTGCCATTAGCCTTGCCTTGGCAGAATCATCAACATTCATTTCTTTTGTTTCTATGGCCTCGGTTGCCATGATGTCTTCATCAAATTTTATTGTTTCATCATGGTCTTGATATGTGATGTCTTCAATTATTGCTTCATCTTTATTTGTTGTCAACTTAATTGGGTTAGACTTGCTCTTTTTCTCTTCAATCTCTTCAGCTGTCAGTGGATCAATAGTTTTTCTTTTCATTGGTCTTCCTTGTGAAATATTTTTGGTTTTTCTTTTCTAGTTAGTGATACAGATAGGACCATATGCAGTACCTTTCAACCATATGGTCTTATCCTGCAACACCCAGATCTTTTTGTATAAACTATAGGACATGTGATGTTCATCGCTTGTTAGGATATCAATGTGCTTGGGTCGATAAAATAATGTCACCATAAATTTAAAATCTCAAGTTGAGCTTCACTCTAAAATTCATGGGACCACCAGCTTCCTTAATTTAAGAGATAATTTTTTAAAGTTGAAACACATACAAAATTCATGAAACTCTTACCTTTAAATATTCATAAAAAAAAATCTAAGCGGCCACTCGCTCTAATTTTAAGGAAGCCCCTTCGAGGACCCTTTCCTTAAGTTGTATTTTATTTTACCATTAAAAAAAGCATCCATCAATTCTTATATTTGAAAAATAGTGCAAACTTTCCTGCGGGTCCCTCGACAGCTCCTCTCAAGCTTCTACGGTAAGGGTTATGATTAAGGAGGTAGAGCATTGAATTTTCTTGCCTTCGGCTCATCCTGATTGAATGAGTGAATGAAAAGTTTTATTAACATCCACGAGACCAAATGGCCCAAGGGACCAAAGAACACAACCCTAAGCTAAATCCATCTTCTTTTCCATGTCCGGTCTCTTGCTGTGGATCTTAACAATCAAACTGGTAGTCTGATTGACCCTACCCATCTCAAATAAACTTTCCATGTTGCCGGCCTTTGATATGTTAGCATACTTTGCCCGTATGTCATCATAGGCTGTGCAATCAATGAAAAAGTACCATTCAGTCTCAATGTCCCCCATCTTACAGAACCTGCAAGTCCTGTCTTCCCATTCCTCTTTGGGCCTTTCCCATCTACCAGTCTCGCATCTGAGATGATGCGAATCTATCCTTAACTGAGCCAATAATATCGTAGCTTTCCCCTTAATATAAGCCCTCAGATAAGCTTTATCATCATGTTCCCGACTGGGGTTGAACATCTTAATATAGTGCTCCTTTTTCTGTCCCATGTGATTAGTCCACATGGCAGTCTGAAATTTACCTAAGACAAACTTTTTTATTTCCACATTGGTATTAGGACAGTCTTGAAACTTAATGTTCCACCTACCCAACCATTTTATGTTTTGTTTCATCCAAGTTTTCTTTCTACGTACTAATTCCTCCTTTATCACAATTTTGGGCCATCGTTGGTTATCCATACTTTCAATTTTCTTTAAATAACTTAATAACTGGGTTATAGCTACCACCTCTATCAGAAAACTACCCGCCTTTGCCAAAAGAATTTCATAGAGCACATAAGACTTGACTTTGAAATCGCTAGTAATTAAATGCTTCTATATTCTCTATCTGTCTCCACCCACAAATTGTCATGCTGCCCCCCAAACCTCACATCCCTAAAGAACACCGGGCAGGACCAGCAAACCAAAGAGAGTGGCGGCAACAAGACATCACATAGAAAACCCGATTCCTCATATAAAATTGACAGTGGTGGCAGTATCTGTTACTACTTATTGATGCATTTGGGAACTGGCCGACATGGTTATTTAAAAAGGAAGAACTGCGTGAGACCACCAGAGTATGCGTAGTGGGCTCCACGCAACGTTTGATTTAGTGGGAAAAAGCAATAGATCCAAATGATAGATGGTGTTCAAAGGGATTTTAGACAGTTTGAGACCTTCCAGCGTGGGACCTTTGGTGTTTGTTTAGCAGCATAGTCTAGGGTTTTTTCAGACAAGATGCTGACAGGGGTCTTTCGAGGTCTTTTAAAGGGTGGCCCTTTCCTCAAGCCTTTGGTGGACTCCAGGTAAACCTTTACCTTTATTGATGTTATATTTGTTTTTCCTCCAGCATTAGGGTAAACAAAGCATCTTCAAGCATATCAATTGTGCGAGATATTGAAACAAACCATTAAAGTCAAGAGAAAATTTCTTCACATGTAAAACAATTTCAGGGTGTCATAAGGTGTAGACTTGCTCGTTTAAAACGGGTATGTGCTAGAAGTAGGAAGTCTGACCCGCTGTTTAAGATTTCTAAGGGAAAAACTCCTTCAAATAGACCCCTATTACAAAGTGGCCACGGTAAAGAATCTAAGGGAAAAAAGTGGCTATAAAGAGCTCGACCTCTATAGCCCAACCTTTACGCCACTTACTTGGTCCTCAATCCTCTATGTTCAAGGAATATTAAACACTAAGAAAAGGCTGGAGGTTTTGGAAGTTATTGAGCAAGAAAGAGACTGCAAATTCCATGAGTTGGCAACAGTGACTCAATTTTTAGTGAAAAGCAACAACGTTCTGTAGGAGCAGGTGGTAGCATTCCAAGAAGCACTTCTTGGGGGGAAATTCGAGTGGCAAAACATGAAATCGGATTGGCAAATCATGAAAGAATCCTTAATGGTGAATAGGTTGAAGCAAACTCTAAAACTTCTTAGGTTGAAGGGCATATTGTTTGGCAAACAAATTTTCAAGGAATAAAGACAAAATAAAACAGAAATGAAAGTATTGCAACAGTAACCAAATCTTGTCTACAACTCAGTAATAATACATATAGAACTTGAAATGCTAGTTATGAAATATGTTTCAGTGTAACATACCAAATTGAAATGCTTGAACATAGTAAAATTGCAACGTGAACTTGAATAATTGAACATAGTAACATAGTACATATCAATAGTAACATTCAAAAATCAGAATTCAAATAGGAATTCAAGAACCCATCTCAGCGGCAGTGTGGTTGCGGAATGGTGGAGGTGGGGGTACTCGGGTACTCCAAGTGCCCGGTGCGGGGATGTCCCGGGGACGGGTACTTCGAGGTTGGGGGGGTGCGAGTCCCCGGGTTTCACTGATCATAACAACAGGAATAGTTTGGGGAGTAAATCAGCAAACCAAAATCATAGGATTTTCTAGAAAAAAAATGGGAAAAAATAAGTAAAAAATAGGAAAATTCGGATTTACAAAACAACGTAAAAAATTGAAAAATCAGTCAAAAGCCATTTTAAAAAAAAATTGAAGGGCATTTCTATAACATAGATGATAAAGTTTAGATAATAATAGATTTATATAAATGATTCAAAGCACTTGCACAACCTCCTACTTATACATTTTTAATTTGGAGGACTCAAAATTTTAACATTGATTTTGTTTGTATAAATTCCAATCAAGCTATAACTCAAAGTGGCACCAAAATATGATGTGTGCTTTCTTATTTTTCTAAATCACAATGAAGCTTTCTTTGCAAAATATTGCTATTTAAAGAAAATCTTTATTTTCATATAAGTAGAAATCATTTTTTGCAGTTCTCTCAAGTTCTTTTTATTATATATACTCAGCAAACAATTATATACAAAGTTGGCATGATATACACACATATGTGAGGTGATATATACACATGTATATACCAAAACAACTTTATATATGTTGAACTTGAGACTGAATTGCATGAATTATTTAATTGAATTATGAGTAGAGCTTTGAAAATCTAGCAATTTGATTAATCCTAAGATTTTATATGTCATAATTGACAATCCTAAAATGATTATAAAGATTACCTTGCTCTTTTTAGATCATATAGCAACAAATAAATAAGGCAGCCTTGTTATGCTCTTATTTTGAATCATATTGCAATAATTTAAATGTTCAAAATCTATACAAACAAAATCAATGTTAAAAAAGAAATAGTATCAATCAAGCTATACAATATATTCAATGTAGAAAGAGAGGAAAAAATTGTATCTAATTGCTTATCTCCCATGCTACTTCCCAACTCTGCAATACTTTGGGACTTTGCAACACTTTTGACCCAACTTTTACTCATTGAACACTTCCCGGCTGCTGGTGATGTGGTTTCAGCATCGTGCGTTGATTTTGTAGAGATTCACGTTTTGTTTTTGTGAGGCTTTTTTGTCAATGTCATGTTTAGAGTTTCTGCAAGTTTCCTGTGGTTTTTTTGCTGACTAATTGGTTGATAAATTGCAAAAAAGAATGTTGAAAGTCGTTGACCAAAATCATGATTTTTTGGGTAATAAATCACTGTACATGCGAACTCCCGATTTATTGTGATTTTTTGTCATTTTTTTGCTTCAATGGTTTGGATAGATGGAAGAAATTGGGAAATTTTACTTGAAATACATATAATGGGGTAAGCGTGGTTGATTATGTCATTTGACACAAAACTTCATTGAAAAGGTAAAGAAAGTTTTGAGTGGTGAGCATATTTGGGATTTAAAATCAGATCAGAAACTCATGCAGTCTATACAACATAAAGGGAAAAGTTAAAACTGTTTGCCACCAGCAGGTACCTTCAAAGGGTAGAATTCTGTTGACTCGGGAAAATTGTTCTACCTTCAAGAAAGCTCTTGAGAGGTTATTTAAGTAGAAGAAAAACCCTGCTTAGGTTTTTTACACTAATGAACTAACAAATTTAATTCAAGGGGCACTTGATGAGTGCGAAAGAGCAAAACAGAAGAAATTAGTTACAAATTGCTTTCTTGTTAATGCTTGGTTTGATGTGGAATGTAAAGCTGCTAAGAGAATATTGAAAGGGCTAGTCAAGAATATCAAGTTGTATAAGTATATTTTGAGAAAGAAAAAAGATGAAGAATTAGTTTACTTTGGAAAAACAATCCCAAGTTATTTTGGAAGGAATTTCAGCCTAAAAAGTTAGCAAACTGAAAATAATAGTATGGATACACAATGGTTTGATTATGCAAGATAGCTCTACGAGCAAAAATTAGAGGTTGCCCCTCCTCCTCTAGTCAACACTAAATCAAAGCCTTTCACTATGCAAGATGTATAAATGGGTATCAAACAAGGTTGCATGGGGACGGGAGTACTTGCGTACTTTAGGTACAGTTATGGGTACAACTATTTTTCAAAATAGGGGATGGGTGTACTTGGGTACGTCAATTTTTTTTAATATAATTTAATATTTTATAGAAAATATGAAAATATGAGTCATGACAATGAGTTTTCACAACAAGAATTGTGATCAAGTTTGCAGATGTAATGTATTGTTTTCAGTTTCAAATTTGCAATATGTTTGTAATAGTAATATATGCTAAATGTTTAGATGCATAATAGAGAAGGCAAACTTTAAACATGAACAAGAAGATCATAAATCATATAAAAATGACATATTGCAAATGATAAACTTCTAACATGAATAGTGATAAAGTTTACTATTAATCAGTATTGTATCAAAGTTTCAAATTGATTACATATTGAATTAAGCTTGATAAACAACAAGCTGATATGCAAACAAAAACATGAAACAAAACTCAGAAATCTTAATAAAGGTCCTTATCTATGATGCTCTCCACCGAGTACCCAATACTTGGGTACGTGTACCAATACCTGGTACGTGTCGGTATGGGTACGAGTACCATGCAACATCGGTATTAAGAAGTTGGGGGTTTGAAAAGTTAAAGATTTGACTGATCTTCAAGTAGAGTATCTAAAGTGTGGGGTGAGATTTATCACACCTCACATAATGAAACTATTCAACAATATCATTCAGCAAGGGTTCCCTAAGGAGTGGATAACTAGTCTAGCAATACCTTTTTTTAAGAGTGGTGACATCAATAATCCTTCCAATTATAGAACATTATGACTAATCTATTGTTTGCAAAGCTAGTTGGTAGTATGATAGAAAATAGTGACAGAAAAACATGGCCAGAAGAAAAAGATAAGCATGCAAAGGACAAGCAAGTTTCATGGCTAAACATTCTACAATTGACCATGGCATCACTTTGAGGCACTTAATCAAAAAAGTTTAGGATAAAGGAGAATAAGCGTTTTGTTGTTTTATTGATTTCAAAAAGACATTCAACACGGTTATGGGGGCTAAATTATGACATAGAATGGAAGAGCTTGGGATTCCTTTGCATCTTAGGATAGCTATCCATGGGCTTTATGAAGAGGTTAAAGTTAAAATCAGATTTTCAACATGCACCTCAAAAAGTTTTAGGAGTGACATTGGGGTCAAGCAAGAGTGCTCCTTATCCCCCACTCTTTTTGGTCTCTATATTGACAAGCTCGAGGAATGGTTGAATTCTCAAGGTGGAGAAGGGGTTCATTTGGGGGATTTTGATGATAAGACTTATTCTCTATGCTGATGATCTTATTTTAATTGCAAATTTGGCTCATGGGTTGCAAGAGCACTTATTTGCCCTTAGGTGTTTTGTAGTGTAGTGGGGATGCATGTTAATATCAACATGACTAAAATCATGATTTTCTTTGAAAAAATAAAACAAAGTCAGCATAAGTTTCACTTTGAAGGCAACACTCTTGAGGAAGTTGAGTACAAATATCTTGGCTTTGACTTAGACAACAAGTTAATTTGGGAGGGCTGTAGAATAAAGAGAACTTCGAGTGGATGGAAAGCATTATATGTTCTTCAAAATAGGTATAGAGAGGCCTAACTTTGGGATTGGAAAACTATCCAGGTTGGAAAACTATCCAGGTTCTTTTTGGGCTTCTAGTGCTCGTAGTTGTGCTTTATAAATGTGAATTGTGGGCTAGTAACACTTCTATTTCAAAGTGGAAACAATTTTAGAGAATTCAAAAATGCTTGATCACAAGTAAGTTTAAGATTTAAAGTTAAGTTAAATATGATATTTTGTTGAGAGAAGTGGGGGTAGTCCCTATGAAGCAATTTCTATGATGCGTCTCATAGGTTATTTGAAAATAATTAAAAACATGGAAACAAGTAGATGGCCAAACGTTGTTTTCAATTATAGTTTGAGCAAAAGAAAGAAGACTTGGATGAGACAAAACAACAAATGGATGAGAAATGGAATATATATTTAATGCTTACCCAATAGGCAATAGAGAGATAAAAGCTTTTGTTTTAGATAAATTTAGAAAGCATGCTTGGGAGAAAAAAAAGTACTATATTGAGGAGTTCAATCCGACTTGTAATCTCTTTCAAAAAGCGTCCATAAAGGATTGTATCCTAGAGAGTCAAAATTCTTATTGCTCAATTAAGAGCTAACTCTCATCAACTTTGATGTGAAACTGAGCAGTGGATACGACCAAAAGAAACTTGGTAAGAAAGGGTGTGTTCTTTGCACTTTTTCAGCAATTGAATCTAAAAGACACTTCATCTTGGAATGTGATGCTTACAATCACATTAGGAGAAATTATGTTATTGTCTTGCCAACTGGTTCATGGGATAGTCTTGTTAGCGAGGGGGCTGTTGAAAAATTGGAGAGCTCATCCTCATCTTGCACAAAAAAAAATTGGAACTGCTTAAGACAGATTGCAAGGCTGACTATCCCATAGGCTATTTAATGTTTCCCATAGGCTATTTAATGTTTAGCCTTGTGGACGCTAAAAGTTGTTCTTCTTCTATATGGCATAACATTTGTAGTTTGGTGCTATTTTGTTGGGAGTTTAGCAATCTCCCCATCTGGCCCACCATTGTCTATGCTGCACCCCAGATACACATTTGACTATGTGGCCTTTTCCCCTTGTGCAAGGATTACGATAGATGAATCACAATGCATTTCCTTTCCCAAGAAAGCTGAGAACCCCCACCACCAACCATTGTATTGTACCCATTTGGAAAATTGATGATAAATTCATGAGCATTAGCTGACATTGCAACCTCAACAATTTCTGCTTCACTTGCATTCATATGCTCATTGCCATACAACATGTTTTCTTTAATGGAGGTTGCAAACAACACTGGCTCTTGAAAAACCATCCCGATTTGTCTTCTCAGCCATCTCAGATTCATTGTTTTTATGTCCGTTCCATCAATGATAATTTTGCCACTATCAGGGTCATTAAATATTAGTAGTAGAGACAACATTGATGATTTTTCTGAACCACTGGAGCCTACCAATGCTACCAGGAATCCAGATTCTATCGAGAGATCAATACCTGAGAGCAATGTATAATTGGGTTTGGATGGGTAATGAAAAACCACATTCTGGAACTTGATTATGTCGTTAAGCTCTTGTAGCCTTATAGCAATAGGGTTGTTAGGGTCTATTTTTGTCCTGCGGTTCTTGAGTTGGAGCAGGCTAGAGGCAGCAGAGGCTCTTCTTTGTATGCCAGGAAGCAGTGTAAGGGTATTTGAGAGAAAATCTGATGTCCATGCCATGACTAGGAAGACTTTCAATATAGTGGAAAAGGGTGCAATGTTTCATTTTACCTTCCAAGAACCTGAGATACCGATGCGTGCCCTGGGCCCCTGGAGGTGGATGCGGATGTTTGTGGAGGCAGATCTGGGCTCAAATGCCCTGTGGGTGCCACCTGAAAACCACCACATGCATCCAGATGCGAGTGGATGCCTGTACTCACATCTGGATGCTTGTGGTCGCTTTCGGGTCCGGAACCACCTCCATTGGAAAATATCCAGAAAAATGAAAAATTTAACATTTTTTCCACTTAACTTTTTGTATGCCAGGCAGCAGTGTTAGGGCATTTGAGAGAAAATATGTTGTCCATGCCATGACTAGGAAGACTTTCAATACAGTGGAAAAGGGTGCAATGTTTCATTTTACCTTCCAAGAACTTGAGATACCGATGCATGCCCTGGGCCCCTGGTGGTGGATGCGGATGTTTGTGGAGGTGGATCCAGGCTCAAATGCCCTACGGGTGCCACCCAAAAACCACCACATGCATCTAGATGCGAGTGGATGCCTGTACTCGCATCCAGATGCTTGTGGTCGCATCTGGGTCCGGATTCACCTCCATAGGAAAATGCCCAGAAAAATGAAAAATTTAACATTTTTGCCACTTAACTTTTTAATAAGACGTGCTAATAACCATTTTTAACCTATTTTTTTCTCTTAAACCCTAAAATTTTTAGGGTTTAGGAGAAAAAAATAGGTTAAAAAATGGTTATTAGCACATGTCTTATTAAAAAGTTAATTGGCAAAAATCATAGAAATGAGAATCGCCCATGAATCACCAGAATCGCCGGTTTGGTGATTCGATTCAAGGTGGACGATTTTTTATGAGTCGATGAATCGGCTCGGTCGATTTTTTGGCATGAATCGCCTATATCGCCAAACCGGTGATTCATACCAAAAATCACATGAATCACCTCGAAAAATTGGACGTGAATTGACAGATTGCTAAAAAGTCAAGTCAAATTTAAAAAAAACACAAATATTTTCAATATTTTTTTTGCCTTTCCTATTTGTTGTAAGTTTATACAAATATAACATTTAAGTATAAGTTTGATTTATTTAATTTCTTATACTTTAAGTTATATTTGTATAAATACTTCTAGGATGTTTGAGATAGGTTCCAGCTTCATAGGAGTTAAGATGCAGATTCTAGATTTTGGGGGTTTTCGAAAAATTCCAGACTTAGCCAAATTTCAGGATTCAACAAGCCTTTAGCAGGGTTACCTCCCACAATCCATCATGGCTTTCTAAGGTTTTAACTGGTTTTATCACAAATCACTTGGTTTCGACCCCATCTCTATGACAGACTTAGCTTAGCTCTCCCCTAAATCCCAGACAGACATGACTTCACAACAGGCCAAAATCATTCAAACCTCATTTGTCGGACCTAGGGACTTGAAAACAGCCACCAACAAAGACTACCTAAGATCTAGTTATGAAGACTTTGACATTCGACATTGATCAATGATCAAGCATCATAGATTCATACTATGAAATGATTTAGTTTTATGGATCTTACAGATACTGATAGACATACGTTTCATGGATCTTCATCTTACATACATTTATGATTTGATGTCTTATGGATCTTCATCTTACATACATTTATGATTTGATGTCTTATGGATCTTCATCTTACATACATTCTATGATTTGACTCATTATGATCCTATGATTTCTATTTACTTTAGCTACAATTTACATTTTACATGTAACGTATGTGATGGATTTATCATTTATGTTCCTTGTTTATGTATGTTAGCTTCTATTTGATGATGTTATAGTGTGTTTAAGTCATATTCAATAAAGGGTGCATGATTTTGTTAAAATCTCTAAATTTCAAGGGTATTTAAAATTTGCCGATTCGTGGCTGATTCGATTTCGATTCATTGCTGATTCACGATTCGATTCAGCCTTGCCGATTCTGATCCAATTCCGATTCTCGTTACTTTGCCTAAAACGGTCCTAAAAGAGGCCATTCAACCATTCTTCATCTCATTTTGTTTGCAGCTAGACTCTCTCTTCTCATTTGGTCTCCATTTTGGCATTTTGAAGGCAAAGTGATTATTTTTGAAGAGGATCATTCGTAGGGAAAGACATAGCTTCTACAAAGGAGTTTTAAGCATTTAAGGTAAGCATTTGATCCCATTCTCGAGTCCTTTAATGATTTTTTTTGAGATTTTGATGAATTTTTAAATTCAAGTTTGTGAAGAATTTTTTTTCAATTTTTTTCAATTTTTTTATAAAAGAAATAAAGAAACAAGTTTACCTATCTATTTTAGTAGTTTTGTATCATTTTTTTGCACTTATGATCATATTTTTTTTTCTAATTTAAATTTATTTAATTTCTTATTATAGTAAGAAATTATATTTATTGTGCAAGAATGCCCACCACCAGTAGTCAAAGTTCAGTGGGAGGGCACGGAGCCGATAATTTTAATATTGATGTAGGATCTCCTTTATGGAGACATACCACAAAAGTATCATAGGTTTTAGGAGGTGGCTCATATCTTTGGAAGTGTAATTATTGTCAAAGTAACAAAGACAAACCATTCAGTAGCTCATATTCCCGGGTTAAACTTCATTTTATGGACCCTGCTGGTAAAGGATTTGCAATGTGCAAAGGCATAGGTGGGAAGGGGATGTCTAATGCACAAATAGCTTCATTTGTAAAAGAACAAGAAGCTGCTGATAATTTGGTTAAAAGATTAAAAAAAAGTTTTTATCAACCTCCATCGGGAAATAACAAAATTCAATTACCCACTGAACCAATTGTATCCTCCAAACATCCATTTTTGCAAGTATTTGTACCGGGAGAGGAAGAGGAAGAAGTAGAAATTACCGCCCGCAAAAGAGGCCCATTGGACATCGCATTTAAAATGGAGGCAAGAGAGCTTGTTGGTGAAGCCATTGCATGTTGCTTCTATTCCAATGGTCTTCCTTTCAACTTGGTAAGATCACCATATTGGAAGGAAATGGTGCAAACCATCAATAAAGCACCAACCGATTACGTAAGTCTTGGATATGAAAAGGTGCGTACCACTCTATTGCAAAAAGAGAGGACTTCTATAGAGAGCTCTTCAACCAATTGAAAATTCTTGGAAAACTTCAGGTATAACTATTGTTTCTGATGGATGGAAAGATACAAAAAATTGGCCATTGATTAATGTGATTGCAATGTCCCCCAAAGGGGCAATGTTTTTGAGGGCTATTGATTGTGAAGGGCAGGTGAAGGATTCACACTTCATTTCTAGAATTCTCATTGAGGCTATAGAGATGGTGGGTAGTGGGAATGTGGTCCAGGTAGTTATAGACAATGCCAAAAATTGTAGGGGTGTAGGTTTTTTGATTAAGGGTCAATATGACCATATTTTTTGGACACCATGCACTGTACACTCCCTTAACTTGATAATGCAACAAATTGGCACTCAAATAGATTGGGTGAAGCAAATTTACCAAGAGGGGGAGGAGAAACAAATGTTTGTGATGAACCATCACATGTCACAATCCATATTTAGATCATTCTCCAAATTGGAGCTGCTGAAGGTAAATTGTAACTAGTAAATTTCATTTATTTATTTAATTTGAATAAATTTTATGTTCACGTTCAATTATCAAATTGTATATAACTTTGTCTTTGCTTAATATTTATTGACATATTGTTAACTTGCTTAGGTTGTTGAGACCTGTTTTGCATCTCATACTATTGTTATGAGACGACTTGTCAAGGTGCAAGCGACATTAAGCCAAATGATTATTTCTAACCAGTGGGGTATATGGAAGGCTTCGAATTTAGAAAGAGCCCAAAAGATCAAGGCTTTGGTCTTGGATGATAGTTGGTGGGTTCGTGTGCAATTTATATTGGATTTCATGGAGCCTATCATGACTATGCTCTGCTTTGCCGATACATATACACCTTGCTTGGGGGATGTGTATGATGGCATGGATGCCATGGTTGAGAAGGTAAAAGTTTCCATACAACATAAGAATGACTCCACAGAATGTGAAGCCTTATGCCATAAGGTGGAAGCAATCATTCATCATCATTGGGAGAAGATGACTACCCCATTGCACCTCCTTGCATATGCCTTATCTCCAAGGTACTATAGTGAGAAAGTACTTGGTATGCCAGATAGAGTTGCACCATATGTGGATGAAGAAGTTGCTAATGGGTGCTACAAAGCTTTTACAAGACTCTTCCCAGATGATGAAATGCACGACATAGTGAGGCTAGAATTTGGCTTAGTTGCTTCGGGTTTAAAAATGTCTCCATTTGGAATAAAGGACCAATATAAAATGGGAGCTATCACATGGTGGTACATGTATGGTCAACCATACAAGCATCTACAAGGTTTTGCAATCAAGATCCTCTCACAAGTAAGTTTTTTTTTGTTTTTTGTTTACCACTTGTATTCTACAATTTAGTGTTTAACATTCTCTAATTAGTTTTTCATTTGTATCTGTATGTTTAATTTTGTGAACACTGTCCAGGTTGCAAGTTCTTCTGTTGCTAAACAGAATTGGAGTACAAACTCCTATATCCATTCAGTGAAGCACAACTGGTTGGGCTCAAAGAAAGCTGAGGACTTGGTATACATTCATACCAACTTGTGTCTTTTGTCACGTAATGAGAATGAATACAAGGAAGGGTCAACCATGCTTTGGGATGTAGCCCTTTAGTGTGAAAACTTGGATGCAACGCTTCATGATCTTACTACAATCACATATGATGGTGATTACCATGACACATGGTGCATCTAGCACAAGTGGAACCATTCTTGGTTCAAATGATCTTGAACTTGTAGCAGTTGGAAATGATGAGAATGTGGATTTTTTTGAGAATCCTTGTGATTCTAAATCTGATTAGTGAATCTTGAGGGTTGAGTCTTTCTTGATGAACATTGAAATTTGAATCATGAACTAAGTTTTGATTTTGTAGTTCAAATTGCATTAGAATCTTGAACATGATTAATTAGTTATTGAACTTCTTTCAATTTGAATATTTGTGTCTATGAAGTTTTAAGTTGAAGTTGTTGAACTATCAAATATGAAATATCTTGAATCTTGATCAATGGTGAAGTATCATTATTCTGATTCATACTATCAAATGATTTATTTTTGTATATTTCTTGCACTTCTTTGCATATATCATATATGATATATATATATTATATATATATGTACATGCATCCAAATGCATCCACATCCCCTAAAATTTTTTTTTACGCATCTGCGTCCAAATCGGTAACTTAGCCAAGAACCATACCAGAGACTTAATGCATTTCCAGAGAACAGGGCTCACTGGGAAACCCCAAAGACAATTCCCATTTTGTGAGCTAGAACAAAATGTTTCTTAAGTTTTTCCTGTCAGATGCTTTTTGAAAGAGCTGAGGATGTTCTCTTTTGCACAGTAAGGTACCAGTCCTTATGTGTCCTACTCCTTCATATGCTATGTTGCAGGCTTCTTCATGGAGTTCTCTGAGATCTCCACTAAAGCCTCGTTTTAGAAATTTGACCTACAATCAAGAAAGAGAAAAATGTGATGCTTGAGAGGTTTCATAATGGCAGAGAAAACATTGGGTTCATAATAATTGCTAGCTTGAGTCTGACCTTGATTGAGCCTCCAGCCATAACAACTGGGAATGTTACAACTGTGACCAAAGCCATGCGCCATTCGAGCAAAAAGGCAATAATTAATGCCATTATAGTTGATGTAAGGTACTGGAACAATGATGGAATGTAGTCACTAACATTATTTTTTACTTTAACAGAATCTGCTAATATGTTTGCTGTCATTGAAGAGCTCCCATTCTCCTCCTGATCAAACCATCCTACTTCATTCTTCATGATAGCTGCAAAAGTTAGCGTAGATTCTTTAGTTTCTAGAAAAAATTAGAACTCGGGGGTCTGATTCTTATGGGCAAACTCTAATTTTGTAAAATGAAATTAGGGAGTTAGTGGGTTTTCTGAAGTCCTTTTTCAACATCACCTTACCTTCAGGAGAAGTTTATTTGCATAAGAAACATCTGACATGAATTCAGAGTTTGTGAAGTCTTTAACATCACCTTAGCTATTTTAGATTTAATAGCAGTATGTGAAGTTGTTGAAGAATACCTTGAAATTTTTCCACTTGAAAAGTCTTTAAAGAATTTTCTCCTGCCTTTCCAAGGAAGAAATGTTGAAGAATGCTGGTGAAAATGGTTGCAATGCCTAATCCTGCACACACAATTGTCCATTTTTGGATATCTTTCTGAATATTGTGGATGACAATTTCAAAATAAATAGCAACAACTTCCATAAGAACAAGATCAAACAGAGGATTCAAAGTGCCTGTAAATATGGCTCCTGTTGCTCCAATAAAGAAAGAAGGCAAGTTTGGCCCTGTTAGTTTTCTATAAACTGCAAAGGTCTTTGGGCGCAAGGATTTGAGATATGATCCTTTTTTCAACTTGTTTGTTAATCCTCTTCTATCATTTTCAGCTTCAGTTCTATTACTGGAGCAAATTGATAAGTCGTCTTGTTCAAAACCTGTGTTCTCTGAGAGCTCATGTAAGTTGGACAACTGATCTTGGAGATTTTCTGATATGCTGCAAAATCAAAAATGGATTTTTAGATTAGATATTACACTCATACCCAAATAAGGTAAACAACAAAGGCTTAGGAATGTTGATTGATGGAAGTAGCATGATCAAGCATTTGTTGGCTGCTCAAAAGCCAACCCGATTACATTCAAGATAACTACTGAAATCCTAAAGATAGTGGTTTCATCAAACCTTTCAGTGATGTCATTTTTCTCTTCTACAATGGTCTCTTGCAGACTTAAAAGCCTTGCATAACCTCCTGCTGTACCATTTGAAACTAATTCTTCATGAGTGCCCATCTCAGTAATTTTCCCATTGCAGAAAAATACTGCGCAATCAAAATGCCTGATTGTAGATGGGCAGTGGGCAATTACAACTGAGGTATGCCCAACCATGATTGATTCAAGAGCAAATTGAACAATTTATTGACTCTGGATCAAGTGCACTTATGGCTTCGTCAAATAACAATATACTTGGTTTTTTCAGGATAGCTCTAGCTATTGCAATCCTTTGCTTCTGCCCCCCTGACAACTGGATTCCTTTTTATCCTACCTGAAAGAAGATCAATTTTTTGTGTCAGACACAGAAAAAATTATGTTTCAAATCTCTATCAGACTTTTATGAAAGTTTTGTGATCTCAGTTTTGCAACTTGCCTGTTTGCAATAGCCATTTGGAAAGGATTTTATGAAAGTGTTAGCATTAGCAGCTTCAGCAGCAGCTTCAACCTCAACCATGGAAGCATTGGGATTCCCATAGAGAATGTTTTCCTTAATGCTACAGCAAAATAGGATAGGTTCCTGACCTACTCATTCAATTTGCATCCTATACCATCTTAAATTCAAATCTCTGATGTCTTCACCATAAAAATGAATCCGACCTGTAAAGAATTATAATGGCCACAAATCAAAATCGTAATCTCACCCACAGATTGATAATCGTCAGATAGTTATTCCAAGATCAGGTACAAATTTACCCAAAATTGTGTAAGCATACAAAAAATTAGTGGCAACAGATTCAACATACACAATGATATTGGGATGGCGGATGAAGCTGGGGGCATTTTCTGTTTTAGTGATTTATTTTACAGTCAAATCACCTATCGATCAAGCCACTCTAGGGGAGAGGACCCAGCAGTTGAGTGTGTTCCACTAGGTTTTATAGTACTTGTTGATAGAATGTCCAATATTTCTAATAATATAGCATTAATAATTGACTTAAAGTTGTTAGTGTTGACAATGATTATACATAATTGAATGAAATGTATTCCTTAAATCTAAAAAGAAACAAATCATGTGATACCACATTAGTGCACCAATAGAACATGATATAGGATACAAGCTAAGTTACCGGTTCGGGTGCGGATTCAAATGCGGATTGCGCAGGTGCGTGAAATCTTTTTTTAAGGGATGCAGATTCATTTGGATGCGTATATATATATAAACATATCATGTGATACCGCATCAGTGCACCAATAAAACATGATATAGGGTACAAGGTAAGTTACTGATTTGGGTATGGATGCATGGGTGCCTGAATTTTTTTTTTAGGGGATGCGGATGTGTGTGTGTATATATATATATATATATATATATATGCAAAGAAGTGCAAGAAATATACAAAAATAAATCATTTGATAGTATGAGTTAGAATAATGATACTTCACCATTGATCAAGATTCAAGATATTTCATATTTGATAGTTCAACAACTTCAACTTAAAACTTCATAGACACAAATATTCAAATTGAAAGAAGTTCAATAACTAATTACTCATGTTCAAGATTCCAATGCAATTTGAACTACAAAATCAAAACTTAGTTCATGATTCAAATTTCAATGTTCATCAATCAAGAGTCAAGACTTCAAGATTCACTAATCAGTTTCAGAATCATAAGGATTCTCAAGAAAATCTACATTCTCATCATCTCCAACTGCTGCAAGTTCAAGATAATTTGAACCAAGAACGGTTCCACTTGTGCTAGATGCACCATGTGTCATGGTATCATCACCATTGTTTGTGATTGTAGTAAGATCATGAAGCGTTGCATCCAAGTTTGCACACTCAAGGGCTACATCCCAAAGCCTGGTTGACCCTTCCTTGTATTCATTCTCATTACGTGACAAAAGACGCAAGTTGGTATGAACGTAAACCAAGTCCTCAGCTTTCTTTGAGCCCAACCGATTGCACTTCATTGAATGGATATAAGATTATGTACTCCAATTCCATTCAGTAGCAGAAGAACTTACAACCTAGATAGTGTTCACAAAATTAAATATACAGATACAAATGAAAAACAAATTAAAGAATGTAAAATACTAAGTTGTAGAATACAAGTGGTAAACAAAAAATAAAAAAAAACTTGAGAGGATCTTGATTGCAAGACCTTGTAGATGCTTGTATGGTTGACCATACATGTACCACCATGTGATAGCTCCCATTTTATATTGGTCCTTTATTGCAAATGGAGACATTTTTAAACCCAAAGAAAATAAGCCAAATTCTAGCCTTACTGTGTCGTGCATTTCATCATCTGGGAAGAGTCTTGTAAAAGCTTTGTAGTGTCCATTAGCAACTTCTTCATCTGCATATGGTGCAACTCTATTTAGCATACCAAGTACTTTCTCACTATAGTACGTCGGAGATAAGGCATATGCAAGGAGGTGCAATGGGGTAGTCATCTTCTCCCAACGATGATGAATGATTGCTTCCACCTTATTGCTTAAGGCTTCACATTTTGTGGGGTCATTCTCATGTTTTTGTATGGAAACTTTGACCTTCTCAACTATGGCATCCATGCCATCATACACATCCCCCAAGCAAGGTGTATTTGTATCGGCAAAGCAGAGCATAGTCATGATAGGCTCGATGAAATCCAATACAAATTGCACACTAGCCTACCAACTGTCATCCAAGATCAAGGCCTTGATCTTTTGGGCTCTTTCTGAATTCGAAGCCTTCCTTATACCCCACTAGTTAGAAATAACCATTTGGCTTAATGCCACTTGCAACTTGACAAGTTGTCTCATAACAATAGTGTGAGATGCAAAATGGGTCTCAACAACCTAAGCAAGTTAATAATATGTCAATAAATATTAAGCAAAGACAAAGTTACATACAATTTGATAATTGAACACGAACATAAAATTTATTCAAATTAAATAAACAAATAAAATTTACTAATTACAATTTACCTTCAGCAACTCCAATTTGGAGAATGATTTAAATATGGATTGTGACATGCGGTGGTTCATCACAAACATTTGTATCTCCTCCCCCTCTTGGTAAATTTGCTTCACCCAATCTATTTGAGTGCCAATTTGTTTCATGATCAAGTTATGTGAGTGTACACTGAATGGTGTCCAAAAAATATTGTCATACCGACCCTCAATTAAAGCACTTGCACCCCTACAATTTTTGGCATTGTCTGTTACTACCTAGACCACATTCTCAGTACCCACCATGTCTATGGCCTCAATGAGAATTCTAGAAATGAATTGTGAATCCTTCACCTACCCTTCACAATCAACAACCCTAAAAAAAATTGCCCCTTTGGGGGACATTGCAATCACATTAATCAATGGCTGATTTTTTGTATCTTTCCATCCATTAGACACAATAAGTATACCTGAAGTTTTCCAAGAATTTTTAATTGGTTGAAGAGCTCTCTCTATAGAGGTCTCTCTTTTTGCAATAGAGTGGTACACACCTTTTCATATTGGGGACGGGTGAACCCACAATACTAGGTTACAATTTTTCAGAGGAAGGAATTCATCCCAAAAAGCATTTTCGGCAAAATATTATTTACCAACTTTCGATAGAAACTTGCTTGCACTTTCGATTGTAAGTACTAAACTTATGATCGAAAGTCTTTAGACATAGGACTTTCAATCGTAAGTTACTTTCGATCGAAAGTGCTGAGTAACTTTCGATCAAAAGTTACTAAGGAACTTTCAATCGAAAGTCCCTTAGTAATGAATTTCAATCGAAAGTCATTAGTTAGGGTTTTTTTTTGGCAGAAATATATTTGCCGAAAGTGACTTTCACTGTCACTTTCGGCGACAGTGAATAGTGAAACTCGTGGGGACAGCTTCCGAATTTTCAAACACGGTTTTGAGGTATTTTCATTAATATTTCATTTTTATTATTTTTAGTTTTTGATAGATGCATAAATAGTATATATGCATATATACATGTGTATATATGCATATATACATGTGTATATATGCATATATACACGTGAATATATGCATATACACATGTATACATGTGTATATATGCATATATACATATATATATACACATGTATACATGTATATACATATATATATACACATGTATACATGTATATATACATATATATATATACACATGTATATATACATATGTATGCATATATACACGTATATATACATATATATACACATGTATATATGCACATGTATATGTGTATATATATGCACATGTGCATATATAATTATATAGATTTTTCTTTATTTAAAATTTGTGATATACATGTGTATTGATTAAATATATAGATTTTTCATATATATATATATATGTGTGTGTGTGTGTGTGTGTACATATATATATGTATGTATATATATGTATATATATATACATGTGCATATATATATATATATATATATATATATACATGTGCATGTATATGTGCATGTGTGCATGTATGCATGTGCATGTATATGTATGTATATATATGTATTTGCATATATATATATATGTGTGTGTGTGTGTGTGTGCGCGCGCATGTATGCATGTGCATGTATATATGTATGTATACATACATGTACATGTGTATAGATAGATTTTTATGTATACATTGTGTATGTACATAAGACCTAGATAAGACTAATTACACCTAATAAGACCTAGAGATAAGACTAATTAAGACTAATAAGACCTAGATAAGACTAATTAGACCTAATACTTGATTAAGAAGACATAATTATATACCTAAAATTAGACCCCTTGAGTACATTGTGACCCATTAAGGCCTAATTTTTAACCTATTACCTGACCTAATATGAGTAATAAGACCCAAATTAGGACCTAATATCATTAATAAGATGGGCCTTAAAGACGTAATTAGACCTAATACTTGACCAATTAACACCTAATAAGACGTGTAACTAGTCTCAAATATACCTAGTATGAGTTTGAGGACCCCTTAAGACCTAATTAGACCTTTAATTAAGACTAATTAACACCTAATATCATGAGTAATAGGACCTGCTAGTACACCTAATATGAGCAATATGATCCCTTAGGCATAATTAAACTAATTAACCCATAACAAGACCTTTAAATTATACCTAATTTTATACTATTTAATTTACCTTTAAATACATGTGAGTAATATATACCTAATATAAGTAATAGGAACCAATATTGAATAGTAATAATGCCTACTTAGGGACATATTTATGAACTTAATAGGACGCCTTAGACCAAATTAGTCATAATAGCTTGCCCTAATTATCTATGTAATATGAGTAATATGACCCCTTCTAACCTTGTAATTAGATCGAATTTAAAGACTAATTAACACCTAATATACTTGAGTACTACATGACCCTTTAAGACCTAATTAGACTCAATACATGCTTAATATGAGCTCTTAAGACCAAAGTAGACCTATTAGTTCACCTAATTAGACCTGCTTAGATGCAATTAGACCTATTAGGACATCATAATTTCTAGTTATCTAGGTCTATTTTAAGAGGTCTATGATAGGTTATATATGACCCCTTAAAACCTTTTAGGACCTAATTAGACCCAATTAGATGTATTACGACCTAATTAGACCTAGATAAGACCTATTACAATGGAATTAGACCTAATCAACACCTAAATAGACCCAATTAGGCCTTTTAGGACCTAATTCGACCAAATTAGACCTATTAGGACCTAATTTAATACCCAATTAAACCAATTATGTCCTAATTAAACCTATTAGGACCTATGATAGGTTATATGACCCCATAAGACTCCATTAGACCCACTATGAGTAACATGACCCCTTAAGACCTATATTAAAGCACCTAATTAGACCCAATTAGTTGTTATGACCTAATTAGACCTATTAGGACCTATAATACCTATTATATGACCCCTTTAATACCGAATTAGACCCACTATGAGTAATATGACCCTTTAAGACTTATTAGTGCCTCACCTAATTAGACCCAATTAGATCAATTGGGACCTAATCACACCCAATTAGACCT
The DNA here is from genome assembly GCA_027943335.1 of Chamaecyparis obtusa. Classification (NCBI taxonomy): domain Eukaryota; kingdom Viridiplantae; phylum Streptophyta; class Pinopsida; order Cupressales; family Cupressaceae; genus Chamaecyparis; species Chamaecyparis obtusa. The sequence continues at coordinate 21,139 of BSBK01006728.1, read as the reverse complement.
AATTATACCTAATTTAACCTATTACATACCTAATTGGACCTATTAGGACCTATGATAGGTTATATGACCCTTTAAGACCCCATTAGACCTATTAAAATGTAATTTACATTTAAACATGCAATTTATGTAATTGATTTTACTTTCAAATAATGTAGTGAAATGCACGCATAGTATTTAATTTAATTTTTATTTAAATTAAGAAAATGTACATGTATATGTAGACTTTATTTGACAGTACATATAAATCTTTCAGGTACATACATATTCTAGATCTATCAGACATATTATTACACATCACACATGGCAGATGCACCGATTCCCCCTGCAGAACTATTTTCACGCACTAATAAAGAGAATCAACGGCTGCAAGAATCTATAAATAATCCATCTAGCTCTACTGTCTATACGAGCACGTGTCAGTCCATCCTTAATAGCTTGATTAGCATTATGGATGACATTCATGGTACCACTCCCTATGCCCTAGATATTATAGAGGCCATACTTGAGAGAAAGAGACAAGAGGTTGGCTCTGGTCTTTCTCTTAAGGAGGTACAGAGTTTAGTGCCTAAAGCGACCTTGAAAGGGGAAGTTTTCCTATCTTATGCAGAGAAAAATTATGTGAAGGGGTATCAGGTTACCAGGTGTGAGGATTCTGCTATATCAGCATTGATATACCCTAGATTTTTAGCTGCCCATGGTCGTTATCCGAATAACGACCAAATTCCACTGTACTTTGCACAACAGATTTTTGTTGAGGTTCGTTTAGGCCATGCTGTTAATTACACTGATTTGCCAGCACATCTAGGACAGGGGTGTGACAGGCTTGCTGATAGAGATGCTTATCATCGAGCTGATCGATAGAGACCAGTACACAGGGCCATTGTTGGTCAGAGGGCACCTACTATAACTCCTTCATTGGGCCATGTTGCAGATGATGTTATTCGTAGCACCCAACTTCGAGCTGTGATTGATAGTGTGGGGGACATTGCAGCAGTTGCCACATCCATATCTAGTGACCAGGTTGGTCAGTACCTAATGTCTCGACCACCCTCCAAATTGTTAGGTGAAGCATCCGCTAGCAGGACCGTAGATGACATGTACACTGCAGTAGACATCCCTTCACTTTCTAGCTTGGAGGGACTTACAGGAGAGATGACACGTGTGACACTGACTAGCTTGGCTGAGGATCTATTGGATGCATATGCATTTATAGTAGCAGAGCTTGATATCCCCATATCAGAGGTTAGATTTTGTGTGGGTACTGTTAGATACACTCAGCCACATCCTTCTCACCTAGACCGTGGCCATAGTGACAGTGCTCGTGAGGATCCACCTACTGACCACTCTATTGTTGCATAGGGAGAGGCACAACGTACAAACCCTTCAGTCAGTGCAGGGCATCAGTTCTCTAATGTTGGCCTTGACGATGTTGATTTCAGCATGACCACTACAAGTTATCTAGATTTGTTGACACATGATGATACGACTTCTATGCCATCTCATCTGGTTAGTCTATTGCATTCATCATTAGAGAGGCGTGTGCAGTCTACTCATGTTGCAGATGCAGATTTGAGCTTGAACTAGACACAACAAAATCTTGATACCTTGGTTGATAGGATTGAGGCCAATGAATCCGAGTACTATCAGTTTCCACCACCTACACAGGTATAAATCAAATTATATACATGTATTTTTAATGTTACAAGTAAACTTAAACTTATTTTCAAAATTTCAATCAATTGAAATTTACATGCACATGCACACGTATATATATGATATATATATTTTTTGTCTACCAGGATATGCCTCTTGTTACTCTTTTGGGTATTGATCGTGTACGTCGTCGAGATTCACTCGATGATAATGCCAGCAGTGGACAAGTGAGTTTTTAATTTATTATCTATGTTCCACACACTTTATAACATGTTTTCTTGTACAATGTTTATATATTTTAATTTATATATATATCTCTTTTTTTGTAGGGATCTGCACATCCTTCAGAGCATGATAGTCACTCTAGTTGTGACCGCTTAGTGAGGAGTTGATATGATGAGTCATAGGCACATTCATATTTGATTAGAGACATATTTCATATATATATATATATATATATATATATATATATATATTCACCATGGTGTTTGATGAACTATATTTCATTTCTAGACTCTACATGACCGATTGATGTGTTTGATGTTATATTTCATTTCTAGACGGGCTTTTGATAGAATGTTTGACACATGATTGATTCATATGTTTCATATTTACAGTACTTGATCTACACACATGGTTGATGTTTTATGCATGTTATATATATACTTTCACTCTAGATACGTGTGCGTGTGATGAACTTGTAAATTTTCAATACTTTCAATAGATTACATACACATACATGTACATGTTTAATTTAAATTTGATGAACTTGATTTCAATAGATTACATATATGAATGATGTTTGAATTAAATAGATTACATACATGAAAGATGTTTGATTGTACACATGTTTATTTAATGAAAGTTATGAATGATGTAAATTTGACACGTGACAGTTATATAATTGAGGTCCCTAGATGTTTCATTGAATCTTACTTATATATTTAAATGTACATTCGATAATAGTTGTGCATGTACTTTTAATTTAATGTTGTTGTACTTCAAGTAGATTTTATATTTAAAACATGCACGTCCTAATGTAACACATGCAAATTCAATACATACACACATTCATATTCCAAAGTTAGAGTACTTCATATTTAGGTAGATAATTAATATATCATAGATCCATAAGTGTAAGACATAAATTTGAGATCTATATATATATTCTTAATTTTTAATTTAATTCAAGTTCCATTCACTACGGGCACCAGCAAGAAAGAATGGAGCTAAGAAAACCTCTGGTCTCGCCCGTGAAAAAATTAGTTCAAATCATGTCATGCGTGATTTAGTTCACATCAAGTGGTTCATCTCTCTCTCGAATAACATTTAATATTCTCTCATGGTCGTCAGTATCAAGTCTCCACTTACGAATGCCACGTCCCATCACAAGAACAAGAGATAGGATGGTGGCAATTACAAGATGACTATACTGATAAACCTTATTGTTAGGTTGATAATCAATAAAATGAATCCCATGTTTAAGTATTTTGGTTTGCTTCAAATATATTCTTTGCACAACAACTGAACGTGCACAATGTGTTCCGCAATGTTAAATATATAGATACATGATAAATACTAACCATATAAACAAACTTAAATACAGTACTAGAACCTGTGGGAAACATAATTCCATTGCTTGTTTCATTCTGTGTTAGCTTCATCCTCTCCTTGTAGCAATGTAATAAATAGTAACTAACAACTTCCACATTTCCAGGCTTTGCTACTACTGCAAAAATATGTCCTGCATTTAAAGTGAACTTTTAATTTTAGGAACTTGTAAATATAAATTAAACAAACTTTATTTAAATGAATTGAGTTTATGAATCCTTTTTAAAAACATGTACATGTAAACACACACGTACCAATTTTGATCAAACTTAAAATATGGTCATAATCTGTAGAAATCAATGGAATGTCGTCAAAGCTTTCATCTTGAACGTCATTTGTGTTTGTAACATCTAGTGGAACCAAATTCCATTCACTAACATATCCACATTTTTGGTTGATATATTTGTCATAGTTTTAAAAAATGCAGCCATAACAAAAGCATGAATAATCTCTAGTGTACAATGACCACACATTACTATCTGTACTCATAACTGAATGTAGGGATCTTGTTTTGTCTACTCTCTTGCATCCATGGATTGATCTTCTGTCAACACCTGAACAATAGAGAGGTCACATGTAAAAATTAAAGACATATATTATAAGTTAACTCAAAAAATGATCAATAAATTTAAAATTAGTACTTGTTATCTCCCAGAATACTCGGAAGGGTATGACTCGATCTGATCGTGATGATGTGTTATCACAATTTGGCACCATAAAATGCATCTTGCACCACTCAACTACATCATGAGCATTATTTATACGATATCCCTAATAGTCCAGTTGATACTTTCTTAAAGCACGTTTAATACAAGCTCCCGCACCATCATGCTCTCCCTTTCCATTTCCACTCTCAAAGAAACTCCAAATATGTGGTATCTTTTGGTATCGATGATATTTACATAGTGCGTAAAATGGCCTTGCTGATTTAAATTATGCTGCACATCCATTCGACCAAACAAAATGCTTTTCAATTTTGATGCTTTTGTTTTCCAAATATCCAAAAAATGTCTTAAAGCAATGCTCGACAAAATGTATGTCATGCTCTTTATCATCACTAATGTAAAAATGATATTCTTTCTTTATGACTCGTGCTTCATATGTACTTTCAACACCATCCATATCTAATTGTGCATGTCGATAAGACACATGTACCATGATAGTCACCTGCTCTGTATAGTAGTATTCTGCTTGAAGTTGTTTTTGAGATACAAAGGAGTAGTTCCCTACAAAATCAACAACCGATAAAATCGTTCCAACTGGAAAAGATTCTTTTTGTATTTGGAATTGTTTTGCCTACCATTTAGCAAAAAAACATGTCGTATGTATGGTTGAATCAATTTATGAAAATTCTCCATAAATGTTACAACAGGTATCTCGTCTTCTACATATTCCAACCTTGTTGATTCTTTCCCGACTTTTGTTTCAGACTTTATGTACTTGTATCTCTTACATTTTATCATCCTCGTCATGTTAGTATCTTCAAGTCTCAAAGGAAATTTAGCCAAATCCCCGCATGTTTGACAAGTTCCTCTTATGCAATCTATTTTAGGTAGTTCATGATTAATTGATTTGTCACATAAGATTGATGTTATGAATTGACTTGGACGTTTAGGAAAATCATTTTGAGAACCACCACTTTCTTTTATCATCTTTCTAAACCCTTGGTAGTAGAGATCGAATTCAATGTGATATCGACAACAAGTTTCAAAAGATTTATTTAGCTTTACAAAAAATGGCTTTAATCTTTCAAACATTGTTTGTCCAATCTTAATGTCAGGATTTGAGTTACAAAACGAGAGATACAATTCATGCTGTGTGGTGTCCAACCAATGTTTTGTGTGCTGGAAATATTCCTTAGGCCCAGTCCTCTTCTTGATAACGTCTCTTGTATTTGGTGAAGGACGAGTATGATTAGTCCAAAATGATGTAACTAAGTTCCTAATTGTTTCATTAATTATATCAGACCAAGGAGCTCTACACATTAGTGCTCAATTACCTTCCAATGTAGTATCATCCAAATTGATTCTTCTTTTCAAATAGTGTGTCATTGTCTTCCTACTGTACCCAATCTGAGATGAAAGTGAAGAAATTTGTCTTTTTTGGGACATGTTTTTATATAAAATAGATGTCAGTATCACTCTTCTTGAAATGGACCTATTTGTAGATCTAGTTGTTTTCCCAATGGAATGCAAACCTTCCTTAACACCGTCAACAATATTTTTTTGTACGTTACTTGATTTTAACTTTTTCAAACTTGCATCTACACCCAATAATTTTAACGACTCTTTTAACTCATCTTTAAGAAGTGTAATTGATAACAGTTGAGTTTTTTCAAGTGTACCAAGATTCTCAAATTGTTTCATTATTTGCTTAGACTTTTTATTCAATGCCCTCTTCGTAATATTTATGGGTTGTTTAGCATAATCTCTCAATTTTTCCACATCCATTTCAATTAAATGATCTATGCTTTTACGATTATTTTTTCTCTTCAACTGTTGGAGTAGACTATCATTCACATATGTTTCTTGCACTTCCACTAAAAATAAAATAAAATAAAAAATCTTAATATCTCATCTTAAGGGGACCTTCATGAAATACGTATTTACAAGCTCTTGAACATGTTCTAACTATAATAATTTATATATTAATGAGAGAAACACATACTTGTTTGACCTTGGGTTGAATCAACTTGGGATGCCCCTTGTCCAACATTTTCATCATCAAAGGCTGCATGTACACAACAAAAACAATAACTTATTCTTAGGGGAAAGACCCAAAATGTATATTCACCAATAAGAGACTAAATTGAGACAGTGACTAAATCAAGAGAGTTAGTGAGAGAAAGAGAGAGATGTGTACTTATTTGATATTCTAAGACTTGTGCTTGTTGAGCTTGTGATAACCCTTCTCCAACTTTTGAAGGTTGGGATTGTTGAGCTTGTGATGACCCTTCTCCAACTTCTGAAGGTTGGGCTTGTTCAGCTTGTGATTCTTGAGCATTTCCTACACATGTATGAAGTATAAATTGGTCATAATTAGTATAAGTTGGTCCATATTAGGTCCTAATTGGTCCTAATTGAGTATAAATACGTCATAATTGAATCTAATAGGTCCTAATTGTGTCTAGTTGGTCCTAATTATGTCTAGTTGGTCCTAATTGGTTCTAATTGAGTCTAATTAGTCCTAATTGAGTTTAGTAGGTCATGTTAGGTCCTAATTGGTCCTACTTGAGTCTAATTGGTCCTAATTGAGTCTAATAGGTCATATTAGGTCCTAATTGGTCCTAATTGACTATAATTGGTCATAATTGAGTCTAGTTAGTCATAATTGAGTCTAATAGGTCATATTAGGTCCTAATTGGTCCCAATTGAGTCTAATTGACCCTAATTGAGTCTAATAGGTCATATTAGGTCCTAATTGGTCCTAATTGAGTCTAATTAGTCCTAATTGATTTTAGTAGGTCATGTTAGGTCCTAATAGGTCCTAATTAGGTCCTAATTGGTCATAATTGTGTCCAGTTGGTCCTAATTGAGTCTAGTTGGTCCATATTGGTCTTAATTGAGTCTAGTTGGTCATAATTGTGTCTAGTTGGTCCTAATTGGTCCTAATTGAGTTTAATTAGTCCTAATTGAGTTTAGTAGGTCAAGTTAGGTCCTAATTGGTCCTAATTGAGTCTAATTGGTCCTAATTGAGTATAATAGGTCATATTAGGTCCTAATTGGTCCTAATTGACTATAATTGGATCTAATAGGTCATAATTGAATCTAATAGGTCCTAATTAGGTCCTAATTGTTCCTAATTGGTCATAATTGAGTCTAATAGGTCATGTTAGGTCCTAATTGGTCCATATTAGGTCCTAATTGGTCACAATTGAGTCTAATTGGTCCTAATTGAGTCTAATAGGTCATGTTAGGTCCTAATTGATCCTAGTTGAGTCTAATTAGTCCTAATTGAGTTTAGTAGGTCATGTTAGGTCCTAATAGGTCCTAATTGGTCCTAATTGTGTCAAGTTGGTCCTAATTGAGTCTAGTTGGTCCATATCAGGTCCTAATTGGTCCTAATTGAGTATAATTAGATCTAATCGGTCATAATTGAATCTAGTAGGTCCTAATTAGGTCCTAATTGGTCATAATTGTGTCTAGTTGGTCCTAATTGAGTTTAGTTGGTCCATATTGGTCCTAATTGAGTCTAGTTAGTCGTAATTGAGTCTAATAGGTCATATTAGGTCCTAATTGGTCCTAATTGAGTATAATTGGATCTAATAGGTCATAATTGAATCTAATAGGTCCTAATTGTTCCTAATTGGTCATAATTGAGTCTAGTTGACCTCCTAATTGAGTCTAGTTGGTCCATATTAGGTCCTAACTAGTCCTAATTAAGTCTAATTAGTCCTAATTGAGTCTAATAGGTCATGTTAGGTCCTAATTGGTCCCAATTGAGTCTAATTGGTCATAATTGAGTCTAATAGGTCATATTAGGTCCTAATTGGTCCTAATTGAGTCTAATTAGTCCTAATTGAATTTAGTAGGTCATGTTAGGTCCTCATTGGTCCTAATTGAGTCTAATTGGTTCTAATTAGTCCTAATAGGTCCTATTAAAGGTCCTAATTAGTCCTAATAGGTCCTATTAGGTAGTATTAGGTTCATATAGGTTCAAATTAGGTTCTAATAGGTTCTAATTAGGTTCATATAGGTTAGATAATTAGGTTCATATAGGTTCTAATAGGTCCCAATAGGTCCTAATAGGTCCTATTAGGTCCTAATTAGTCCTAATAGGTCCTATTAGGTAGTATTAGGTTCATATAGGTTCTAATAGGTCCTAATAGGTTCTAATAGGTTCTAATTAGGTTCTAATAGGTCCTAATAGGTCCTAATTAGTCCTAATAGGTCCTAATAGGTCCTATCAGGTCCTAATTAGTCTTAATAGGTCCTAATTAGGTTCTAATAGGTCCTAATAGGTCCTAATAGGTCCTAATTAGTCCTAATAGGTCCTATTAAGTCCTAATTAGTCCTAATTGAGTCCAATTAGGTGCTAATTGGTTCTCATTGATTCTAATTGGGTCATAATAGTCCTAGAATAGGTCCTAATTGGTCCTAATAAGTCCTATTAGTCCAAATAGGTCTACAATTAAGTCTAATTAAGTCTAAGAGACCTGTACAATATCACATTTACATGAACATTAAGACAATTCTTGACCATCAACTCAAAATATCTATCTAGAGACATCTTAGATATACCTTGATTTTGACGATGATATCTTTTTCGTGATTCTTCACGTAGTCTTTGTTCAGTCTCTTTTGAATAATGTCGTGTACTTTTGTTTAGCCTTCTCTTTTTATTTCCCATCACAACTTAGAAAATTATTCCGTGCCAAAATGTCTTCCTTCTCCTAAATGCGAATTATTTTACAACTTTTGGAATTATGAAATGAAAAAAATATACATTTATTTATACCCAATTCTTATTACTTGGAAATGCCACCAAATAGGCCAACATTGGTTTAGTTTGACTTTCGATCGAAACTAGATGACTTTCAATCGAAAGTTCCTTAGTATTGACCCGGGAATGCCACCAAACAGGCCAACATTGGTTTTGATCGAAAGTCAAACTTGACTTTCGATCGAAACCAGATGACTTTTGATCGAAAGTCCCTTAGTATTGACTAAATTTTGCATTTTTTGCCAAAGTAATTTCGATCGAAAGTCAGTACTTTCGATTGAAAGTGCCTAAAATGGGACATGGTTTCAAGTTTTCAAGAAATTCTGAGAATTTCATGGCTTCGGGCCTCAAGCGTGCTGATCAAATGGATGAATAAAAAGACATCGTTTTGCATACAAAAAGTACTCAGAACTAGCTTTCTAACGATTATATATTTGACTATTTTTAAATTTATTATGTGTATGATTTTTGATGTTAAATGAATGTAGGTTTTTTATCAAATATAAACCTTTGAGTTTGACGTTTAACGAAAAATAGTAAAACAAGGAATTTTTTTTTGAAAAATAATAGTGCCCTCCATATTTGAGTCTACTTTCTATTAAATAAATAATAATTGAAATTCGATAAATACACAAGTTATAAGCTATGTAGTCAAGGTAGGTCAAAATTTTGGTTTAGTCAACTTCAAACGTTAATAAAATATGCAATAATAGTGATAATATTGTCAAACCAATTGCATGCCCTCCGTATGGATGTTACAAAACTAAATTCGAAAGAATCGCATCCATATCTATTTTACAAAAAAAGTTATGCTCTATGAAAACATTGTTACTATTTGAAAATGAAGTTTTCAGCACCATGCAAGTTTTCGTGGGAGAAAAAAAAAGTATTCAAATAAATTAAAAAAAAATATAAAAAAATATTTAGAATCTAGACAGAAAATCCTAAAAGACTCTAATTTACTTCATCCTCCGATTTCGAGCGGTTCAACGGCAATATGCATCTGAATCTGAAAATTTTTCTCAAAATGTAGAGTTCAGTGTCCGTTCAGGCTAAAAAGTGTAACCCACTATTGTGGGTTCACCCGGACTTACGTAATAAGTTTGGGCTTTATTGATTGCTTGATCCATTTCCTTCCAATATGGTGATCTTACCAAGTTAAAAGGAAGACCATTGGCATAGAGGCAACATGCAATGGTTTCATCAATAAGCTCTCTTGCCTCCATTTTAAATGCAGTGTCCAATGGGCTTCTTTTGCGGGCGGTAATTTCTACTTCTTCCTCTTCCTCTCCTGGTACAGGTTCTTGCAAGAATGGATGTTTGGAGGATACAATTGGTTCAATGGGTAATTGTATTTTCTTCTTTCTGGATGGAGGTTGATAAAAACTTTTTTTTGATCTTTTAACAAAATTATCAACAACTTCTTGTTGTTTTACAAATGAAGCTATTTGTGCATTAGACATCCCCTTCTCACCTGTGCCTTTTAACATTGCAAATCCTTTACCAGTGGGGCCCATAAAATGAAGTTTGACCTAGGAATATGAGCTATTGATTGGTTTTCCTTTGTTACTTTGACAATAATTACACTTCCAAAGATATGAGCCACCTCCTAAAATCTATGATACTCTTGTGGTATTTCTCCATAAAGGAGATCCTACATTAGTATTAAAATTATTGGTTCCTTGCCCTCCCTCTAAACTTTGATTACTGGTGGTGGCCATTCTTGCACAATAAATCTAATTTCTTGCTATAATAACAAATTAAATAAATTTAATTTTAAAAAAAAAAACTATGATCATAAGTGCAAAAAAATGATACAAAACTACCAAAATAGATAGGTAAACTTGTTTCTTTATTTCTTAAAAAAAAAAATTGATAAAAACTTCAAAAATTTCTTCACAAACTTGAAAAAATTTAAAAATTCATGAAAATCTCAAAAAATTTCATTAAAGGACTCGAGAATGGGATCAAATGCTTACCTAAAATGCTTAAAACTCCTTTGTGGAAGCTATCTCTTTCCCTATGAATGATCCTCTTCGAAAATGATCACTTTTCCTTCAAAATGCCAAAATGGAGACCAAATGAGAAGAGAGTGTAACTGCAAACAAAATGAGATGAAGAATGATTGAATGCTCTCTTTTAGGGCCGTTTTAGGGTTTGGGAGAAAAAAAGTAGGTTAAAAAATGGTTATTAGCACTTCTTATTAAAAAGTTAAGTGGCAAAAATGTTAAATTTTTCCTTTTTTTTATAACATTTTCCCATGGATGTGTCTAGAAGTGCCTGGATGCCCTGTGGGTGCCACCTTCCGAGTGTTACCTTCAAGGCATCCACCCCCGGATTCAGATCCAGATCCACCTCCACAGGCATTCACATCCGCCTCCAGGGGCTTAGGGCACACATCAATATCTCAGGGTACAAGTATTAGCCTTGCTTCCTTCTTGGGTTTGGACACCTTGGAAAAAACCATACTGATGTGGCATCATATTTGATGATGTGGCCCTAAAACCTTAGTTATAAGTAGTGGAATTTCCATTTAAGATGATGTAAGAAATTTGGAGTGATTTGAAATTTCCACGTAGCATTTTGAGAAGTGTGAAGTTAGGGTGCTCAACTACCCAGGCTTCTCTCCTATTGTACTATAAGCCACTTGTTGAGAAAATAAAGCAAGAAGAAATAGGACTATTAGGTAGTACCTGATGTTACATCATAGAATCATTGAATGACAAAGATTGTAGTGCTTTTACCAGATCCACTACTTCTTACTAAAGCCATTGTTTTTCCAGCTGAAATTGTGAAGGACAGGCCCGAGAATATTGAAATGGTTGGGTGTGAGGGATAATAAAAACCAACATTCTCAAATGCTATTTCCCCTTTCACTTCTGTAAGACTTTTGCCTCTGAACTTCCAGATGTTTATTTTGGTGTTCTTTCAATCATGTCAAATATTCTTCTTCTAGCTGGTCTACCATTATGAAAAATTTGAAGAATTGGCAGAGCTTCCTCTAAAGACCTGAAAACACCAATGCTAGTTTAGTGTCTAATGATAGAGTATTATTTATCTTTTATTTTTCTGCCAACTAAAACTAAAAAATGAAAACTTACATGCCATCAAAGATAATGCAGAAGACTGATGTGATAACCTGAACAACTGTTATCATTTTGTGTGTAATGAGAATACCTCCAAACCACAGGGCAACTGCCCAAGAATAGTTGATGATAGAAAATATCATCCTGAAACCAACACCTTTTTCTAGAGAAAAGAGTAAGCCCACTTTCAGGGCCTCTTCCAAAACCATGGAGATGTTTTCTTCTTCTTTTGCTTCTCCCCACTAGCATAAACAATTCTGACCTGGTTGATTGCCTGCCATGGTGTCTGCATTAGCTTTTAAGTAACTTGAAACAAACATGGTTAGGGTTATGTAAGGGTTTGAAATTTAGAATCAATGTCAAATATGAGCTACTCACTCCACCATGGAGATGTTTTCTTCTTCTTTTGCTTCTCCCCCACTAGCATAAACAATTCTGACCTGGCTGATTGCCTGTAATGGTGTCTGCATTAGCTTTTGAGTAACTTAAAACAAACATAGTTAAGGTTATGTAAGGGTTTGAAATTTAGAATCAATGTCAAATATGAGCTGCTCACTCCACCTGTTGGATAATAGAGCCAACTTCTGCATACAAAGACATGTTCTTTATTACAAGCCTTTTAGAAAAATATCCATAAGTTAGACCAGTTATGAGCATCAAGGGCACTGAACCTAGTATCAGTGTAATGTCCATTGTCAGAACTTTCCTTAATTCATCATAAATTTCTTGATTAGGGTTTGGATTATAATGTCCCTTGATAGGATTAATTATACATCTTATTTGATTTAAGTTATCTATACAAATTATTATCATCCATACCTACCTTATTACTACTTCAACTTAATGAAGGAAGGAGTAGGTGTTATCCAAATTTCCTAGACACCAAATTCGCAATGGATTCCCTCAATGTTTACAGATCCAAGTCCTTAAGCCTTTCTTGGTACAATGCCTACAAGGTGCTCGGGGTCGCTGATCCCCACCCTATTTTGGGATAAAGATCCATTGCTTGGATTTATAGAAGCCCCTCCTTGGTATGACAACTTCCCTTCTATAAGTCAATAGTAATAGTATTTGGATATATGTATAATCTTGATTATCAATAACGATATATATTGATGAGTTTATGATTATTTCTATACATGTAAGACCATATATGGGTCCCTCACTCATAAAAGAATTTAGATATATTATTCAACAGTCAGAATTATTGCTTGAGTGGTTGCCAACAATACTTATGATCCCTTGCCCAATTCATTTGGTTAGTAATTCACATAGTGATCTTCTATATATATATACATTCGTGTATTAAGATTGTTATAATTTTAATCACTGTTTAATCACTGCATATTTCTGTATTACTGTATATTTATGTATTATATAATGTATAGCACTATCATAATTTATATATACATGTATATGTTCATACATATATATGTTCACACCAATGTATCATTCTTTTATTCAACATGGCCAACTCATACTCATCAATAAGGTTCCCTACGCTTACACAACAATATTATAAGAAATACATACAGTATTAATGGATGCCAAAACTGCAATAAATGCTCAGATCCTTAAATCGAACTTTCCTGTAGTCCCTTGTGTTTGACTCTGACCAATCTCTGTCCAGCGATGCTTACATATAAAATTATAATCTTCTCTTCCGTCCTTCTCCCTTTTCCCTAACAACTGTGAACTACTGCGGACTGTGCCTATTTATTCTGCCTGAGAAGACCCATGGGATGTGTCCTTTCATTCCAACGATTTGTTATAGGGAGAAGCTAAGCTCCTGATAAAAAGTGCATGTTAAGAGACGCATAAGATACCATAAGATACATGGCATCCATCATGATATACACGAACGATAGCGGTAGACAGCAGACGGTAGCGAAAAACGGTAGCAGAGAAAACAGAGTAAGACAGACGTTATGGTTTTTGAAATTTTCACTTTTAAAACTCCCGCCCAAAAATCCCAGCCGCTCTAAATATCATCTCACCCAATACATTTCAAAATGATTTGCTTTTAATTCCTATTTGCTGCTCCCGCTTATTTCTGCAATTTTTTTAATGGATTTGATATCAGACCATGCAAGGATTTTGAACAATGGTTAACGCTTGCAGCTTACTCAGGTATTTCATCTTGTTTTATTATTGTATATGTATGTTTCTCATAGCATGCTGAACGAGTTCTTATCTTCCTTTTATCTGTTGTATTCAAACAGGTGCTAAACAAATGCTTATCTTTTTGGAAAAATTGATATGCAAATCAAACTGGTTCCTGGTTACTCATCCGACACTGTTACTGCAAACTATGTAAGTCACTCACTTCAATAGATTGTTGATACGGTGAAATAAAAGTTTTCTTTTGTCGAGTTCTTGAGCAATATTTATTTGAAGTAGTTGTATCTTGTGTGTGCTATGCTAGCTTAATGTTTTCATGTGGTAATGCATCATGAGTCTGCATTGTAGGGTTCGAGTGCAAGAAGTGTTTCCATGGCGGAATTTATGGGCCACAATGAATGGATCATTTACGGGTTTTATTGAGGTTGCAGTTTAAAGCAATATAGAAGACAATAAAGTCATTTTAGCAACTGTTAAACCATATTTGATTGTGATAATTCTTCAATACTCTGATAAAATTGCATGGAACAAGCTACACCAAATTTGAGGGCATCTAAATTGTTTCAGTAGAATCCCTCAATAAAATGTGGTTTTATGGGCTTTTGTGGCCACCAAATAAGTAGAAAATGGATGAGGAGGAGAGAGTGTACTGGTTCATGAGGGGTTTGGTGGGATTTGCATGAGCTATTTTTGATATTATAATTTCTGTGCAGCAGAGGCTAGCACAACAACAAAGGGGCTACATCAAAGTCGAGACACTTCCGATTGAGAAAGAGGAACCAAGACATTAGAATGATTTTCAAACCCAGACTATTGACACTGCTACAAAATTTCTCTAATGTCATAGTGTTTGTAATTAGGAACTAAATTTGTTTTGTTCCCAATAGGAAACTACTTCAAAATTCTGTATTTTATTGGAGAGCCCTATCTTTGCAATTTGCCTCCATTGTTGCTCTATCTCCAGCCACCCTTCTCCTACACAAGAATCCCTAATCTAGTGAAATCCATCTGCTATTTGAAAAGGGCAAAAAGATGGGCAACTGGGTGAATTATAATTGCGAAATTCTCTCTTTTCTATAGACTGTACTCTCAGTATTGTGGTTCTGAAATATTTTTCCTTCAGAAAATGAAGATAAAAAGCTAAATGGAAATTGTTGCGGTTATAAAGAATTATTTCAAATTTGTGGTTAGTAAATTATAAATCTTTTTTTTTTTATATGTAGATAAAATAGCTTAAAGTCAAAGATCAAATGTTCATACAAAATTATTTATTGAATTTACTTTTCAAGAATATAAAATATTTAATTTTATTCATTGTGATTTTTTTATCAAGATTATTTTTATGCAAGATATTTTTTCACTTCTACTTTTTCTATTCCACACAAAAATAATTTCTATACAAGTTAATTTGTTGAATTTTACATTGTAAACTTTTTTCATCAAGAATCTTTTTACAAAAAATAATTTTCTTACAAGATATTTTGTTAAATTTCAATTTTAAAAGTTACAAGAAGTTAATGGTATTGATTATTATTTTTTATCCTTGAAATTCTTTTCAGGTGCTTTCAAGAATAATTTCTTTCTTCACACTTTCCCATCGTCAAAACTCTTTCCTAACAATATAGATTATTGAGTTTTACTTTTGAAGAACACAAAATTCAACTCTATTACATTATCCTTTGTAATTTTAGGCTCTTATTCTTTAATATGAAATCATTACGAAATTATCTTAATAATATCATAAAGTTTGTATTTTGAAACTAAATTTTGATGAATAAGCCTTTCCCATTATAAGATAATTAAAATACACTACTCACAAAAAAGGGTGGAGGACATATAGTCACTCACATATGTTTTCATTTTTAGGTTAATTTTATATTAAGTTTTGGTTTGTTAGAGGTAATTATATGGTTTTGTGATATTTTTTAGCATTTACATATGTTTACATTCAGATTAAATTTATTGAAAATAAGATTAACTAAGATTAAAAATCAAACTAAATTTAACTTTAAAAAAATGAAGTATTATTTGCAGAATTAATTGGCTTTGCATATACTAAGAAAGACAACAACCATTAATGTTAAGGCCTTATGAAATTTAATTATTTTTATCTTAAAAAATTAATATTGAATTATAAATACATATCATAAGTATTTTGAAAATTAAAGTTTCAATCTTGTTTAAATTATTTAAAGAAAATAGATGAAATAAAATCATTAATATTGTTTATCCTAATCATGGTTGAAATGATTAGACACACCCAAGCATGGGTTAACACATAAAAATTCACTAAGAATATAAGTCCCTAATAAAAATAATAAACTCACTTGAGTTTAACTAAAAGCTCTTAAAAGAATAAGTTTTGGATGTTTTCGATATACAAATTTAAGTGTGTTTTCTGCACACTCAGATGGTTGAAAACATCACAAGTTTTCTGCACCATGCATTCCTGTGGATAAGTTTCATAGAGAAAATAGTCTATTGGCAGTGTTCTCTCTTGGTCAAAAACATCATGTGTTATTGCCATCAGTGAAAGATGAGCAATTGAAAGGTTGACTTGAGTTGCTTTCGATAAGCTTAGCTAGGCCAATTCACCATATCGGCATAGCATGCCCTTGGTTATGCCGATGCTAATGCGTGCTGTGTATTCAACTGTCGGTGAAGGTTGAGAAATCACAAGGGTGTCTAAGGTCGGTTCCGATAAGCTTAACTATGTCGATACACTATATCAACATAGCCTAGCTTCTGCTATATTGATATCGAAACACTATGTTTTCGACCATCGATGAAAGAACAAGTGTTTAGAGGGATGGCTTGGGTTGCATGTGATAGGCTATACTATGTCGATACTCCATAGCGGCATAGCCTATCCTTTGTTATACCAATGCATGCAAAGGTGGGGCCCAGATGCCTTTTTACAAAGTTTAAAGGTTGATTTTCTAACTTAAGACTGATGGTGTTTCTTAAAAATTCCTAGCGCAATTAAATTACTGGTGAACAAACAGTTAAGTGTGCAAGCACGTAGACCAAAACTGTTGTGTGTTTTCGACCCTGCAACATTTTTTTGGTTTGACTGTGCCACGTCCCAAGAGCATAAAGGTTTATGTAGAATTGCAATTTTCAACTTCTATACTATACGAAAACACTAGAACAAGTCTTGCTACCACTTACTATGGTAAGGGAGGAATTCTATTGGCTAAATACATCAAATGGGACCTTCCTAATGCTTCTTAAGATCAGATTATTCTCTTATGTGACAATATAGTTAATGAAAAATAGAGACTTTTGTGCGCACAAGTTAAGGGATAAGAGTTTTTGTGGAAACTCTAAATGTTATAAATATCTCTTCTTTTAGTCTTAGTGAATTTACTACTTTTATTCTATCTTTACTGGTTTATTATTATATTTTCCATTCTTTTTACACAGGTTGTAGGTATAGATTTCTTCATTGATGGGAAATGGATAAAGATCTACATGGAATACATATATAGCAAGTTAGCTAATAGTTTGCAACCCTGTGGTTGGCACACGTTGTGCTAGATTTAACTGTTATGGTTTTATGTTGTCATTTTATTTATTGTTCTTGTTGTTATCACTCAGTTGAAAACATAGAGAACATTCAGTTTCACTAGTCATTAATTTTTCACTTGAAAAATAATCCTTTTATTTGTATGTATCATCAAGTTTAGGATGACAATTTAAGATTAGCATTTTCTTAATTTTGTCCAATATATGTTTGTTGTTTCTATTAAAAACATGATGTATTTTCGACATCAACAAGACAAGAGTGCATCGTTGAGATATTTTTTTGAGTTTGTCCAATGAAAAACTCCTAAATAGAAAAAATCCTTACATAAAACAACAAATCCATGCAAGAAAGGATATCACGTTATAAAAAAATAAGTGCACAAAGGGATATTGGATCTTTTGGAAAGGAAGATATTCCCAGTGATTATAATCGCTAGGTCAAATCAAGAAACCCAATCACAATATACAACCTTTAAATTGAGATAACATAAAATGATTAAAAATTACAACACATGTATTCCTCTCTCTCTCTAGGGATTGGGAGAGGAAGCAATAGAAAGAGAAGGGATAGGGAGGGGGAGAGAGTGGGACAGGGTGAGAAGGATATATCAATAGAGAGAGGGAGAGATAGAGATAAGTATCAACATAGGAAATACACTCAACCTTATGTACCCTAAATATTGCATCCTAAACCCTGTGTAGAGAGGGATATGGAGAGATAGATATGTGATGTAAGAGAAAAGAGGATGAGAGAGGCAAGGGGGATGACTCTAGGGAGGTCTAGAGGGAGGGAGAGAGCTAGAGAGGGAGAAGATAAAAAGGTGAGAATCCTAGTGGGAGAGAGAGTCATAAGAGACCTAGATGGGGAAAGAGAGAAGTGAGATATATAGAGGGTAACAACAAGAGGTGAGTAATGAGATATGGTTAGCGAGGTGAATATGTAATCCCAAAATATACTAATATAATTCATATAGGTGAATCACATCTTTTAATCTTTCATAGTGTATTCTTGTAATTATGATAAAGCATATGATATGATCATAGGGATAGGATTAGGGATAGGGTTAAGGTCATAGGGCTAAAAATGAAGTAAGAATTAAGGAAATCAAAACCATAAACCTAACCATAATTTTAATCCTAATCAATAAACCATAAACCTAATCCAAAACCCAATCCCTTATCCTAAGACCCCTTAACAACCATTTGTACCCATAAGATGTATGGTAAGGGGTCCTAAGGGGTTATAAGGGGTCCTAGGACCATTAACCCATTATGAACCCTTACCATACACTAATATATCATAAGGGATCATAAGGGGTCCTAAGGTGGCTTGTTCCTTTATTTTTAAAATCAAAATCTCGTATGTGAGATATAATCTTTGTTGAAACCTTATACATCCCATAATATCGCATCACTTATCAAAATAGTCAATACCTTGAGGGAATGTTGGGTGATGTCTTTGTTCATCTTCTCTTATTCCCAACATCTCACAAGTTTCTCTTCAACAATTCTCTTAAAAATGAGGGATCACGAGGTACTCTCAAACATTTGAGAGAGAGAGAGAGAGAGAGAGAGAGAGAGAGAGAGAGAGAGAGAGAGAGAGGTATAAAAATTGGAAATACCCTCAACATTATGTACCCTAAATCTTGTACCCTAAAACCTAAGTAGAGAGGGGTATGCAGAGACAAAGAGGTGATGGGAGAGAAAAGGGGATAAGAGAGGGAGGAGTCTAGGGAGGTCTAGAGGGAGGGAGAGAAATAGAGAGGGGACATCTCAAGAGGAAAGAATCCTATAGGGAGAGAGAGACATGAGAGACCTAGATAGGGAAAGAGAGAGGTGAGATATATAGAGAGGAACAACAAGAGATGGATATGTCATCCCAAAATATACTAATATAATGCATATAGGTGAATCACATCTTTTAACATTTCATAGTGTATTCTTGTCATTATGTACCATAAACCTAATCCTAAACCTATTCCCTTATCCTAACCATAATCCTAACTATAATCTAGTCCTAACCCTTAACCCTAATTCTAACTCTATCCATAAACCATAACTCTAAATATTTAATACTAGCCATGATGTAAATCCTAACCCTAACACTAATTCCTTCCTAAATCCATAACCCTAATCCAAATTATAATACACTAGGACCCCTTAAGACCCCTTAAGACCCCTTAGGACCCCTTATCATACATTAGTGTATGGTAAGGGGTCATAAGGGTCATAAGGGATCCTAGTACACATTTATGTGTCCTAGGACCTATTAACAACCATTATGACCCATAAGATGTATGGTAAGGGGTCCTAAAGGGTCCTAAGAGGTTATTAGGGGTCCTAGGAACATTAACCCATTATTACCCCTTACTTAATTTAGAGAAAAAAATACAGTTCTAGGGGTCCTAGGGGTTATAAGGGGTCCTAGGGGCCAAAACTAGACCAAAAAATACAGTTTCATTAACTATGGCAAAAACATACTTAATTTAGACCATGAAAAATTATTTTGTATATATATATGTGTGTGTGTGTGTGTGTGTGTGTGTGTCTATATATATATATATATATATATATATATATATATATATATATATATATATATATATATATATATATATATATATATATATATATAATGTTTGTATGCATATATACTTTTTATCCTCTTCACATCGTAGTTAGTACTATAGTTGGGGTTAAGATTTTCATCTAAGGGTTATGGATATGGGTTTATGATTAAGATTATGGTTAGGGTAATGGTTTACATTATGGTTAGTATTATGGTAATTACCATTAGGAGTAAAATTAGGAAAAGGATTTAAGAATTAGGACAAGATTAGTGTTAGGATTTACATAACCGTTAGTATTACCTTTAGAGTTATGATTTATGGTTTAGGATAAAATCAAGAATTAAAGTTAGGGTTAGGATTAGGATTATAGTTGGAATTAGGGTTCAGATTAGGATTATTGTTTAGGATGATGATTTAAGATTATGATTTTCTTAAGTAAAATTATAATATAGATTCAATCTTCCTTCTCTTCCTTTATATCTTCGCCTCCCTCCTTACCCCCCCTCCCTCTCTCTCTCTCTCTCTCTCTCTCTCTCTCTCTCTCTCTCTCTCTCTCCTCTCTCTCTCTCTCTCTCTCTCTCTCTCTCTCTCTCTCTCTCTCTCTCTCTCTCTCTCTCGTAGTACCAAAAAAATATTTTTATTTCAACTACATACACATATATATAAACTTAGAGAGAGGGAGAGATAGAGAGAAGTATAAACATAGGAAATACCCTCAACCTTGTGTACCCTAAATATTGTACCCTAAACCCTATGTAGAGAGGGATATGGAGATATAGAGATGTGACGCAAGAGAAAAGAGGATGAGAGAGGAAAGGGGGTATTGACAATTTTGATAAGAAATAATGCAAAATTTGACCCTTAGGACCCCTTATAACTCCTAAGA
The DNA here is from genome assembly GCA_027943335.1 of Chamaecyparis obtusa. Classification (NCBI taxonomy): domain Eukaryota; kingdom Viridiplantae; phylum Streptophyta; class Pinopsida; order Cupressales; family Cupressaceae; genus Chamaecyparis; species Chamaecyparis obtusa. The sequence goes on along the minus strand of BSBK01006728.1, from coordinate 242 downwards.
CCCCTAGGACTATATTTTTTGATCTATATTAAGTAAGGGGTCATAATGGGTTAATGGTCCTATGACCCCTTATAACCCCTTAGGACCCTTTAGGATCCCTTACCATACATCTTATGGGTCATAGTGGTTGTTAAGGGGCCCTAGGATACATTAATGTGTACTAGGATCCCTTATAACCCCTTGCCATACACTAATGTATGGTAAGGGGTCCTAAGGGGTCTTAAGGGGTCCTAGTGTTATTA